>CM052957.1:10600000-10935026 GCA_028554685.1 Agrotis ipsilon
GGCTCATTAATTTTAAGAAATCAGTTCAGAAACACAAATCTTCACTCTCTAACATTGTGTTTAGAGAATTTAGAATGAAATCATAAAAATAGTGTGATGTTATAGTGACAGATGTGTGCTATTTAATTCAATAGGTGGTATTGGTGTATATAAAGTAGGCAGGCAGTTGTGTTGTGAGGTAGGCGCCAGTGAGACCTTGACCTGTTTCCCGCTGCCGGCGGCGGCGCACGCGCACAATGGACTATTCCGCGACACCGGAGCCGACACCCGAGCAGCCGCCCCCCAGCCGCGGCCACATCCGTACCTACCTATGAGCCCAACAACTGTTTCACTTATCTATTGCACTGCCAATAACTACCCAAACGCGAAATTAGCAGCACCGTCTTCAATTGTTTCATAACTCAGCAAAAAAATAAATAAATTAATAAGTGTAAATTATTCTTCAAACCAATAAATACAGTCGTATATACCTAAAAAATACGTCCTAACTACAACATAGGTTGCTGGTAGTTTGTTAAACGTTTTCTGTCGCCACAACTTGTTGACTTTGACGATAATCGAAATAATCGTGACACGGTAAAGTCGGTCATGACAGCATGTAATTAGAGACGTCTGTGGGGCGCGAGGCTAACAAAATTCGGGGGCGGCGCGGGTCGTGGCCGTTTGAATAATACATGCGGCGCGCCTGGCGCCAGCCGCCACCGGCGCGCGCGCCTCTGAACAATACGCGGAATCTAGGTGCGAGACGCGCCGTGGCCTCCGCCGACACCTGAAACACTACTGATAGCCTGGAAACGTGAAACACATACGTCGCGCCGCCTCACACCCGCCACACATACCTACTTACGGCTCACACGACTACGTGAAACCTCCGAGACCGCTTACGCCTCCACATTCCTTCATGAAAGCATGTACATTAAAACAAACAATCGCCGGAAAATTAGACTATAAATGCGATAAATATTTTTGTAAACGATACCTCACCGGTTATATGATCTGCCACAAGAATGTCTATTCTGTGTAAATAAATTCAGTAAATGAGTACGCAATCACAGAGAATGTGAAGTGTCTGCAACGTGTTGTATTGTGAAAGCATGTTGTATTGTTTGCTAGTTTTACAGAAAAAAATGTCTAGGCATTCACTCTAGGTCGCTGGACATTCATATTATTGTTATCACTATTCATGTAGTCTTATGTTGAATGATTTCCCAATCTAGACCAAAATATTTCCCTTCTTTAAAAGTGCTGACAACAGGCGTAGCTCCCAAGTAAACTGCCTTTCACGCACAAAGGATTGAGGCGTAGCTAAGTTGCTACGCTGCACAAACTCTTCCATCAAATGCCTCTGGGTGAAAGTTAAGACAAAGTCAATGCACATTATATGAGCTTCAGTTATACCAATCTGCTTGAACAAACAATCAAACAACAATCACTTCAAATAAATATCCAAGTAGCTCAAATAGTCTGTCAAACTGTTTAACTCTCGTAGCACTTTCGTAGCAGTGTCGTAGCACAGCAGAGCGTGAACTAGCAAGCGAGCAGTCGACGTAACGGTACCTCGTAACCGTTTCCCACGAGGAGGCTCGCAGTTAATTATTTAACAGCTTCAAAAATCATGTCATATTTACATCGAATGCGTGGTCGTGATTAACAGTTTAAAAATGTAAAATGTTCCGACTTAATTACCGTGTGTTGATATGCGGGACTCGTACCGGCCCCGACAAGTTATTAGCTACGAACGTCGGTACAATGGTAATGACGTAGCGACGTAGCTGCGACACGAAAGTCGTGGGACCCCGTCGTGAAGGTGCTACGCGATACAGCTGCTCAATTGTACATTAATTCTAATTGCTGATCACTTTTGACAATATGTGCCTAGTTAATAGACTACTTATCAGTCTATTGTCCTTAGAAGACAGAACTGTGTCTTCTTTTTCCTATTTCGAAGGTGGTATCTTTATGGCTGATAGTTACAAATATTACTAAATGCAAAAGATCACTAGTCTCAATGTAAAAAAGACGCGCGCCGTGTCCTAAATGCTGACGAAACAGATACAAAGAATGTTTACGTGAGCTAGCGGCTTTATGTACCACACATAGTTATTAAAGCACATTGTAGTAATTGAATGTATGCTGTAATGAGTTTCTGATGCTACACACACTGCACACCGACGTGTTTCCTTGTATTTCGGTAATTGCCCCGAGATTTTATCGCGCTTACTTATTAATTATGAGGCACAGAGCCGCGCATTTATTGACCTTATCTCCGGTGGAGGCCCTTGCGCTTTCTTTACCTGCTTATTCGTTAATGAGCAAGAATCCAACACCGGAACGAACGCCGCTGGGAACCAACCAGCCCTACAGATTGAGTTATTACATCCATGTTTTCAAACACTGTCACAATAACACCACATTTTCCTTTTATTACTGTGATCATTCTTGTGGTTTTCGAGAAATTATACGTTTGACAGTCGAGTGGAACCAGCCGATGGGGAAATAATGAAACAGCCGCGCCTCCCGCAGTCGAGGGAAGACTCGCATGTCAGTGTGGCTAACATCCGCCCGACAGATTGACTGTGGGGTCGCCTTCCATTACGTTTGGGCTCGACCTCTTAATGTCCCGTACAATTAACGTTATTCGTTTAATTTTAGCTTAACAGCAGACTGTTTCCCGCGGCGGGCGTCCATGCGGGTAAAGGGATCGGTTCCGAAATAAGCTCATTACATGACGCTCCCCACACGGCGCGCGCCCTGCGCGGTTATAAATAGCGCGGCGGCGGTCCCTTAAGGCGCGGGCGCACATTTCCGGGCTGGAAGTGTGTCGCTTCCGTTGCGAGCGGTCGTTGACGCCGTGCATTGTCGCCGCACATTCCCCGCCGCGCGGCGTCCGACGACGTTTTTAAATAGAGGAGCGATTACGAGCGTCTGGCTGCGGCGCCGGGCACATGACCGCGCGAAAGTGCAGCGCCCGCCGCGTCACGGGCTATTTGCGACACCGTCCGCCGCCCCCGCCGCCGCCACCGCGCTCGCACTCGCCCCCGCTCCCGCTCCGCGCAACAACTCGCTGATCCACCACTCTAGCCTACACTTGCTCGTCACCTAAGTATTACTTCGTTGAGGTATCCCAATCTGATGCGAGTGTCGAATCATGGGTGACCAAGAATTTTCCAGTTTACTTTATCTGTTTGTTTTTCCAAGCAATCATCATGGCAGTCCTGTGACATTTTCCTTTTTTAATATCTAATGAACATGACGTGGTTTTGGTTTTTGACGTGGTTTACAAACCACGTCAAAAAAAAGCGTACTTGCCAATTTCCAAAACCTTAACGTGCGTTGAAGTCTTTTGTTAGAATCCTTGATAACTCCCTCACCACATGACCACACATTGGAAACTGATACTTTATCAGATAAATATAATTAAGTACCTATACCTGACTGACAACGATTTCGGATGGGTGAATCATGAAACCACTCGTACTTGTAGCTAGTTAGCGGCGTGCTAAGTCGATAACATATTTATGTACGGTTAGCAATTAAAAATAAGGAGTTATAATTGTTGTTCTGCCGAAGATCGCAGGGAGTAATGGAGGAGCAGTAAAGGGTGGATGGAGGAGTCCAGGTGTAGACAGTGTGTTGGTGCTGGTGCGGCGGGTCGCGGCTGAATAAATTGGGAGGGAGGCGCGCTGGAATGCGGTGCGGGTCGCGGGGCGCGGGCGCAGAGCGGGCGCGCGGGGGTGGGGGCGTGCGACTGGCGCGCGCGCCGCTGTCCCACGGTCGCGCGGCCCCGCGCCCCGCGCCCCACACACTTTCTTTCGCGCCATAAAGGTCGTTTCAAATATTTCGGAATGCTGTTTGGTGACATTTCACCTGCGGGCGGCGGGGAGAGGAATGCAGCCTCCGGCATTCGGCCGCACGCCTCGCTCGACGGAACACTGCCGCACGCGCATCCCTCGCCACACATACATTACCACGCGAGCCTCGCACTTCATGCGCGCATACACATGTTCACTTGAGACACCACTATCATAGCAAACGGGAAATCCCTCTGCCAGCTGTAACTATATTACAGCACAGCCAAACCCTATCAAAAAGGGCAGTGGAGTTTGTAACAGCACATAAAAAACAATAGTCAATATAGGTGTCTTGCATCGCATGAGAACGAAGCCTTGCTGACCGTGTCTAACTGAAATTTGAATGATCATTATTCATAAAGGGCGCTTGCGTGACGTTTTACCTCTCTGTGACTCGGATAGCTAAAGCTCATCGGTCTACTTTCCACGCTCATGTGTGAACTGAGTTTCTCCAATTAATAGATTCGTTCCAATAGCAAACACTGAGTCGGAGAAAGCAGTGGCGGTATGGGTCAACGTCCGGCGGAATTCACACCGGCCGACCGCCGCCGCCGTGACGTTCACGAACAAATGTGGCGTAACGCTCTAAAATTTCAAAAACCGCGCTCGTTTTCCCATTCCGGGAAGGCGAGAGGCTCCTCGACCGACCACAGCCGCGGCGGACGAACTGCAGCCCGCAGCGGTCACAAGCTGTGTTTATCGAGTCGCGCGTCGCTATGAATGGAATGCGGCGACGGAGGTTGCGCAAGCGACTAGCTTCGCGGCGCTCGACGCTCAGCGGAATGCGCACGCGGCGGCACGGGTCGCGGGGGGCGCGGCGCGGGGCGTGCGGGGCGCGCGGGGTCCGGCCGGCGCAGCCTGCGGCGCTGCAGCGGAGGCTGCATCTCGCGGCCATTCACGCCGCGCTCTACACCCGCCGCCCGCTAAATAACTCACCGTTACAGCCGCGGAATGCCGCTCTATCTCTATACCCAACATTGTAACCAATCATAACTCATCAGCCTCTTTGCCTTTTCTCGTGTACGGAACCGGCTATTGACTCAATAGATGCGTCTAAGTTACACTTTTTGTAACTAATCAGAAAGTTTACACAGTTGATGATTTACAGCTCACTCGGTGTAATATTTTAGTCGAAAGCTCAGCTTACCAGTTCCTTATATCTGGTACATAACTCAGAAGAAACATTTAGAGTTTAAGGAATTGTGGTATTTTTGGCAAAATTTTCGCAAACATCAACAACGCATTGATTTAAATCATTTATAATGCACAAGAACGAAGTACCTTACATCAAAAGCTTCTTAAAACTTGAAAAACCTTATTGCAAAAATGTGTCTTAAGACTGCGTAGACCCTCTACGAACTGTCTACGAGTTAAGATTTCGTAGCACTCAGGTTAAACTCCCGATATTTCTTAAAGAGTAAGATCCGTGTAGGCACGCACATAATTTATATACTTATATTTAACGTATGCCTAATAAGCGTGATAAACGGCACGACATATAAGGCACGTCGTCGTTTGTACAGTCCGGTTGTAAATAGAACGGCTATAGATCCGCTTGCAGGCTCACCGCGGCAGTGCGCTGCATTCTAGAGCACAGAATTGTAAAGAGAATAATGGTAGTTGTTGCGGCGTCGGCGTCGGCGGCGCACTATCAATAGTCGGCGCGTCACCCGCCCTACATACTTGTCGCGACGTCCGCACCGCAGCCGGGACCACGTTTCGTCACCTCATGCGCTAAATTCCATTTTTAAGTCCATTGTTCCTCGTCTGCGACGTCGGCGTCGGACGACCCCCGCACCCCCCCCCCCCTCGCTCCTCTCGCCACTTACCGCTCGCTGACGTAACTACGATTCTCATCGTCCCACAACGAACCATTCGATACGACAATGTTATGCCGCGGACCTGATGTTTATTATTCACACGATCCAATTCTGTCAAAAACGTTATACACTTCCGCTCGCCACACATTCTTATTGGGGCGCCTCGCTCGTAACACTTGCCGAGTTTTAGTGTTCTTAGTAGTCGTATTTATTTATTGCCTTTAATACCTGTCTCCTTGGACTATATACTTTACTGAAACAGGGTCCACACTGGCGGCGATAAAAATGAGTGTCTAAAGACGCCACATTCATCATTATCACAAGTGTAAACACGCTTCGCGATAAAAAGTAACACATTTGCGCTATTTCCCATAGTTGTCAGCAATTAGAGCAAGGTTTGTGTGTGTGTGAGAGGGCAGAGGACGGGGGGGGGGGCTTGTGTCGGGGAGGGGTGAGGTGACACGTGTGGCCCACATAGTGCGAGCCCATTGAGCTCCCGCGCCACCGCCACCGCGCCGGACGTGACGTCAGCATCACCAGCGCACCTGCGCCCCCACATCACAACACTACCCACCACCACCACCAACGCACTTCCCATCACTACTCATTTCATAACTGCAACCAAAAAACCTCTACCAAAGGACTCGATTTTGTATTAATGGACCATATTGCATGGTCTGTCGAAAATTATGGGCCGTGGTTTAGCGAAGTTCAAACTTCAATCCCACGTTCTCAGCTGGGCAAAACCGAATAGTGAACGGAGCAGTTTCCTTTGTAGGAATTCAAAGATGTCGTAATGTGTCCGGCAATCAAGCGCATGCAGATTTAGAGTCATCGTAGGTGGTACGTGTGTGGTACTACCATCGATGTCGATAAATTGGCAAAATAATTGTAGTGGCGCCGACTCCCGCGCACGGCCGAACAAGGCCGAAGAAGGCCGAAGCCGCTATCCGCACCATTTGAGGCGGCAGCAGCGCACTGACACCGCGTCGCCTAATTAGCGGCGCGCGGTGTGGGTGAGCCCGCATTGCTGGCCGCGGACCCTGCCGCCTTCGTTTATTACTATTTTAGTCAATTCTCTTCTATTATTTAAATAATAAATAAATAATAATGATCTCTAATCCATTCGTCAAAGGACGTGCCGAAGCTCTTGCTCGCAGTCCGCCAGTTCTTAATTTGTTTCGTATTAAAGAACGATTGTATATGTTACAGATGGATGACAATTAGCGGAGGAAAGAGGCGCTGTAGTGCGGGCTGCGCGCCTGACTCAGCATGATGTCATAGGCGGTGATGCGGCTAATGGGAGCGTCCCGCCGACCACGTCACATCCCATTCCCGCCGCATACTTCACCCAATCGAGCGATGACAAATCCATTCATATTCTTCCATTGCTGCTAACTGTTGTGTTAAACATTGAATTCTTGCAATTCCAACGTAATTAAAGTCTATAAAACGGAACGGCACTCGATGCTCGTTGCTAACCGATTGCGGTTTTCCTCTCCTGAGCGAATTTACACTTTAGGTAAGTACATAAGTAGCACATTATTCAGGTATTTTTCCTATAGATATGTGTTCCTGGCTGTAAACAGACGCGGTGAGGAGGACTCAACAGGGAAGAATGAAGAAAAAATAAAAGGAATTACGAAACTGGTTTTCATAATGATTTGACAGATTGTTCTATATTCTGAGATCATTGTGAAAGCTGATTTTGTTCCTAGTTCAACGAGAGCTGCGGGAATCGGAGAAGAAACTGAATTTTAACTGGAAGATTATATTTGCCATTATGTTAATTTAATTATGCTACGTTCGGATTTTGTATATGTATTTTGCGTGTAAAAGACCACAATGTGAATCCCCTCTTTATAACATAAACCACTACCCTTATTTCGGGATTCTATGAGGCTGGTAAAAAGTATACAATTAAAAACCAAGAATTGATTGTTCGTAGTCTTAACTTATTGTGCTGTCGTCGTTACGAATTTAATTTAGATATATTTCAAATAATTTGAAATTCCCCAAATTATTTACACAAAACCCACTGTTGTGTTTTTGTTTTTTTTTTTCATAAAAGCAGTAGGTATCATAGCAGTTGTTTAATGTAAGAAAACAATAATATTTAATATTATTTGATGAACTCTTTGGTTAAATTAAATCGACTGCCTTTTCTTTAGAGACAATTTTCATTTAACTTTATTGTGATGTGTATCGAAATGATTCCAATTTATTCTTAAGACCCCGACTGTATGTGTTGTGCCTATGTATCTAGTTTATAGTATTGAGACAACGAAAAGTAATTAATAAGTGCTGATAGACTTGAGCATTCACTTGTCACAGAATTACGAGTATTCACCGCTTTTAATTTTGCTGACTTAAACAACGAACAGAGCCGAGCAAAGAGTCAAACATCGCTACAAATATATTCACACTCTTTCTAGCGAACGCTCTAGCTAGTCGATGGTCGCTAAACATTTTTTCTTCATGAAGACAGTCGGCTCGGCAAAAAGCTTGCCGGAGCGCTCGTACAAATGCTCGCTAAAACACTCTCGTTTGTTTTTTCTGGAATGTAACATTCGCAAGAATGCTCCATACAAGTGAATGCTAAGTTTATCAACACCTTCAATTATCACACTCATACCATAAATTACTAATCATAAATTAGATTTGGAGTTATGTAAAATATTGTCTTCATGGCCAAGTGATAGAATATGGACCAATACATTATTTATCCATTACAAGTCTGACTGTCCCGTCAGACTTGTAATTACTAAAGTCCACGGTGATCTTTCAATAGCCCTTCATGTTCGATGGTCATGGTTACTTGTTAAGACAGTCTCGCGACCGGCGCATGCCATGGCCCTTTGAGAGTGGGCCCGTTAGATTGCTGAAAGCTCTTTGAAGTCACCCATTTCTCGCTGTCCGCATGCCAGCCGCGGCACCACATATCCATACCACATCAGCTTTCTGTCTCAAACGATACACATGATATACTCGATTCACATTTCACCAGATACTTACAACTACTTTACTTAATATTTTCATTTAGTCAAAATCATTTATTAAAACGGCTAATAAACAGAGCTTCATGAACAAAAGACAACAATCCTCTCAAACGCCCCCCTTCGCCACTTCCTAGTGTTTTGGCTGAGGAAGAAAAGGCAGAACAAACTACCCGATATTAGGTTAAAAGAATGGCGGAAGTAAGACCCTTCTTTAAGGAGTGGCTGGGGAGGCGCTACGGCGTCCTCACGTTCCTCCTGACGCAGGTCTCACGACACACTTAGAGGCTCCTGTTTGGTATGGGCGAGAAACGCCGGAGGACACCGTGGAGCATACGTTTGTTTTTTGCCCTACTTGGGCAGAGCACCGCCGTGTCCTCACGGAGGAGACTGACGACCTCTCCCGCAGGCATTGGTTCAGTCCATGCTGCGGAGCGAGATAGAATTCTTTCCTTCTTTCCTTCTTCTGCGAAGCAGTCATGCAATCGAAGGAGAAGGCGGAACGCGTGAGGGAGAGGACAGCCTCCACCTTACGAACCATTGCGGCAGCCGTGGGAAACGCCCAAGGCATAGCTGCCGCAGCGTCGAAACTACAGAATCTACACCTGCAAACTGCAGTTTCGAAGCTGAGGCAGTGCAGCATACAAAGCTGTCATATAAGAGAAGTTATCTTGGACGACAGCGTCGACAGCTTTATGTCGACAAAATACTATTAAGTGACGAAGGGAAAACGCTTTGGGCAACTATCTCATCAACAATCATAATAATGTGCCTAGTCTAACTGGGTGCAGCTGAATATCATTAGCAAGCAAGCAAGTCACAATTTAGGGCCCATTACTATTAGAAGTCATGTTTACCCGTGCTGCTTTGATTGGCAACTAGGTTTCCCTCAGATGTAGATTTCTCTAATGTCCTTTTATGCCTATTGAATTGGCCTTGTTTTGTTCTGTCTCCTGCATAACATGAAGGGAAGTGGAAACATATTTTTCCCACTCCTTTTCTGATTAATTTCGCAGGATCCAAGATCCACACAGGTAATTTCATTCTTGGGGACACGTCGAGCTTCATTGTCTCCACGGTTTTCTGGTAGTTGACACTGTTTCTTGCTTTTAGGAGTTGCAATGGTTCCCTAACCATTAAAAAATAAATCCTCTTCTACATGTTTATTGTCCACTTGACCGAATTTAGGCAATCTCAGCGGAGATAAGCCATCAGCGCGGGAGAAACTATAGAGCACATTGTGCACAAGCGTGTGCGCAGTCGCAAGCGCATCAGCACTTTGTGTCCAACCCGAGAATGTAACCAAAGAACAACGCTCATAAGTCGCTTTTGCGACTCCTAGACCAACGGGACAGTTCTTATGTTACTTCTATATTTAAATACATAATTATCATACATGCCCCATACTACACATTTTTTTTAAGATTAACCTAACCCGGTGTTTTGTATTCTGGCGAACCAAATTGAACAATTTATGAACTGCCTTCGCTGTGCAATCAAATCTCAATAAATACTTAATAATAAAAATATACGAAAGTTGGTGGGGATGGATACAAGGACGGACGTTTATTACACACATAGACTACTGACAATGTACCAAACAAACTCCTCTTTTTGAGTTTGTTTGGTTAAACGCGCTTATCATAAAAACTACTGTTTCGAATAGAAAAATATTGTTGTGTTGATAGTCCATTAATCGAAGAAAACTTAAGGCTAAATAACATCACGCTATGACTGAAAGGAGCCGAGCAGCGGGGGTGAAACCGCACAGATCAACTAATAGTTTATAACCAGTTTTGTGAGCACATCACTAGTCTTAAGCACAGTCCTGGCAAATCACTAGTTGTTATGTTAGTACATTACTGTCAAGATGGCGTCATGAATAATCTCTGTGTCGTTAAAATAACTCTAATAATAATAAATCTGTTCTACAGTGCTCCAATGTATTATTCAAATACCAGGATTAACACATAGGATACTTTTATAAATATGTTGTAAATAATCAGCATTGGTTGTTTTTAAATGGCATGCTTATGTCACGATTTGCTTTTAGCTCATTGTTCAAGAGTTTGAGGGACCAAAGCGACCACTAACCAATACTCTATTAAAATTTAAAGAATTTATTTCTTGAAAAGTTGGGGTAATGGCAACGTGGCCTCCCCGGCCGCGTTGCCCTTACCCCATGGCCATTTTGGGCGGCCACTCGGGCAAAGCGGTTCTCTACTTGATCCTTAGTATAAAATTGTCTTCAAAAATCTTTGGTTTAATAGTTTTTTTTTTTTTACTTAAAGTTAAGGAGACCGCTTTTAGCTAACTTCCCCTACTTATTTAATACCTTGTTTTATCCTGTTAACATACGTACCTACTGTAATGAATTTGCTTTTTTTCCTAAATACAGCATTAAGTATGTAGGTATTATTTTATTCACAGTACAAGCAAATGACAAATACCTGGAAAGCCAATGAACATTGATTCTATGAGAAATATAAAATATTCACAAAGATCAATTGTTCTTGTTTTTAATTCCCATCAGACTATTCCCAAATTTCCGTCCCAGGATAATGCAAATGATTCAACTACGAGTACCTTAACTGAAGCGACATCAATCAGAATAGTAAAGTAGATACCTATCTACGAAAGAGTCGCCACGCGCCTACGCATTTAGTAGACTTCCGAAAGTAATATATAGGTACAGTACCAAGAACAATACTATCAGAAAATTTTCCTTAAACTGTAAAGCTGAAACTCCAGGACATTTTTTTTGGAAAATCATCAAATTAGTACTCGCACCCCGGGCATGGCGGAAGGGACTGGCTAAAATCCACGTTGTCCTCCAGTAGCCCTTTATGTTCTAAAGTCACGGTAATGAAATAAGGCTCGCGACTCCGGCAGGCTTTGGCCCTCTAGAGAGGAGGGTCCCGTCAAAAACTCCTGGACATAATTTAACATTGACGAAATGGTTGGCGCAGTGGATAAGCGATGGACTGCTGCGATGAGTGTCGCGGAATCTATTCCTGTACGGAACGCGGAGCTGCTTCAGAGAACTTCTATTTTTTTTTAATGATTGGTATACGTTTCACCAATATCTCGCATGCTGGTAAGCGAAAATTTGGTAGACGGTGAAGCACGCTTGCCTAGAAGTGTAAAGTGCCTATTTCTTGATGGAAAATCTCAATAGCACGTTGCCCAACTTAATTCAAACCAAGGAATTTAGCACTGCTCATAACCGAAATAACTGGCGAAACGAATATGTACGTTACCAGTGAATTAATTAATTACTGAAAATTGATTTACCATATAACCATCCATAATGCGGATTACACAATATGCCAATGTTCAGCACATCCATGTGAACTGGAAAATACCATGAAAACGTGTTACATGGTATTTTGATTGGCTTTTAAATACTAACCAAATTGAGTAAAGCAACACAAATATATTTGAACTCAATCGCGTATTCCCATAACAAATTCTTATGGGTTATCGGTTAAAAGGCCGGTTATCTAGAAGGGCCTGAAAAGGTTACTTCTCGACAAGTGTGCGTCTCCGTCGACCAAATCATCCCTTACTATCAGGCAAGATAGTGGTCAAACCCGAGACCATCGCTAAAATTTTAACAGAAAATATCTTCTGCTGTCTGTAAAAGTAATCGAATCATGACCCTGGAACGTAACAGGCAATAAAGGAAAAGGGTGGAGTTTTTGCAGACAGTCCCTTTCGTTCAACGCAGGGAAGGACTCATAAGGACAACCCAAAAAAAGTATGTCTCGAGAAAAACTTGTCAATCAAGCATATAGAAAAATATGATATAAATCAACATTAATAAGTAGCGAACCTTTGAGAAAATTTTCAATATTTTAAAACTTAAAAAAAATGTCATATCTGTCAAAAAGCGTTCGTTTTATGTTCTACCTTTCAGCGCCTGTCGATTAGTGCATTTTTTAAGTACATAACCATTTATTTGACGGAAAACGACTACATAGGTAGAGTCATGTGGGTCAAGTGTGCGCATTTTTTCTTTGATGCTTCACAAACTCGAATAATATTAGTAGAATGAAATAAAACTGTATTATTTAGAAAGACTGTTTATTTGTAATCACTTTAGACACAACACTAATATTATCAGTAGCTTATATTTTAAGAAACTTAAGAAAACAAAGACCCTTTCGTTTGCGCACTTTTACCCCAGTATCGGGGTATGTGTACGCAGCACTGTGGGTAAGTGTGCGCAACAACAAAAAATATATGTTTTAGAAGATAAACCATATTAAATTATATTTTTTTTCATCTTAGGCACTTAAAGTAATCAATATAATAATCATCTTAAATCAAAATAAGAGATCAACTTCGTCATTACATGTATCACAAATAAAAGTGCCGTGTTCGGAGCTGGTGCACTGTTCGTGCCACCAGGCTAAAGGGCTAAAAAGGCTACATTTAAGTTAGTCGTTTTTTCTTTATACCTAATTTCTCTTCTTGCTCTTCTTTCTTAACTTATAACTCAGATTTATAGAGACTTCCCTCCAGCGTACATCTGCGACGATCATTAGGTATATGTGGTGACGCTGCGCACACTTAACCCAAACCATCGAAACAGGATTAGATGAATATCGTTGATTATTGCGTCAACACAACAACTTAAAAACTGGCAAATAACAAACTTGATATTATGTTGCACTCGATACTAAAACGCATATTTTCAAAAAAAATACATGACTACAAAAGATTACGCGTCAAATGTGACAAAATATCGTAAATATTCTAGCAAAAATCTTCTTCTACCTGTCAATCCAAAATGGCGCGCGAGAAGCAGCTGTAATACGAACGCTTCGCAGGACATCCCGCGGGGTACCGAAGAGAGGGGTTGCCGGTCCTGGCCGCTTTTTAATATTCGAGATATTTAGAATGCGCACACTTAGACGCTGCGCACACTTGACCCACATGACTCTATGTATGTAGTCTAACACAGGCTACCTAGACCAAAATTAAAGACTAACTAATCTATGTCAGAATAAAATATGTAGGTACATTTGAGTATGGAGTACTCTAGCGGGATAAATCATATCCTATTTTTCATTTAATAAAAACTAGAGATGTGACCATATTAGGATACATTTGCAGTCACTATTCTACATTTTTTTTTTTTTTTTTAGTAGACTGATCTTCTATTGTGGCTATTAAAAAAAGAATACGTAACGAAAAATTCAGCGCCTTATCTTAGCCAAAAGGTTTGTGATATATACATCAATGTTCTGAAATAGTTTTGAAATAAATAAAATCGGGCTAAAAAGGACTAGGTTTCGTTTTAGACTAAATTATTTTTGAACCGTAAACACCACACACAACGTCAACGCGTCAACGTCAAACTTGACAACATAACAAAAAACTGTCAATGTCAATCGCAAATTTTTTGAGGTTATGTCGTGCCGCGGGTTTATTTTGATAAATATATTTAACTAAATCTAAGTTAAGCTTACTAACAATTATTTCGTATACAATCAGAATTGATAAAGTGATTATCCAATAAAATTCACTATGGAAGCGACAGAAGGAACGGAATTTGATGCCACTTTAGGTGGCACTGAACACCTTCCATTTGCAGCAAATAGCTTAAAATTTGCGTCTTCTCGAAGCGTAGAAATAGCAGCAATGAGTGAAAGCATTTTAAGGCCGAGTAAAACGAAACTCGTATTCCAAACATTACCCGTTCACATGCGACGCCGAGTAATGAGCCACAACTGTAAAAGACTGCCTCGGAAATTAAGAAGAGCACATTTAGAGCAATTGAAGAAGAGTGGTCTACCTCCTAAACAAAAAAGACCATCTAGAAAATACAGACGACGTCCAGCGAATCTGTTAGAAGAGTATAATCGACGACAAAAGCAAAATGTTTGGCTTGAGACTCATATTTGGCATGCCAAGAGATTCCACATGACTGAACGTTGGGGCCATCGCTTGCCCTACGCACCATGCGATAAGGCATTTAGGGCATGCTATAGAGGTAGCTCAGCACATTGTCTTCTGCAAGATATATCTTACTACACACCAATTCAAATAACTGGGACAGTGAAACTGATCAAAGAAATGTTTGCAAAGATAACTAGTGCTGTGTGTGGTCTGAGCATTACTGCTATGGCTTATATAAATGGCAATAGACAAGGCACTTTACATATCTATGGGATAAACTCATTTCCATTTGGTTATATTGGTAAAGTGCAATTTATTTGGGTGCCAACTAACACTGCTAATAAAACTGTGTGGTTGTTTGTACATCCATCCCAAGCAAATGTAATAAATTCAGTCCTTATGGAAGCCATCTCTTCACAAGAAAATGATGACCATGAAATTGCCCGAAAAAGGAGGAAGCTTGAAAACATTGATGGAACTATAAAAGTCAAAGCTATACCTAGCAGCTTCAATAGGTTTCGGTTGACAGGACCAAATAGCCATGCAGTGTTGGTTCAGACCTTGAAGTGTGTTAATGATAATGAAAGAATTAAAAATGACAAGTGGATGTCATTACACAAGCCTCTTGATCTTAAGAATAAGGACCAGTACTGGCGTGCAATGAGTACAGCTAGCTCACCGTCACAATTACCTTCTAACATGATTGTAGGGTTGGTTGTTAAAGACCCACGCTTGAGTCGACCTCCACGCCGCACAAAGGTCAGGCAAGATACAAATACCGAAATTACTACAGAATCCTTACTTCGTATCCCACCTTTTGTTTCAAGTTCTCCGCTGTGGGATGTGAAAATACATGAGATAATTAAACAGGAATCAATGACTAACGGAGAGTTCATAAAACATGTAACTAAGAATCAATTAGTACCGGGTGAAGTGTATGAGGATGATCCAGCATTACAAAGTGTGCCTGTTGTATTAGTACAGAGGCCAGGATCACAAAACCCAGAATTTAAGAAAATTGGTTAGTAGCTTTCTCCAAATTAAATAATTTTCCAACAAAATTTTAGGTTCTACAAAATTAAAATATAATCAAACATTTTCTGATTTCAGGTTATGGTAGTGGTTGGGACATAATTTTGCCTTCTGGTTATGCTCTACCATTCTGGTTAACATTTATCATGTTTGGAGCAAGATCAGGAGGTCTGCGAGAAACAGAAAGCTTAGCATTTGAAATGGGAGAATGCTATCTGCCACCAGACTCAAATGCTGGGAAAGATAATGAAAAGAGACTTGAACTAGAATTACGAGAAAGGCACTTCAGACTTCCTCCCAGTAAGAGGGTTAACTACACGAAAATAGCTATCAACAGTCCTTTCATATGCCCTTGGAAAATATTGCTGTCTGATTGGGGTGACACTCAAGTTCATGATTACTTTGTTCTACGGAACAGGACTATCTTGAGTGATATACAGGTATACAAAACATATGAATTAATTGGAAAAAGTATATACTTTTAATTTAATATTTCAATCTTGAATTATTGTTTTATGTTTCAGGAGTGTATTACCAAAAAACATAGTCTACCAAATGTGGAAAATGCCAATTTATGCTTAGTTCCTGTTTACGTAAAATTAGTGGCTAAAGGTAGTCTACAAAAGCACTCACTGATTTGCTTGCCTGAAGCTGAGGATCTTACTAATATGAAAACTTTATTTGAACCACACCACGAAGATCCTAATGAAATAATGAGAAAGCAGAAACGATCTGAGCACATGACGTTATTAAAAAAGATTAGAAAATCCAGAACCAAACTCAAAAAGAAACAAAAATCTGTAAGTTCGAATTATATAGACATTTTATGAATTTATGAATGTGAATTATTATTTTAATGTTTTAACCACCATGGTTTTAATTATTCAGGTATGTGCAGAAAAGTCACGTAAAGTAACTCAGCATGAGCCTTCAGAATATACAAAATCAATGAGAGAATTATGGCTTCCTTCCAAAATTGAAACTGTTCGCAGTGTTGCCTCAAGACAGACCATGGGCTATGTTGCACAAGGAGCATTCAGTTTCACTGAAGCATGCAGTTGCGGTGTAGGATATATTGCTTATAATGCATTAAACCATTTATTAAATAATGGCTTGAATCAAGTTCTTGTAAGGAACACAACATCAAGAAAATATAGACTGGCAAATATCGTAATCGTGAGAAATACGTAAATAAAATCCATTTCTACAAAAATTATGCATTTATTCTTTTACTAATTACGTTATTACATATTCTAATATTCACCATAAAACCTACATTTCTAGGTTCCGCGTTCAGTTTGAGATGAATAGGAAAATAACTTACGATTCAAACACTTGTCAAGTTAATTTCATACACCCGCTTTCTCGTCAGTACAACAAATATTGAGGAATTCGATTCAAATGTTAACATAATATTATATACTTCATAAAATCGTCTGTTTTATGAGATTTCATAATTATATTAACTCGACGATACTGTTACATTATAATAATGTAAATGCTTAAATTTGTACGAGGTCAACTCTGCCTGGATTAAGGTTAACTAGAACTAAACAGTTTTAAAGTAACATGTGTACAATGTTTTTTTGGGATACGCCCGCGGTTGCATAGTGTACAATTTATGCTACTACAGACACCAGGCAAAAAACGTATGTCCGGCATTAATGCCCAAACGACCTATGCCATGAGCTGTACCCAAGCCCATCGTAACGTCGCCACTAGATTTTGGACCGCTTCCTAGCTATTGCGTCCTCGACTGCCTTTAATTGTTTCAACAGCTCTTCTCGTCTCGATACTGATTTCTTAGCCGGTCCCGAGTCTACTGGTGATGTCGCCGAACGTTTCTTGCCGCCTGATTCTGAAATTTTATTTTGACTATCATACCTAATCGCTCACAAAACTAAAACTCGGGGCGACTTTTCCCTTCAGGTTATAATTTAACTCTTATCTAACTTATAAGTAACTTATCGCTATACAACGGTTTCTTCGCGATATATAACTTGCAATAAACTCTTACCTTTATCACTAGGAACTTCCTTCTTGCTGGTAACAGTCACAGCTGCCGCTAGACCAGCACCCGTCTTAGCATTTAACCTGTACGTAAAAATATACAATGAGGATAATGTGCTGAATGGCTTCGGCGAAGGTTATACAGGGTGAATTTTTCAACTGGGCGTGAATGGCTATTTCCGAAACTATGAGGAATATCAAAAACCGTTTAACTCTTTCCATTTTTTTTCGATATTCCTCATAGAGAAGAGGATACTTTGCCGTATATGATTACTTCCCAGAATTTGATCCGCATTAGACAGACAACACTCTCGAACGGTGTCATAATACACGGCATGATTTTTTTTTCAAAATTGATTCCTGGCCGGGATTATTGAATTTTCTAAAATCTAATGACGGAGTTTTAGTTTTCGTTATAATTGGCCTAGAGACTCCTTTCAACGTTTTTTTTCAATATTTCTCACAGATCTCAGAGAAGCGATGTATCATGTCGGAAACTGAATTCAAATGGAAAAAAACGACAATGTTTCGGTTTGGAAGATGCCACACGACATCGCGTCGGACGTATTTGATTTCATTTCAAGGACGCCAGGAGCTTTTTAATATGTTAAAATACGATTCCGCTTCGAGGAGCGTGGTCACTCCCTAGACATAAGCTGGCTTTTTAACCCATTGCTGAAGACTTGTATCTTGTTCGTACCTGGGTCTAGCGGCCGCATTGAGCAGACGAGCATGGCGCGCACGACGAGCTCCGGAACTACCCGAAGATGACGACGAATGAGACTCGCTCTCCGACTCACTGGACGACGTCGATGATTCTAGAAAAGAAAGATGAAAATAATTATGTGTTGAAATTGACTAGTCATAATAAGAAATTAACTCTATGAATATGATTTCATTACTTAAAGTCCGGTCAGAAAGCAGGAGGAATTTCGTACATTGACCTATTATTACCTGTCTCTGTCACTCCCGCATAAATATAATAAGTCTCGCTTGCACTGATGCAATGGCCACCATCAGTGCAAGCTAGACTATACAGGGTGAATTTTTCAACTGGGCGTGGATGGCTACTTTCGAAACTATGAGGAATATCGAAAAACGTTGAAAGGAGTCTCGAGGCCGATTTTGACGAAAACTAAAACTGCATCATTGGATTTTAGAAAAGTCAAAAATCCTGGTCAGGAATCGAATCCACTCATTTTGGAAAAAAAATCTCACCCTGTATTATTACACCGCTCGATAGTGTTGCTAATAAGGATCAAATTCTGGGAAGTAATCATATACGGCAAACTTAAGGAAAACGTATAATTACAAAAAAACTGATTAATCTTCAAGGCAAAGACTGTATTCGAATCTTAGGTTACCGATCCTTCTTTAAAATAATGCTATTTTTAGTTCAACTCAATAATGTCGTATTGCTAAGTACAGTGGGATTGTTGAAACGTCAAATCCAGTGAGACATTGAAAACAATGAAATTTTATAATTTCGAACAAATAATGGCTCAGTAGATGTAAAGTAACATGGAAAAATAGCAATTTCGTAAAAATCTGCCATTTCCTTAAGTTTGCCGTATATGATTACTTCCCCGAATTTGATCCTTATTAGCAACACTATCAAACGGTGTAATAATACAGAGTGTGTTTTTTTTTTCCAAATCAGGGGGTGCGGTTCCTGGCCAGGATTTTTGATTTTTATAAAATCCAATGATGCAGTTTTAGTTTTCGTCAAAATCGGCCTCGAGACTCCTTTCAACGTTTTTCGATATTCCTCATAGTCTCGAAAGTAGCCATCCACGCCCAGTTGAAAAATTCACCCTGTATACATTATATTAACGCGGGAGTGACAGAGACCGAACTTTAGTGAATGAGCACTTTAATTAATTACCACTTACCAGAGCCTGATGATGAAGATCGCGAATACTTCTTCCTATCCCTGTTGCGACTTGATACTTTGTTGCGGCCGTAAGGATCCAGTTCATCCTAATACAAAAAAAGATAGTGTGTTAACAAAGAACTGCCTGCATCATTGTGAATAGGTGCGTCCACATAGAGCGGGCAGCCTCGCGAGGCTGTTAGTATGGATGTGTCTCGGCTGAGGCAAGCGCAGGCGCTGCCGCGGGCGAGCGTCCAAGCGCCCTAGCCATCCAGTGTCGACTTTTTGTTTTGCTTGCGTTTATTGTTTCGTGCCTCGGTCGAGAAACAATGTGGACATGACAGCGGCCTCGCGAGGCATTTTCCTCGCGCGGCAAATGTCTGTCTCGCGAGGCTGCTCGTTGCGTGTGGACACACCTAAAATATAATTAATAGATTCCGTACGGGAATCGAAATCGTGACTAGCGGCGCAGCAGTCAGTCAGTCAGTCGTGAGTTAAGTGGTCAGTTACCTTATGTCGGTGCAGCGCGTGTGAGGCGGGCGGCGGCGGGTTGGCGGACAGCTGGCGGGCCGCCGCCGGGGACGGCGCGCGGCGGCGGGGGGCCGGCGGGTTCATGGCCGTGGCGCGCGCTGTGGCCAGGCGCCGCTCGCGGACTATCACCGATGGCGACAGCCTGCACCAACCAACGAGTTACAGTAACATTTGGTTGTAAGCACTCCTACGACTACTTAAACCTAGTTTTGGTGTTGGTAAAAATAATATAACAAACGGTGAACGGTGTTGTGGCGCAAAATTGGAGCGGCCGGCAGTGGACGCAGAAGGAATTTTTAGAAAAAAAAACTCGATTGAATCCAAAGAAGATATGCACGAGTAGCAAAGGATAAATATTTCGAGTAAAGCAAAATTGCCAAGAAGTCGCGGTCGTAAGCGCTTTTAGAATTACGCGAAGAGCCTCATGTTCCCGAGAAGCAAATTAAAGAAGACGCTTTAAGGCATATTGCTCGTGAGCGCTATTGTAATCGTGAAACGTCCATCTCACCTTTGTCTTGAAGAAGAGGACGCCCTTCTCTTGCGTCGTGCGCTCGGCGATCGTGAACTGCGGGAACTGGAATTTGAAGAGCTGCGGAGTGAGAGGGACGCGGGCGGGACGAGGGCGGGGGGGGGGGGGGCGTGGAACAACACGCGCACGCATGCACACACGCACGCACACATACGTTATGTTACATGTCACATGCGCACACGGTCGCGGCCACAGTGAGTCCCACAGGTGACAAATGATAACAAGAACGAGCATGCAGTTATAGTGTTGTTAATCGAGATTAAGATGAGAGTCATGAGAAGTCGAACACCGCAAACACCACGACATTAGACGAGTTATGAAAGCGAAACCCATCGCCCAAGGGAGAGGGACGAAGCAGGAGAAAATTTCGAATTAAAATTTTGTGAATAAAAGTAATATGATGTTGAGACACTTTATCAAAATGTTTTTTTGTCTAATTATCGTTTTTATTGGATGACTGAGAACTTGAGCCCAATTTAAAAACTCAAGCACATATTTCATCAACACACCTTTTGCAGTCCATAACTTTACCTACACTTGCAAGGTATCCTCAGGTAAAGGTAGCTACTGCCTCTCCGTAGCTCGCTCCGAATACATCAACATTGAGGTTCCAAAATCAAAATCACAACACATAAAAAAACCCTTGAATTTTCTATGATATTGTGTAAAATTATGTGTGTTTTCACCATAACAGCATTAATTTCTGACAATATGACTTTGTTACAGTTAGCTGGTGCTTAAAATAATGCCTGTAGATCTATATTTACTGTAGGGTAAAATAAGTTTAACAGGAGGTAATT
The DNA here is from genome assembly GCA_028554685.1 of Agrotis ipsilon. Classification (NCBI taxonomy): domain Eukaryota; kingdom Metazoa; phylum Arthropoda; class Insecta; order Lepidoptera; family Noctuidae; genus Agrotis; species Agrotis ipsilon. The sequence continues at coordinate 10,621,350 of CM052957.1, forward strand.
CATCATCAGATACTGTTGTATCTAAGGATAACAGAGACAACGCTCCTCAAAGTATTTTTTATTTCAATCAACTCTATCAGTAGTGCAGTGGTGCAACTGGTGCTGGTACTGACAAAAAAGAAAGAAAATCGTACCTAGACGAGGAGTAGGACTCATCAGAAGACGGCGGCTTGCGGCGGCGAGCGGCGGGCTCCGCGCGCATCCAGGGGTCCGCCCAGTCGTCACCGCGACCGTCGCGGCGGAGCTCGCGAGAGTCACGTGGCTCGCGACCGTCGCGTGCCTCGCGACCATCGCGCCCCTCGCGGGGAGACGTACGTGCCTCGCGACCCTCGCGTCTCTCCACCTCGGCGCGTTGCACTATCACTTCACGGGACGGTCTAACGCGACGCTAAAATAAAAGCAGTGGCTTTGAGCAAACAAACCTTTTGCTAAATTACGATACCGGAGGTCGTGGTCGAACGACGAAAAAGCTAAATTATGTGAACCTATTGACCATGCCCAATATTATATCAATATAATTCATGTAGAAAAGTTCGACGAACGAAATATTGAATGAAGAAAGTTCCATTTAATTTGTTGATGTTTTTAAAGTGATGTTGTTAGGTTAAAAGCCAGTCCTAATACATAGAAACAGCAAAGGTAGATAGACCTTTCAAAAGCAAAAAACATTTTGTTGATGCAGAAACCCAGAATAATTTTGGATTTACCTAGAAATACGATCTACATTATTAACACTAAATTCTATACCTTATGGTAAGCCCCTTCCTCGGGCACGGGAACCCGTTCGTCATAATGCGGCACTCGTTCATATCCGGCTCGCTCCCTCTCATACATATGTTCACGGTCGTAAAAACGCTCACGCTCGTCAACTTGAGGCCGTGGGAATCGCCCACGGTACATCGGACCATATGGCCTGCAAAATAACGTTTATATTATGATAAAATTTTGCTTTGCTATGGTGGCCAAGATTAACTTGGTTTTTTACCATGTAAAAATACAATTTGATGTGCTTAAATACGCCATGCGGCCTCGGTAAAACGAGCATAATGCGAAATTCACCAAAGGCGAGCGCAATTAGCCTCCATAGTATACAAATCTGTCTACCGGCGCTGCCCAACACTGACTGTGCACATTGGCCCTTAGTCCTTGCATCCTTGTCTGTTGTCTCCTGCTCTGCATTGCAATGAAAATTATGTTTTTCCCGGATCAATTTATTTGCCATTCAAAGAAGTTAAAATTCATTATTCAGTAATGTATCGAGCTTTAATGCCTCGGCGCTTTCTTCTTGATTCATTCATTGACTTAATGATTGATTCTGGCTGGTATAGTTCCAGTGATTTGGGAATAGTGTGGCAAGATATTCCAAAAAATCCTGAGTACATACCCCCCTCTGAAGGCTTCAGGGTCACCGCGGTAGTGCGGCGGCGCGGGTCCCTCGTGGTGCCGCGGCGGCGAGGCGCCCACAGCGGCGGCGGCGTACGCCAGCTCCGCGTCCGGGTCGTGCACCACGCCGCCCACTGACAGGTGAAGTTTCTTCTCCTCAAAGTCCATGTCTTGCTCCTTACGTTTGTTCGCTATTCGCAGCATCTGTTGGCATGACATAGCTAGTAAGGAAATGAGTAATTATTTTTTCGTACGTCAATGATTTAAGGTCTACGAGTTTGTCACCTTTAGAAACATCCATCTGTTAAGCAGGGGATGACAAATAGCGAGGTATGAAAGACACAATGTAGTACTTCATAGCACTCACCTCTTTAGCAGTTCTTAGACCCCTTTCCCACGCTGATTCAGGAGGCGCAACATCTCTGGTAGGTGCCGCCGGGTAGCTCCCTCCCGCGGGCACGCCGCGTACTACGTCGAACATATTGTAGTTGCCTTTGTCTGTCACGCCCGGGTGAAGAAACCTGACCAATAAACAAGAAATAAAGTTAAACAGGAAAGAAGGTAGCTGAGAAGATATTTTTAACAAACTTGATCTTGGTATAATTCTCAAGCTAAGCCCAATCAATGCATAGCCGCAATTCATTTTTGCCGAAACTTGATTTTTAACAGCTCCTCATATTAAAACATTAGCTGTTTCTCGTGGATTCAGTCCCGCTGCTCGGCTCCTATTGGCCGTAGCGTGTTATTATAGCTTATGCCGTTCCTCAATAAATGACGCAACCAGCACAAAATCATTTCTTCAACTAAAACTAGTAGGTTCTGAGATTACCCTGTTCAAACAAACTCTTCTGCTTGATAATGGATAATTCCGGTTTTAAATTATTTAAAACCCCTTGTTACTCTAATATAGTTTACCTGCAGCTAACGCCCCAGGTACAAGCGCCTCTCGAGAAGAACCGACACACTGGTCGGGGTTCACTCTCCTCTGGGCGTCGCTCAGCTTCGTCCGACACCTCACCTTCTTCCAGAGAGGAACCACGGGACCGCCTTGCTGCTCTGACATCCTCTGTTAATTTAACAAGTTTTGTTATATCGAAAAAGGTAACTACGGAGTTAGTGGCGTAAGCATTGTTTGACATTGTTACTGTTTGAAAATTTGTAGGTAATATCATTAAAATGTTTATTAATTTCTGTAATATATTAGAATGTAAAGCATTATATATGAACACTGCATTTACAATGAGCTTTGACCGACCTTCGCCTATAAAGTACTTTTTCATTTACGACAAATTCGAAATTACATCGATATAACATGTGTAACTCGGAATGATGAATGTTTGTTTCTTGTGAAACACAAATAGGTGCTATGTGCTTACGCGGCAATCACCATTATGAGAACTCTAGTTGACAGGCAGCTACAACTGACTGTATTTTCTTATACCACTTTAATTCGAATTAATTAACCATTAACTTAAAGTACAAAATCGCGTGACCCTGTTATAGTATGTGGTATTGCTTTCTGCTAATTTACCTTTTTCTGTCCCTTTATCCTCAGCATCGCCATTCGATTGTTCTACAGGTTTAGGTTCTATACATTCGCCTTCTTCTGCTTCAAAATCTAATTGTTCCTCTCCATCTTCTGTGTTACTTGTCTTTTCTTGAGGTACCTAAAGATACGACTACTTTAGAAAAAACTGAGTTTTTACGAAAATATAAAAAAAAAACTGGACGATAAATACTGGTTTCAACAAACACTAAACAAAAGTCAGATACTAAGTTTCAGGCAAGAGTTTGAAGTAATTACTTTTTCTAGTTTAGGTGCATCACCCTTTCCATTGTCTGACTGCGGTGAGGACTGTCGGCTTGCTCCATTGACAGCTTCTGTTTTGTGTTCAGGTGATGCCGGCGTTGACTTTGGCTAGAACAACAAACAAATGCATTCAAGAAATAGAATATAAAACAATGAGAATATAACAAAATTGAGTCAGAATCCTCAAAGGGAATGTGGCAATACTATTCATCTAAATACCTTTGATCCCTTCTCTGTTTCTTCTGGTCCCATGGAGTCCAGGTCAGATACATCAGAAAGGTCCTCATGACTGATATTTAGGTCTTTCCCATCAGGTTTGTCACTGGTCCTAGATTTACTTCTTGATTTTCTGTCTTCTTGATCTGACTCCATTTCCCCTACATACAAAACCTACATTAGCACCATTATAAACATAAATAGAAAAAAAAAATGGTTTCTTGAGACAGAAACACAGGTTGCTTGAAATACCAGATAAAATAAAAAATGCACCAAGCGCAAAACAGAAATAGTTGAATTTAATAGGTAAATGATTTTCTAAAATATTACCTTCTGATATTTCTTCTGTGGCAGGATCCTTATTACTGCGTTTATTGTATGATGAACTTCTACTAGACCTACTAGAGTCAGACCGACTACGAGCTCGGGGAGCAGGGACCATCTTTTGTTCAGCTTTAGTGTGCCTTCTCCATTTCTCATTTCTTTCTTTTGGACTCCAATCATTTCGTTTAGCAGTAGGTGAGGAATGAGGGGATCTATAAGATTTTCTGTCAGGAGATGGACTTGAGGAAGGGGAGCGTCTGTTAGAATCCCTTACAGAGTCTGGTGAAGCTGGCCTTGACCTATTGTCTGGAGACCCAGGAGGAGATCTAGCTGAGCTACCAGGACTCTGTGGTGTCTTTGGACCATCTGCTAATGGAGCTGAAGAATACTGATCACCATGATCTGGTGAGCCTACATTAGAACCCACTTCACTTGGTGATTTAGGACCTACTGGTGAAGCAGGTATTGAATTTTCTGGTGAATTAATGTCAGAATGTGCTCCACTCAGGTTATCTGGTGACCGTGGTCCTTTACCAGGTATTGGGGATTGTGGCGATGGCGACTGAGACCGGCTTTCAGGTGAAGGTGACCGTGGCCCTTGTGACCTAGGAGATTTTGGGGACTGTGGAGGGGACTTTGCCCCCTTTTTGGAGTGTACACTCCTGTCTGACGATGAGCTCCTGCGACTCCTAGAGCTAGTACTGCTACTACTCGAGGATGATTGATCTCTGGAGTCTTCCGAATCCATCTCTGTAAAAATGGGAGTAACTTATGAAGCTAGTAATATTTTGTAGTTTATACCCAACCCAAACAAGCACTCTGTTTGTTATTTCATTTATAATAGCTTCAACCAGTCAAAATATGTATCAAATGTTAGTCCAAACATACTCTATTTACTTCAACAGAAGCAAATATCCATCAACCTACTTCACTTAATTGTATTGAAACCATAAACAAAATATATGCTCTAGGCAAATTAAAAAGAGACTATGCATGTACTGTTACAAAGGTTATACTTCTGTTATTATTTAGAAAAAATAATCAATAAAATGTAATTTAAGTAATGGCTATGTTGAGGTACTTATTTTACCTATAGCTTGATGCTACAAGCATCATAATTTTTAATGCCAATGCTTCTTAAACTCAATAGGAAAAGTTTTAGGTGTTAAATAAATAAATGTGATTCAATACTGTATTAAATATGTCTTTAAAAACATGCATATCTCTGCTATATTAACTCACCTTTCAATTTAATGGATAAAAATATTGAATTTATAATTATTTTAAAAAGAAAAACAAACAACTGGACTCTGCCATTCTTGCTTTATGCCTACCTATGACTTTCAATTACTGAGATAACTGTAAATTGTTACTTTACAATGAATATCACAAGTATCCATTTTATTATCTATTTAGTACTCAAAAATCTCAAAATATTGTTAGAAATGACTTGTATATCGACTTGATTTTTAGAAGTATTTCTTTACTTTTAAACAACTGGTAAATGCTACGTTGTGATGTTTATTTGAAGACACATCCAGCCTTACCTTCACGACGACGACTCGAAGCCAGAATAGGTTGCACTTTGTAACACTTTTCATATTGCAAAGACTTTCAACTTTATAATCACAACACAAACTAAACTTAGGTCTGTCACATTAACTTGTGAACAACTTTTAACTTTTTGGAACGATAAACTGACGAAAACTTAGTAAAATCAACACTACTTCAACATGGCTGTGATACTGAAGGAAATACATGAACATAATAAATAATCACTTTCCAGTACTTCCGTAGGGTTAACTTACGCCCTTACCTTTACTGAGATGGATTAGACGGTTAATTTCTTGAAGTAATTGTAATTTATATTAAAAATAATCCTTTAATTGCGCCGCTAACGATTCTCTCTCAACGAAGCGAAGTCATCAAAACCATAGACAAAAATACAAATCAATCAAAAATCAAAGACGCTAAAATTAAAGAGTTGCGCTCAGAAAATATTACTAAATAGTCTATGACTCTTTGACCATTGAGAACCTAGAAAGCATAGGTAGATTAAAAAGATGGACTGAGCAATAGCTGCTTCCTAAGCCCCCATACGCACGAGAGCTTTTTTCGGTCGTTAATAAAGCGCTGAGTTTGAAGAAAAAGGTATATTAAACTAAAATGTCAAAGCCCACCACCTGAACTCAAAGCATTTCGAACAAAATCGCTGACGTGTGAACAGATCCATGGGATTGCATTTTGTTATATTTTGGCTTTTTAACGACAAAAGAAAAAGCGCCCGTGTGAATGAGGGCTAAAATTGACCATTTCTTCTAGAGAGAGAAGAAAACAAAAATTTGTCTACAAAAGTTTATACAAATTAATTGTTATTCCCTGTTTCTTAGAGGGGCCAATTTTACCTTTCAGCTGAATGAGGATGGCGCTGTCCATCCTTTTAGGTATGGGTGTTTGCTAGAAAATAACTTGTTTGTAAATTGTTAGAATGTCCTAAACTAAAAAAAAAACACTACTAATGTAACTTGGAGTTAAAGCGCAAAAAGCTGAGTGATCGTCTAAGGTTCCTTTAAAGAAACCAAGCTCGTTGTTGAACTTGCGCGGAGTTGAAACTTGTAATTGAAACAAAAACCTAATTTGAACTTAAATGTCACCGCCCAGAACTTAAAATCAAATACAATGAGGGATTTTCTTTTGACTGTTTCCCTAGTCGATGGATAGATGGCGCTGATCTTGGTATGTTACTGCAATGAACGGAACGTCGTCGTGTTTTTGATTTTTTTCACTTGATTGTAATTTTGAGATCTTAAAACGTAACGTTCATATCATGTCACATCACATCACACCATTGGCATGTGGAAATAAATAACAACAAGGAAAAAGAAAAGAATATTCATTGACCAGTCTTTTTAATTTATGAGTTTTCCACGCCATAAAGAAAATGTCCCAAGAGAAAAAGAAGAGAAGTCTATTCCTCGTGGATTTGTGCAAAAATGAAGGCATAAATCTAGTAACGTAGTCAGTTCAACGCCATCTACAGAGTTCTTGGAAACTACTTTTTTTTATTACTCGTAAAAGAAAACTCCTCATTCATGGTAGTTTTAGGCAGATAAAATTCGGTCCATGATCTGTATATATGATGTATATCAAGATTTTTATGCACAAAAGCCCAGAAGCCATGTCGAAAATATTACTTAAAAAATTTAGGTGTGTTTGTGGCAGAAAGCGCGGCAATATTCGTAATTTGATAGGGTTGCATTTAAGTTATTTAATTTTGTGTATTTTAATTATTTATTCTTGTCGTAATGATTGAACAAGCTCTTGACGATAACGTATCTGAAAACGAAGAGGAGGAAAATTTCTTTCAAGACGTCGACTTATTGCAAAAGCATGGAATAAACGTAGCAGACATCAAAAAATTAAAAGCTGCTGGAATATGTACTATAAAAGGGATACAAATGTCCACAAAGAAAAAATTGTGCAATATAAAAGGATTTTCTGATACAAAAGTAGAGAAAATAAAAGAAGCCTGTCAAAAAATTGCTACACTTGGTTTCATGACTGCGTTGGAAGTCAGTGATCGTCGGAAACAGGTTTTCAAAATTAGCACTGGAAGTACAGAATTAGAGTAAGTGGCAATGAGAAAGTAGGTATTGACGATGTTCCCAAAATCTATTAATACCTACCTGCTTTTTTACATTGGGTTAGGGGTATATCTGGTTGTACAGTCAGCGAAACAACTAGGTAGTAGCAATTTTAAGTGATTTATTCTAATATTATATGGATGACATATAGATACTGTATCTATGAATTTTTTGGCTGTACGCTACATGTCGCCACAAACTTTGGTATGCAAACAAACTGACACTTTATGGCATAATATTCAAAAGCCGTTTGAAAATTTGCTGCCCTCATACCTGTTTCGCTGACTGTACATTTACAGTACGGTAATCTAAGAATTCCCTATAACCAACGACCATACAGATATCCTAGTATTAAATATTTCATTTAAATTGACCTCTTTTCATTTAAAATTACTTTAATCCACCCGAAGGTAGACCTCAGAAACCTACCTAAATATGTAGGTACCTGCTAGGAAATTCCCTATTCACATCGGCTGAATCAAAGGTAAATATAATATATGCTTTTTTTTTGAGATCACCAAATTGTCACCAAACAATCGAGAAAAATTTACAATATGTAGGTCTACGGTCTAGGTACTATACGAGTCTTTATTCGCTTATTACCAGATCGCAAAATATCAGATTCTTAAAATATAAGTTTATCAAAATGGCAGATTATATTTTCAGAACCTGATATTTTCCGAATCTGATATTATGCGAATAAAGGTATACGAGTATTTATAGTTTGACTGATGACCAATTCGTCGAGCGCATCCATGGGCCATCGATAATTCATGGAATACACGTTGTGCGCTGATGATAGTTTTATCTCATAACCATTTTTACTTTTTGGGAGATAAATGGTACGGTTTTATTATAAAAATAACATTTTAATCACCAAGTCAGAACTTTTATCATATGACATGAATGAAAATGCCTATTTTGGATTATTGTATTGAATAATCCACAAAGTATTTTATACTAATTATTTATTTAATTTTTAAGTTTTCCTAAATCGAATTTCGAACTCGAATGGACCGTAAACCTGAATGAATGTAAATAATAGAATGTCTACGGTAGCCACGAGCTCTTCGCAGCCAGATGAGAGAAGCGGAAACTGGGTGGACTTTATCAATTTTATACCAATTTCTAGCAAGTTACTGGCCGGCGGCGTTGAATCAATGGCGATAACCGAAGTGTTCGGGGAGTTCCGTACCGGCAAGACCCAACTGTCTCACACCCTGTGCGTCACCACACAAATACCAAACTCAACGGGCTACCACGGAGGAAAGGTCATGTTCCTGGATACTGAACATACTTTGTATCCTTTTCTTTGTTACACCTTTTACAAATCTGCAACTAAAAATGGCTAAATGTTCACACAGATAGACTTCAAAAAAGAAGGACGTGATGGATATAATTATAATACCGGAGGAGCTTTTTTTTAGCGTGGTAAATACATAAAATGAGACCTCCCACCAAGGGCAGTGCAGGAGGGACTGTCAGACTTGTAATTACTAAAATCCACGGTGTCTTTTAATAGCCCTTTACGTTCCGGGGTCACGGTAATTCGTGAAACCTAAAGGGGACCCCGTCATAATGCTGACACCTCATATAGGTGCGCGTGGAACACAACGCGCCGTCAACATTGAATTTAAACATTTGGGAGAGTTCCATTCGCTGCTCGGCTCCTGTTAATCGAAACGTCTCTCGAAAAACGGGCTATCTAACAGGATAAGATTTTTTCAATTCGAACCCTACTGGTTCCTGAGATTAGCGCGTTAAAAAACTCTTCACCTTTGTAATATTATAGTTATAGATGTGTTTATCGAACAATGGACTTGGATATATTCATCTCACGATTCGTACGGAATACAGATTATGTCATTATCATTAGAAAATCATAAAATAAATATTCAGATTCATTAGGTGATCACTCCATTCATTAATAGGGTATTTCCTTATACGTGATTACGTCATACTATACGAACACGAAATAATAAAGTCTAACTACTAGTTGGGTATTTTACCTTTTTAAAAAAAAAAAAAATATATATATATAATATAAACAAATATGGTATTTATAAAAATTAGGATATAAATAAATATGTAGCGAAGGCAGGTTTCCCACAAGGTTGTCCGACGACATCGTGAAAGTTGCGGGCAACTGATAGATGCAATTCTTGTCGTTTCGAGTGGTTGTCTAAGGAGGAGTCAGGGTGGCCTACCACGTATTTCCAGTGTGGGAGTAAGATAGAGCTAGAAGACTTGTAGCTCCGTCTCTTTTCCCACACTGGAACTACTATCGCTAAGACGTTATGGTTGGCCACCCGGCCTTTGTTCAGCAATGGACATCTTCCAGCTGATGATGATGAGGATATAGCAGGGATGGCTACCTATAAAATAATTAGAATCGACAATCAAATCGATTAAATCGCGAGTTTACTTGAGGAAATGTTACTTTTATTAATTACAGCTCCGACCGTAGTATGTAGGTTTATAGATATTTATAGTTATATTGTAGTCCAGTATATAGTGCCATATTAGTTAACTAATTCCTTAACAATACTGCAGCCGACCCGACCGATTACGTCCAATTGCAGACAGATTCAATTTAGACCAAACTGCAGTGCTAGATAACGTTCTGTATGCCAGGGCATACACCTCAGAACATCAGGTTAGTGGCCTATACTTAAGTACTTACCAGTAATTTATTTACTAACAGATACGGCAGTAACAGATGTTTAACAAAAAGTTTAACATCTGGGGGGCGATTCTACTAATTTGCAAAATTACACAGCCTATCGCTATTACGCAGCGGTACAATTCCTATCGCCAAACAATAGCAACCTAAAAAGTTATTCTACTATTTGTTACATTACACCGGGATCGTAATCGATGCGTAATCGTAGCGGGTATTCACGACGGTGATAGGAACGTTATCCTGTGTTACCAGGATGACGAATAGTATGTTTTAATGATACTACAGTATGAAATGTTAATGTTACTAAATAGAAATAGGTGCCACCAAAGTGTTTTAAAATATAACAAATTATTCAAGTTTTATGACAAAACATTTTACTGATACAATAATGGAAAATATCAATGGTAAAAATAATAAAATATTTTTAAAACGTTCCATTTTAATTCTCTGCAAGCCGAAGATGTGAAACGAAACGTCTTGGTGATGTCAATTAAGATCCAAATATAAACAAACAGCGGGAAGCAAAAACTTTTGTTGCAAGTTCATCAAAATTACTGATTTACTGTGAGTATTTGTTTCATTATAATATTACATAATTATTTGTAAAGTCAAAAGTCGCTCCATGACCCGATATTGTTTTTATCATAGGAAATGTTGCGCGAGATGGCCATTATAAGTAAATATTTACAACCCACTTGAGGGTTACAGTCACACGATCCCACTTACACTTGAATTGGCTAAGAATTAAAAAAAAATGTGACAGCTTGCAGATTGGTGCGTTTAAGTTTCTGAAAAAGATTTAATTTCAATGCAACCGTTCGTGTACAAATACGTGAATTTTTCAGGCAGGCAGGAAGGGCGCAAAGACAACCTCATTTCGACAACTTAAACTTCTGCTGTCTTTCATGGAAGGACATAAAAATAATACCGTGTGACAAATGCGGTCCAGGGAAGGACGAGCTACCTCAGCAGATTTAGATTGAGGTAACTAGATATTATTTGTTGATTGAGTTTATGACATTTGAACTCTTAATCCTTTTTCTGACATGTTGTTTTCTTTTCTGTTTTGCCTAAACAGTACTGCCATAATACTGATGAGATGGATGTGGAACGGGAAGTGACACCTGTTTTGTGAGTATCTAAGTATTATGCTACTTTACATTTTTGAGTAGGTCAGCAGGTCAACCTACCCCAATCTGTCAAATTTTGCAAATTGAATTTTAATGTTTGATTGGTAAAATTTTCAGTATTGTAATAATGCTGAAAATCTATTTGAATACAGAAATTTGACAGATTGAGGTAAGTTGATGTGCAGGCATAATTATCTACTTTTTGATAGGTAACCATTAATTTTCTAATCATTATTTATGAATTCTTTCAGAGATCTTCATTTAACTCAAGAGAATGCTGGTGCCCCTGTAAATTGCTTTCACGACACTCTGTGCTTCAAAGATAATAACTGAACGAAAATATTGTTTGTTTCATATCCATCTTAAGAATTATTGTGACCTATTTCATTCTGTTATGTTTAGTGATTTACTTTACTTATTGTTCAAGTGTATTTCTTTGTTTTGTAAATATTTAGATTTAATAAAGTATATTTGTAGTTGTGTGATATACTATGTTTAATGAGACATTGACTTTAAAAAAATATGATAAGATTAATAAAGTTTTATTTTACAATATTCATAACCAAGCTCAACAATTGTTTAATTTTTAATTCCTTTCCAAATACTTTCTTTGTGTTTTTTATTAATCGTTAATATTAGGTATCACTTATTTACAACCTCCAACATAACAAAACAAAAAACAATAATTTATGAGATATACAATGTAGACACAGATACCTAAGTTTTTTTTTTGTATCGAATGTAAACCTTCCACTTGAGACAAAATTGAAAATCTGTAAATAAAAAATGATCCCGGTGTCTGTACAACGAAATCCATGTAGAACATCATTATTATTAGGTAATAAAATGAAAAAAGTTCTATAACGGTCCTGCAAAAGTTCCACTGTATCAACTTAATATCAACCGCTAATTTTGACAGATGAACCGTCCTATTTCAGTTCCGGTGCGATCGTAACAAGTGTCAAAATATTAGTAGAATGCGAGAACATGTCACGCTCATCTTCGACTGTGCCACGACTGTGCTAGTAGAATACGATCTAGCAGTTCTCTCGATCGATCGTTGCGTTCGACTGAACCGTAACTTATGTTGGGTCGTTATTCATTAGTAGAATGAGAAAACGATAGAAAGCCGCGATTCAGCCGCGGTTACGCTGCAATGGTGACAGAAATTAGTTAGTAGAATCGGCCCCCTGTTGTCTAAAATATGATATTTATCATTGATATAAGGGTCGTTTTGCAGTAACACTTTTTCAGACTAGTGTTTAACAGATGTTTAACAAAAAGTTTAACATCTGTTGAACACTTGTCTAAAATATGTTATTAATCATTGATATAAGAGTCGTTTTGCAGTAACACTTTTTCAGACTAGACTTTTTCACTTTTACACCCAAATCTGTTAGTAGGCACATAATGAGTGGCTAAAGGCTTTCTTTTTTTTTAGTACAAAATACTATTTTATTTTCTCTTTCAACTAGGCGGAACTTCTCGACTTTGTAGCAGCAAAGTTCCATGAAGAGGCTGGCTTGTTCAAGCTTCTGATAATAGATTCCATTATGGCGTTATTTCGAGTCGACTTCTCAGGACGCGGTGAATTGGCCGACAGACAGCAGAAACTGGCGCAGGTCCTCTCACGGCTACAAAAGGTTTGTACCTTGTACGCCCATGATATAAACATGTTTTTTTTAATATTAGCTCGAATGCATGTTTTTCAAAATCATTATGTACCTACTGTAAAATAAATCTGTTGGGCGGTAGACATAATAGATGGCTGAAATAGATACTTAGCTTAAAGTACTATGGCTTCATTTCGGTGCACCTGATACAAATTGCCGAGGGACCCAAATTGCGCAGTAACGTCGGTGCGCGGTACCCTATCTATTGGACGGAACAAACAATAACATTGGGCTCGGCTCCAAGGTACCGGTTTAATGGCGGACCCTGAAGGACAGAGTATGCTAAACTACTGATCAGAGACGTAGCTACTGCCGTATCAGCCGTATCTATTATACGGGGCCCACAAATGTCAAGGGCCACGGTTGGAATAAAAATGAAAATATAAAATGTTACTCTTATGAAAACTTATCGCGACCATAAAACTTCAATTATAGAACTCCTAACATAGCTCAATTTTCATAGGGCTATTATGTAGTTGTCAGAAATGAGCTACGATCAGTCGATCAGCATCCAGCTCCCTTTAAAATTCTTTTAATGACATCAGAAATAGCATTAGTTACACGAGTCAGTGTGCTATTTGTCTTTATTCTGCAAAAATTTAGGTACACTTAGATTAAAAGGGCGCCAAACAAGTTTTGATATATGGGGCCCCTTCTGGCCTAGCAACGTCACTGCTACTAATGCTCATCAACTTCATTCTGAACTATAATGTGGCCTACCATGACGTGAGTAGTTAGGCTGTGGGAAAGAGACAGTGCTATACAAGTCGTTGCACCATCTCGTTCCCTGAACGGGCCACCCAAAGGGGTTCATTCCGTCAATAAGATTGTTTCTTCTACCTAGTCACGATTTAATCAACGTGAACTGCGTCTTTGTCTGGTGTCTAGATTCCGTGTCACGCAATTATATTCTACGTCGTTTCATGCGTTTTATTTATAAGTTTATTTTTTTAATAACTACGTATTACAACATTATGTACAGATGAGTTCAAGATCACGGCGCGTGTCGCCAAGATGGTCTCGTTTGTTCTCAATAGATAAAACAAACATGCGTCCGGTTATAAACCAAACCACGTTTATTTAGTTATTCCACTTGAGATAAGACAATGGAATAATTTTATAATAATAAAGATTATTAGTGTATTTAAATTGTTGGAGTTGCTTGTTTATTAATATGTATTGACACCAGCAAAGTGACCGCGGTCAACCGCTGTGCCGCATTTCGCGGGTTCGATTCCCGCACGGAAGAAATATTTGTATGATATAAGTCAAGTTGTTTCAGACAGAGTTCCAAATTATGATCAAAATTTTTCAAAATGTTTGACATTGTAATTTTTCATTTAAATCAATCATTTATAATTATGATAAATTATCAATAGTCTTAGGTACAATACGGTCGTAAGACGGAAAAATTAACAATCCTACATAAATATGGGTACCTATGTACCTCAAAAATAGTAAACATCACAGAATTTTTGATTCAACACAAAACAATAGACTCGTAAAGCCCGCTAATATAGTCATTCATAATCGACTTACAAAAAAAACATGTTCTCAGTTTTAATAAAAAAATATTGTATGCCACGAACCCGCTTTTAATTTGCTTTGATTATTAATTAGATAGGCGGATTTTTTTAAATCTTATTACCATAAACACAAAGACCTATTAGGTACCTATGTACTTATATAAGACTGTTTAAAATAAAACCGGTTTCTATTTAAAAATATCTCAACTAACTTTTTATAACATTTTCTCAAAGATTTCAGAAGAATATAACGTCGCAGTATTCATAACAAATCAAATGACAGCCGATCCTGGGGCAACATTGTCCTTTCAAGTGGACCCTAAGAAACCCATCGGAGGCAACATTCTCGCACATGCGTCTACGACTAGAATATCCCTGAGGAAGGGACGCGGCGAAAACAGGATTGCTAAAATATACGACTCTCCGGATTTGCCGGAGAGTGAAGCTACTTTTGCCATCACTAATGGGGGTGTGGCTGATGCTAAAGATTAAATAAATACTGTTTACTTTATACTATTATATGTTTTATTTTAAAGCAGTGTAAGTAGCATTTTCAGCTGGAAAGCAGAAATTTTATTCTACTTGCTACTTACAGCCATCAGCTGTCAAATGGTGAATTAAAATCCTATCCTGTGGGCTCCCTACAGTTCGTGCTTTGTATAGTAGCAAGTCCGGTCACAAAACAGGAAGAATATCGTACATTGAACTATTTTACTTGTCTCTTTCACTCCCGCGTAAATATAGTCTCGCTTGCACATGTGCAACGGTTGCCATCTCAATAATAAATCAATGTACGAAATTCTTCCTGTTTTGTGACCGGACTTTACCGGGTACGTGAAAGGCAACTAACCAAAGGAATTTATAAACCAGATATGGGTCGCAACGCCTGGAGTTGACGCCCTAGGAACACCTAGTCCTACACAGACCTTATTGGTAAGGGTCTTCTGAAAGGTATTGTACCTGCCACCTCTACATATAAGAAATCACATTGCTGGACACTACAATGTGATCTTGGATTTGAGATCACCCAAACGCGATTGGTTATTAGTGTCACTGTCAGTAGCTTAGAATAAAGTACACCGATCTTTAGTCCCAATGCTGCAATGCGACGTGAGCACAAGGCCATGTTTATAGAGAATTGCACTACTACGGATGTATCAGTAAACGTGGACTAGGTAAGAGTAAGTACCTACGTGAGCATCATAGCAGGCGGTCTTCATTATGGTTTGATGGTTTCTTTTACCATCATGGAAAAAAGGCGTGACTAACACGACTTACCTATAACGTATGATGAATTGATGACTAACTTTAAGATTAAATCAACATGTAGATAAACGAAATAAGTACCATCTAAGTAGATACTTACACATTGATAAGAACATTGTATAATCGTCAATGCCATTATAGCACACTCCAGTACGTTGTTTATTTCATTGATTACTTATTATCAGATAAAGGGTTGTCGAGTTAGACGCACGCATTTGGTATCGTAATTGCGTACCTATAATAACTAACTATAAAACATGCAGTTGGTGGTACTCTAGTGATTACGTGTTCTAAATTATCGTATTCGCTTCCTTACTGTAACAGATATAAACTCGAGATTATAAAGCTATTAATTAGGCAATTGCTCAGTATTTTGCGAACACGATCAGCAATGAATTTCGAAATGCATTTCAAGGGTTTATTATTCAAGCCAATGAAGTACCTACAATGCTGTATATCAAATTCTAGAAGAACTGTCCACGTTCAGTAGATCGTGCCCAAAGATAACAAGAACGAAAATATTTTTTTTACTGAACAAAAGTAAAGCAAGCTACTAAAGAGTGTCATCGACCCTGTAAATCGGAAGATCGAGATAACTTCTGTAACCCGTGCTTGACAGTGTCTCCGCTCTCCTACTTTATGCAGTCAAGCGGACACAAAGTCCAAACGCCAACGAAATCGTTTTGTTTTCGTCATCCATAGTGGCGTGATTCAAACGAACCAATTAAGTTTCTTGCGACGACGATTAGATAAACAATAACTACCATACTTTCATGATTTACGCTACATATTGTTTATTAGTATTACACATTATGTGGATGTGTATGTACCTAAATTGAGAAATGAGACTAAACGTTACTCAATAGTTATATTATTATTTATAATCCTTTTGGGTCTCGAATAGGATTGAATTTGAAGAGTCTTCAGTATATTATAGGTACTAGTAGAATTCACATTGGTGTTTAAGTGCCGATAATGTTGTTTTATGAAAGCTGCACTACGCTGCGTTTCACGGGTTCGATTCTTGAAGGGAGAAAATACTTTTATGATCAACAAGAACCTACCTAAAGTTGTTCCCAATGGTTCCGGGTTTGGGCGTTTGTGTATCCCTGGGTTTGAATTTATATTATCAGCTGTTTCATATAATTTTAATCTTTTTTTTTTCTTGATTAAATATCGGTTGGACGATTTCAGCCTAATTATTATATACCTTTATTTACGATTATTTTATGCATTGACCCAATCATACGTCTTTGTCATCTTTTTGCTAGCTTTATTTTGAATTAGCAACTTGTTTTTATTCAAAACTAAAGAGAAAACACACATTTCTACCACTGAGGCATTTATTTATATAACTACCTAAGTAAAATTGTATCAGAAAAAATACTGAGAAAATTGAACCTCCTTAAAACCAGGCGCGGCGTTAGCAATCTGTACCGAGAATACCAGTATTCGCATTCTGACACATGACACATGACGTCTGAGGCAGAATGAAAACGAGACAGCTCGTTTTATCAGTTGTTTCGTGAACCTTTCGAGGGGCAGAGGTGCTGTGAGTGTGATTTGGCGATCGGTTTCGGTTTTTTAATTCAATTACTAAACAAATTATTATTGTAAAAAGTGTAACAAATCTGTTGTAGTTCCAATAAAATCAGACTGTTTAAAGATGGGTGAAAACAGCGAAAATAAAAAAATAGTTAATGTGTGGTGCGATGGGTGGTGAGTAATATCGAGTTTTTATTTTTACTTCATGTCTTCGTGCTTGGTAATTGGAAACATTATACACTAACAGTTCAGTTGCTAACATTAAGTCGCATTAGTGATTTTCGCCAGTAATTATTGATATACTTTCATTTATTGACGTGAATGAGTTGTAGCATATAAATGTAGAATGGGTAATTACAAAGCATCCGGCAGTCGGCACGAGCAATTTCAGCCCGCAATCGTTGTGTACACACGTTGTTCTCTAAATAATTTCTCCTTGGGATCATAGTGTGGTATTGATTTCTGTTTCCAGTTATGACATGGTGCATTTCGGTCACGCAAATTCGCTGCGACAAGCAAAAGCATTGGGTGATGTGTTGATTGTGGGAGTCCATACAGATGAAGAGATCTCGAAGCACAAGGGTCCTCCAGTGTTCACACAAGAGGAGCGGTACAAGATGGTGCGAGCTATCAAATGGGTGGACCAGGTGGTGGAAGGAGCCCCCTATGTCACCACTCTTGAGACCCTGGACAAGTACCAGTGCGATTTTTGTGTGCATGGAGGTAATTTAAATAACAGTTTTCCTGAGTACCGGTTATTAGGGCAATTGCTAGTAACACACAAGCTATAAAATAATTGATAGTTCAGTTCAGGTAATGTACTTGTACAGACAATAAATATGAACTGCAAAAATATTGTAATAAATCTTAATGAATGAGGACTGAATGGATAGCCAAGTATCTTTTTTGTTAGGACAGGGACAAGTATTATATTTCTTTCCTAAAATAATATTAATGCAAAAAGTACTATTCTCTTCATGTTGATGTACCTTGAAACTAGTTTTTGTTCTTTAATCTCAAAGTTATTTTTTGTACAAACTCATGAAACTAGTTATGTATAAAATGTTAACTAATTCTGAATAAATCCTTAGATAATCACTAAATTATTACAATTCTGTGTGAAGATAGATTAGATAAAAAACACTAATCTTTATATAATTAATTATTCAGTTAAAATTCAAATTCATCATACAGCCTATTTTGTGACTAATTCTAATACATAATGGTTTTTTTAAATATTTTTGATATAGAACAGATTCAATAATAGTTTATTTATAACAAATCATAATCAATATAGTCCATAAATTTTAGATAACATAATGATATTAATAAAAAATTTTACTTCCATAATATTTTTACTATCGTGAAAGTTATTTATTAAAATCCTTGATTTTTTTCCAGATGACATCACGGTGACTGCTGATGGAATTGATACATATCACTTGGTGAAAAAAGCTGGCCGCTATAGGTAATATTTACCTCTATAGCCTTCATGTTAAACTTAATAACCCATGCACAATCTTGATGAAAAATTATATTTCACAGTTTATAGCATCATAAACTGCTGCAATGTTTTTACTGAAATTTAATGACATATTATCACTCCTAAATTTATTAAAAATGTAGGCAGATATGCAACACAACCGTACACCTGTATTTTACTGTATCTGTATATTTAAATTTATATCTGTATATCTATTCAGACATAGATTTCACTTAATATTTACTGGACTAATTCCTTGTGAGAGTGCAGGGCAAAAATTTTTAAAAAAATGTAGTAAGGTGCATATTATTATTATAATGAGAGTTGCGCATTGTACAGGAAAGTCATACAATTCATAGGATAAACAAAACAAATATTTTTTTGATTTGACTAATTCAATGTCTGGGCTTTTTTTAAAAGAATGTAAAAACCCAATAATATTCCGAATCTGGGTTTGAAAGGTGTCCATTGAGAAGGGAAATTCCAGTTATTGCCAATACATATTGTATTCAAACCATGTTTTAATGTAAAACTTGATGCAAATAAATTTATTATTATATTTAGTTAGTGTCAAACACATTGAAATTATTAAATGTCGCTGAAATGATGAAATCATGGGGTTTCCCCCATATGTGGAATGCAGGAATTTTGTTTTAATTACTGTCAATATTCTACACTAATAGATCTACAATCAGTATTAATTCCATGGTAAAAGCAAGTGCTTGTCTTTTACACTGTGAATTTATTCTTTTGTAAGTGGCCCTCTTGTAGTTTGCATGTTTTGTATACACAGGTAAACAAGGGTAACAATGTCTACCGTATTTTCTGTACAAAAGTGTTTATTAATAGAAGCACAACTTTCTTTACTAGTATTATCTGTCAGGGAAATAATAATATAATAACTATCCATCATAATTAAGAGCATGAGATAATAACGGCAGTTCTTCATAATAATTTCAGACAAATTATTTATTTATTATCAGTTCAGTGATATTTTTTGTGTACCTAATGCTGATTATGGAGTTTGTTCAAACAGTAAATCAAGGTTAATTTTAAAATCGTATTTTTTTTATTGACTGAGTGTATTTTTAAATTAAAAGAAACCATTAAAATATCAAGATACAATAGTAGTAATAGAGCTCTGTGTTAACACCTACTTACAACTTAGGACATTTAAGGGTCCAAACACCAAAGGTTCTCTAAGGTCAAAAAAGGTTTCTCTAACCCCATAAATTATTTCATTACCACTGTTCTCAAAACGCTGATGGAAAACCAGCAGTATGAAAATTAAAAGCTGATTATGTTATGGATTCAAATACGCCGTTGGCGCATTGGTTGAGCGATTGAACGTTGCGCTACGCATCGCGGCTTCGATTTCCGCATAGAAAAAATATTTGTGTGATTTTCTGGGTGTTCGTGTATGTGGCTTTAAATGTTTATAAATGCAACCACGAGGAGAAATTCTTAGTTTAAAAAGAAGTAATAAAATTCTCGTGAACCTTTTTCATAATGATACTGATTTGCACTACGAGTATTTTGCTTCAGAATAAACCAAAAATGTACCTACAAGAAACCTGAAAGTTTTGCCACAAAACTGGCGAGAAACTCTGTGTTAATTGATTTTTCTAAGTTTGCTTACTAATCCAGTTGTATAATGTGCCCAGTGTTGGGATATACTTTAGAGCTTAATTTAAGTGTAGCAGTATTATTCTCTAAAAGCGTGCGGCCCACGAGCTACCTGCTTGCAACCTGTGGTTGTTTTGTAAACCGAAGGTTATCTATATATATAAAAATGAAACCCGTTTTCCGTTGTCACGACATAACATGAAAACGGTTGGACCGATTCGGCTAATTCTTTTTTTATTGTGTTTGTTACCATCGGGACCGGGTTTTAGACCGGGTCTTCCACCCGTGCGAAGCCGGGACGGGCCGCTAGTCTATATATATAAAAATGAAACCCGTTTTCCGTTGTCACGACATAACATGAAAACGGTTGGACCGATTCGGCTAATTCTTTTTTTATTGTGTTTGTTACCATCGGGACCGGGTTTTAGACCGGGTCTTCCACCCGTGCGAAGCCGGGACGGGCCGCTAGTTTTTTATAAACAAGAAGAAATTAAAAAAAAAACTGTTTTTAATAAAAGACCCGTCTTAACTTGTGTTTCCCACTTTGTGGTCCTTGCATACGAAAAGGTTGCCGACTGCTGCACTAGATTACAGAGTTGAAAATCCATTTTAAGAGAATGCCATATCAGATAGTAAATGACCAGATCAGTTATTGGCAAAGGTAATAAATAATAAAACAGTTAAATACTTCTAAATCTATAAACCCTGGTTACCTACTTTTTTTGTCGACCTTCGATTTGATCAAAGTTTTAAAAAAAGTAATAAGTATTGTGCCCGTTACAGAAAGTCTCATAATAAGAACATTTACACGCGTCGCAAATTCGACGCGTGTAAATGCCCCCTGCTATATTACTACATTTTTTTAAAATAATTTTTGTCTTTTATTTAATTTTTGCAGGGAAGTGCAGAGGACAGCTGGAGTGTCCACCACAGACCTTGTAGGACGTATGCTTCTGCTCACCAGAGAACATTTCAAGTAAAAATTTAATTTTACAATAATTATGTATGTTTTAAGTTTAAAGAAAAAATAAACGGAAATAGGTATGCCATTATTTATTTATAGCAATAGCAGAACTTAAATAATTTAGATTTTAATAGTATTTCAACAGTATACTGTTGTCAATAACTTCAAACTTGTAAATGTTTTGAGGACAAGTTTACAGGTTGAAATAATAACTGCATAGGTACTTGTCCACAAAAGTATTGGCAGCATATAGTTGATTTAAAATTAGAACAGAAATCACAGTCACAACTCTCAGTCGTCAGTTTTAAATAAAACAAACAAAGAACTTTTGTTGTGCCCGTTTTGATTAAGATGCGATTCCATCGGTGTGCCGCACAAATATTCGCTCAGGTCGACGTAAGCGCAATCGTGATCTGTGGACACGTTGTTTGAGCGCGTACATTGCCAAACTCAGTTCAGTGAAAATGTTAGCGTAAATCTACCGCAATGTGCGCGAACAAAAGTTACGCGCAGCCTCCTTGGAGAACACAGAGGCTAAACGGGATACCAGCTTAGTACGCGCACTGCTGAAATAATGCACAAGATGTATGCGAACAAATGTGCCGCACACTTTGCTAGAATCGTACCAATACATTCAAACATGTCCAAACCATTAACCATTTCATCTTATTCTAGGTTACACTTAAGGCATATTGATTTCCAGGAGAGGTGACAAAGAATACTCCGTGGCCCTCGAGCACTCTTCAAATCTCGGCACAGATTCGACAGCCCGATCACCATACACTGGATGCTCACAGTTCTTGCCCACCACACAGAAAATTATACAGTTCAGCAGCGGCCTCTCACCCAAACCCACCGATAAGGTCAGTTGAAATTGACCCTTAAATGTATTTAAATCTTTCTCCGATATATTCATGTTCCTTGAAACAATAATTATTATGTGTAAATTAAGTTGTTTTTAGAATAATGAATTTTATCCAGATCCAATGGGCGCTTTCACATTACACAAAAACTATAATAACTAAATCGCCCTCTCTCGCGTATTTTCCCTAAAAATATATGAAACTACTAATACCGCCGATATCGTGTTGTTACCGTTATCGTCTAATTTGAAAGCGCACAGTGGATACTAAACTGTATGTGATAATAATAAAGTGATTTTTCCATCGTCATATCATAATTACATTGAAATGCAAGCATTTTACAGTACCTGCATGGCAATAATGGGACAGTACTATGAATATAATTTAGATAGTCTCATTTCAAAATACTCGGCTGTGTATGACAGTTAAAATCAATGCATGTTAATGTAAAAAAATATGAAAGACAAGTAATCTTCAAGATTATTGACAGTTGTTGGCAGTTAGTGGCCCGAGGGTCTGAAAACCAATTACCAAGGCTCTTCATAATACCCAGTACTAACTCCTTACACTCCATTTAGCTGCATTTGTTTAGGAAAGTCTACTCGAACATAACTAAGAAACTGCAAAGCAGATTCAGATGGTGATAAGTTGTAAATCTATTCTAGGTTGTCTACGTCGCCGGCGCCTTCGACCTGTTCCACGTAGGACATCTGGACTTCCTCGAGGCCGCGCACGCACAGGGCGACTTCCTAATCGTGGGCCTACACACCGACCTTGAAGTAAACCGCTACAAGGGCTCCAACTATCCCATCATGAACTTGCACGAGCGAGTGTTGTCTGTGCTGGCTTGCAAGGTAATTCTTTTTTTTAAATATCTGGGGTAATCCCTAGGATTTTCTCCTGTATCGTTTGTGCCTTTAAAAATATACAAACATAGACAAACACCCAGTCCCAGGACAATTTCTTGTATGTCATGCAAATATTTGTTCCGTGCGATCCAAACTGCGATGTTGCGTTACAAGAAATTGCTCAGCCACTACCTCATTTGACAAAATCACTTTAAAAAAACAATTGTGGACACAAATAACTGCGAGTAGGACTGGAATATGCTTCCTTCTAGATTAGGACTCCAGACGCTATTATCATGTCTTCTGCGATAGCCGACATGGTATAGAGCCCTGCCCGGCGCGGTCGAATCTGTGATCTCATTTTTCATTGGCTGCCAGTCACCGAAAAACCGAGTCAAAGACTTGTGACGATTAAATTAATTTAAAACAAAATTTTTATGTTACGTGTTACTGACAGAAAAACTCAGATTATGTGTAGGAGTACGTTGTAACCAATTATATACATAAACACAAACACGCCTTTTCCCAAGGGGGTGGAACCTACCTAGCCAGCTACCATCCTTACTTGTTACTTTTGCTACATTTTCTTTCTGAGTTGTATAATACAGCTGATGAGTCATTTCATCGATAACTGTATTATCAAAGCTATTGTTGAATTGATAACATCATAAAGATAAATATATTTTGGCCTGGCGGTCATAGTAAACGCCTGGCGATTAAATCACTTACGGTTAAGTGACTAATACAATGTTATGAATAAAAACAGTCATCAGGGCTTGTACAAGAGCATTTTTGTCTGTCATAAATGCCTTTGTTACACGTACTGAGCAAATAGGTGAGACAGTGCTCGGCGCTATGGTTTATTCACCACTGTGTTGCCCTTTTGCTCGGTGTGTGTGATCAAGGCATAACGCTCGGCAATCTTTAATAGATTTTCAACTTCACGCGCTTTGGCATAAAGTTGAAAATCTATCAGAGACTACGTTTATCGGTTTTACCTATTTTAGGGGGATTTATAACACGCGTACGGTTTTTCACACAGATAGATCTGTCTGACGTGGCTAGTGGGCTAAACTGCAAATGTAGGGCAAGAACGGGCACTGATATACTCGCAGCATCCATACGAACCTCCGACGGACAATCCTTACGTGTATTGCTAAGTGCTGATTTGTCACTTGGCCTTAGCACAAGATTTCCGTATTTTACCTACAGCATACTTGAAGTATGTCCGTATGATTTTTATTGTAGGGAAAATGAAAAAGCGCCTCAAGTGTACGAAAGAGGATTATTTGCTCACCAAATTAAGGTTAAAGTTCCCGTTTACGTCACAAAAACTTGAAATCATAGGACGGGTAACGGCCCGTTCACACATAGGAGTCCGTTTTACTGGTACGTTTTTAACGGATACGTCATAAATTTATGCGCTGTTCACACATAGGCACCGTATAACGTTCAACGAATCCGTCATTACTGGATGCGATGAGTGAACAGAAAACTTGCAGTATAACAAAATCTGTCGCATCACGCCCCCTCCTACACCCCGCACACACCGCCCGCCACGCACACAGTGTCTATCCGTTAAAATTCTACGTGTCCGTATATTTTTACTGTTCCGTCGTCCAGTATTCGATGACAAAACGGAATGTAATTTTTTTACGGAACGATATTTTTTACTGTATACAGAATACTGTGCCATGTGTGAAGTCGCTCATACAACTACATACGCCATCGACGAAAAAAAAACGTACACGATAAAACGGAACAGTAAAACGGAGACATGTGTGAACCGGCCGATAATCGTATCGTTTTTGGCTAGATATTCTTCATGGTCTAAAATTCGAGTATCTTGGCGCTCTTTATTTGTGTAACGTGTCTTGTGTATGATTCCAGGGCCAGACAAAATAATTTATCTCTATTGTGACCCGGAATCTCATGCCTACCGTTCGTTTTTATTAAAAAAAATGGTCTGATTTTTTAGACCTTGACCGAAACGAGATAAAATAAGGTCATACTAACATGCTAATTTGCTTTACGTCATTCGCAATGCGTACATACAACACACTTTAATCGCTTGTTTTCAGTTATTGAAGCTTGTAGTGATTCGATTACCTGTTCATCATGTTTTTGCATTCAACCACGACTGCTAACGGGCTGTTTCAGCAAATACAATTGCAAAGGTTTAAATATGTTGGCCTTTTTATTTTACCTAAGTACCAGTGCGTTCTCAAAATAGTGGAGGAAAATTTCGTATGTACATGAACTAGAACTAAGAAATTTAGGACAATAACATGTCTAATCCACCGAGAAATATTGGGCCAGCATGGCGCTGGAAAAATGACGGTATGGTAACGCAGTGGTCGCGGGACTTATTCATCACCGTGACCCCGGAATATAAAGGGCTATTGAAGAACACCGTGGATTTTAGTCAGTACAAGTCTGACAGTAAGGTGCGGGTGGACTCATTCGATGATTTTACCACGCAAAAAAAAGGGTAGCGCAGTGGCTTAACTATCGACTGCTGGATTGCGTGTATCTGCTCCTATTCCCGCACGGAATAAATAGTTTGGTATGGGCTACGGATCAGTTCCATAATTCCATCGATACCAAAATTCCTCTTATCGGGTAACGGTTTATGTTAAGAAAATATAGGCGGGTAATGCTCTTTCTCTGACCCTTTTAATGATGGTTTCCCCTCTGCATTTTCACACGAAAAATTATGGTCCAGAAAAAATAATTTTATCAAAAATATTACAGTATGTTCACGAAGTGGTTATCGGCGCGCCATACAGCGTGACAGCCGAGCTCATGGATCACTTCCGAGTGAAGGTGGTCTGTCACGGCCTCACAACGATAGCCACCGACTCGGACGGCTCCGACCCTTACAAGGTGCCCAAACAACGGGGTTGCTTCAAGGTAATTTTTATCTCTTGCTCTAATCTGTAATTGGGTATTAGACGAATAATTCCGAAACACAATTTCTCTAATAATAGAAAGATTTATTGTAGGACCAAAAATATGTTAAATTATCATATTAGAAAAAAGGTCATTAAAGAAAAATTATGGTTCTAATAATTTTTGCACTCTCTGAAACAGCTCGACAGATTTTAATGAATATTTTTTTGTGTATTTGGTAGGTATGAGAATTGATTGTAAAATATTTCTCTATTCGCTTCCTACTCCACCAGAGAATTAGGCACGAATCAACCAGTTAACTCATAATATTTGCACTTTACAGATTCTTAATTCTGGCAACACCATGACAACAGAAGATATCGTGCAACGAATAATACGTCACCGACTAGAATTTGAGGTACGGAACACACGCAAAGAACAAAAAGAATTAGCAATTACTAAAAGTTTGAAAAAAGATCAACATGTTAAACAAAATGGCAACTGTGAAGTTGTAAACAGTAGCTAAAATAAAACTATACGAGCTGTGAATTTTAATCAATTTACCAAATATATTATGTGTTAGAATGTGCTATTTAGGTGTAGAATTCAATAAAATATTGATTCACTATTTAAAGAGCAAGGTCTTCTCCTCTGAATTCTTTGATAGAAAAATATTTGTTCTTTGAAATAATGGGAGAAATAAATAATTATGTTTTTCTTGGTTCTTGTATAATTTAGAACCAGTGAAAACATTTCGAATAGTGAATTATTGAAATATTTCATTAGGTTATTTATTTTATCCTCCATTGCTATCAATATTACAATACTAAAACAAGAAATTATGATGTGCGTACATCATACAATGTTTTAAAATTGTATTGTTCCAAAATATCTTTAATCTGTAAATATTTAAAATTATGGTTCAGATGATAGTTTTTAATTAAATTCCAGTTTTTGCCCGCCTATTAATTACATCATACATAATAATTTAAACTCTAGTATATTCATAGGTTGTACCAAATGTGTAATAAAAAATAACGTTGCTAACGATGTAATAAAACCTAGAGAATAATATTATGAAAACGATATACTATGTAATGTCAAATGAAGTACAGTGAAACATCGATGTTTAAAATATTCAAGGCGCACTTCACTAGTTTGTTAGGCGTATTTAATCTATAAAACATCGATGGAGTAGACATGACATAGTATAACTTTAGTGTCACACTACACTAATTTTATTTTTAATTACAGTTTGGCAAAAAAGTCTAGAAATTAAATTTTATCAGAGTGTAGGATTCTGCAGAATGTATTTCCCAGATTTTAATGGTTTAAACAAGGCATGATAAATAAATGTACTTAGTTTCCGTTATCCTGAATAGTTTAGTCTGCGGGATTCAATATTACGATAGACAATAAAACTAATTGAGGGGTCTAAAAGTGATACAAGTGTAACCCTAATATTTTCTATATTTTTTTGCCTAATTGCAACAGAATTGCATTTTTATGTTACGTCTTAAATATAGTTAATTAATTAAATTAATATGTATTTACTTGTGTCTATATACAGGGTGAATTTTTCAACTGGGCGTGGATGGCTACTTTCGAAACTATGAGGAATATCGAAAAACGTTGAAAGGAGTCTCGAGGCCGATTTTGACGAAAACTAAAAGTGCATCATTGGATTTTAGAAAAATCAAAAATCCTAGCCAGGAATCGAACCCGCTCTTTGGAAAAAAAATCACACCCTGTATTATTACACCGTTCGATAGTGTTACTAATAAGGATCAAATTCTGGGAAGTAATCATATACAGCAAACTTATGGAAATGGCCGATTTTTATGAAATTGCTATTTTTCCATGTTACTTCATCTTCTGAGCCATAATTTATTCGAATTTATAAAATTTCATTGTTTTCAATGTCTCACTAGATTTGACGTTTCAACAATCCCACTGTACTTAGCAATACGACATTATTGAGTTGAACTAAAAATAGTATTATTTTAAAGAAGAAACGGTAACTTATGTTTCAAATACAGTCTTTGCCTTGAAGATTAATCAGTTTTTTTTTGTAATTATACGTTTTCCTTAAGTTTGCCGTATATGATTACTTCTCAGAATTTGATTCTTATTACTAACACTATCGAACGGTATAATAATACAGGGTGTGATTTTTTTTTTCATAATCAGCGGGTTCGATTCCTGACCAGGATTTTTGATTTTTCTAAAATCGAATGATGCAGTTTTAGTTTTCGTCAAAATCGGCCTCGAGACTCCTTTCAACGTTTTTCGATATTCCTCATAGTTTCGAAAATAGCCATCCACGCCCAGTTGAAAAATTCACCCTGTATATTATACAATGCGCAATATTCGTGTAATCGATACATCTAACGATTATTTATTTGTTATCAATCTAAGATTTTGTGGCTTTTTCAAAGTTCTTTTACATTTTATTGTTACTAGATAAGAAATTAATTATAATTTGACGTTATGTACAAACTGTTTTTGTTGATATGTTTTATTTCTGTTACTAAATGTAATTTACACCTTTAGACCGAGATTTTTTTAGCTCTCTTAAAATGTATCGAGAAAACAAGGTTAGTTGAAATTGGCGCAATAAATAATAGTCGTCGAGTCGTGGTACACACTGGTACGTGTATGAACATTCGTTTCGGTTAGGCAACAAAGCCGATAATTTATAATTATTAAATCCATTTTGCTGTCTGAACAAGTGTGTAAAACGCCTGATATCTACCACCTTATTAGATAAAAATATTATCTTTACGAAATAAAATTTGTTCTATTTCAATAAAATTGTATCAAGATATATTTTTTTGTTTTTATTATTCCAATGGACACCCGCGCATAGTGAAAAATCCTCTATTATTCATTTATGATGTTATGGTCATCTAAAGATTTGTTCATGTCTTGGATTTCACCACAACTACATGGAGGGCACGGTGTGCGGAGTTGTTGATCGATCGACTGCTGCCCAGCGTATCACGGGTTCGATCCCCATACGGAACAAATATTTTGACGACCTACAAGTAGTTGTTCCTGATAAGTGTTTTTGTACAAGAGGGATTGAGGCAAAGACGACCCAGAAGGCTAGAGCTGGTTTGTTTAACTTCAACCTACCAACCAACCAAAGTTTCATGACATTTGAAAAAAAGGAAATCATGGGGCAGAGACTACTACCGTTTCATAATATAAGATAATATTACAGTTAGGACTAGCGATCCGCCCAAACGCACGGGTTAGTATTGAATCTATTAGGTAGATTTTCTGAAAACCACATTCAACAAATATTTTGATCCCAAATTGATCTAGATGATCTAAATGAAAAAAATCGACATGTTGATCGTCTCTGGTCCCCTTTATGTTCAAACTTTTTTATATGGCTTTTGTAAGTACGCGAGCGTGCCAAGTTGTTGCCACATAAAATTAAGACCTAAAAGACTAGAGGCCCTACTTTAAAATACGTTCGAAAATAGAAAAAAGAATGGCAACATTCTTCAAAAATTCAAAATGGCAGGAACGAGTACAAATAATGTTTCTGTTTGTGAAATAATAAATCATAGTGACGTGGTGTAACGGAATTCTAGTGATTTTGGGTTGAATATTTCAACTTGTTCATTATAAGTATTGGATTCTATTGAAGACAGCAACATTTTCAACACAAGGTAAGTTTTATGCGTAGCCGCCCACAGTAGTTTTCAATCTGTTTCGTTTTAGTCTATTTCTAGTTATTAATGCGATGTCACGTTGTGTTATGTGCTTTTTATTAGTAGTCTCTCTAGTAAACATTCCATTTATTGATTAGAAAATGTGACATCCGTCCAAGGATAGTAGTGATATCACATTGCAAACAGTCCAATTGTTATAGATTTTTGTTCGGTAACCAGACACTACGCATTGTAAGTTAATAATAACTTGTGGTTCTATCAGCTGTTCACGGAAATCAAGGATTGTTTTGAAAGGTATGCGAAATTAATATTATTTTCAACCTGTTGAACTTAATATTCAACTAGACTCGTGTGTTACATGTATGTGCGCCGGCAAAATTACGGTCTTATAAATATCTGATAGGAACTCACATCGTATTGTTTTAATTACTAGTTAATATGTTTTAAGATCCCTTTACTCAAAACAGATTATTGGCCAATTAACTTTACAACAAGGTCAAGAACAAAATGTAAAAGTAAACAGTTTGAATAACAATGTTTGCTG
Source organism: Agrotis ipsilon (assembly GCA_028554685.1). NCBI lineage: Eukaryota > Metazoa > Arthropoda > Insecta > Lepidoptera > Noctuidae > Agrotis > Agrotis ipsilon. The sequence continues at coordinate 10,651,456 of CM052957.1, forward strand.
ATACAATCCCTTACACAAAAGAAAAACCATTGTGCTAGTCTCTTGCCATATTGTGGAATCTCATAGTTTTTAGATTACGAGTTTAAATCATAATCTAATTTATTTATTGCCTTTTAACGGCTATCACATTTATTATTGTTAGTGAACATGTTTCATATACTGTATTGTCCAATCATAAAAAACTTCTACTTTCATGCCTTCTAAAAAGTGATTTTCTTGTCATTTCAAGTCATATTCAGTTCATAAATTAATGAGTGAAAGAATAAAGTTGTTATTGTCTATAATTACCTCTCAGATGATATTATCTGAGTATCAGTTGTATAGGGTAACCATTTTTTTTAACCGTGGTGAAATCATCAAAGGAGTCCTGCCACACAGGGCAGAGCGGGAGGGACTGTCAGACTCATACTGACTAAAATCCACGGGGTCTATAAAAACAAATTAACGTATCCCCGGAACGTAAAGGGCTACTTTACGTTCCGGGGGTACGGTAATTTGTTAGTCCCACAACTGTATAGGGTAACCATAGAGAGGAACAATGATCCAACACCATGTACATAGTGCCCAGTGCCCATGAAGGCTCAGTGAAATGAACCATTTCATATACAATGAAAAATATATGATATTGGGAGTTGCAGTGGAAACCATCTCCAACATTGTTAACAATAGGCCCAAATTATTTGATTTTGTCTTATGGGAATTGGAACTATCAAAATATGTAAAAACAAAGCACATGGTTACCCTAATTCCTATTATTTTTTGTCCAAAATGTTATTCATATTTTGTGTTAAATCAACAACAGCAAATAGGCTATCTACAAAATTACTAGTCTTAGTAATTTGTTGTAATTTTCCTGATTATAAAGATGTATTTAATTTTATGCATGAAGCACATATTCTGTGATATATGTTTTTTTTTATATAATTATGTTATCATTATCAACTCTTGAAATAGTAACGATTAATATAATGAAGTGTCAAATAGTTGTAGTTGACAGTATATTGGATTGCAATAGTTAGTATGTAGTCAAGTGCTTCAGATGCATGCTAAACCCTTGAATCATATTCCTTTTCAGGAACAGGGTCTGGTCATCCCTTGTCTACCATAGTTTATTTTAACTCTGTATTGCTTTTAAAGGATGTTGTCTTTCTTTCTATCTACATTGCTATCACACAAGCTCCTAGCGTGACTTTTTATGAAGTTTTTATCCCTGACCCACCACGTCATAAGCCAGGACGGCCTACACTATTACTCAAATCCAACTCCAGAAGAATGTTGGGTAATCCCAAAAAAAAACATTGAATTGGATCATTGGTTTTTCAATGTTGTAAAAACTAACAAACAATAATAAACACTATAATGTTGGTATAGATCTCAACATGAATTATAGAATCATGGTTATTGTCACAATAAATATTATTTGAAAGAGTGTTCATGGAGTTTAGAAGACTTGGTGATAGATTGCTGTCAGAGCTAGAGCATCTGGCTACAATTAGTGAATAAAATTATTTTTCTGATAATATTTTTAATCCAATAATTTTACGAAGTTAAACTAAAGTAACTATAGTCCCCTTTACGCCCTTTTCAAGCTTCTTTAACTCCATCTTAGTCTGAACAATTGTGGAACTGGTGTGACCATTTCTGCTTCCTGCGCCTGGGCATTATTGGCACACCCCTATTTGCAGTACTAATAACATATAATTACAATTATTTTCCTTATTATCTAAGTAAGTCAATTGTCTTGGTTATAAAAATTAATACTTGATGCAAGTTCTTAGAAAGCCTTAATTATATTTATAAAATAGATTTATCTAAAAACAAATCTTTGAGCAAAAAGACTAAAATAACAAAAAAAAATGGCCTTGAGATACTGAACTTTTCAAAATACCCTTGAATTATTAAGTAAATAAATGCAGTACGGCACTGCAAGTGAGCGTAGGCTTAGGCGGGATTCGCCGCACAGCCTGTGATGCGCAGGCGCCGCTCGCCTCGGGCAGTTCGAGCCATGAGTCACAGCCGCCCAAAATAACTTGGGAATGGGCGCCGCCTACCGCCCGGGGCGGGCGGCTCTGGTCGGGCTCAGTGGCAGCTGCGACGCCGCCGCATCTAGAGAGCGGTCGAGGTGGAGCGCGCGAGCCTCGGATTGACACACGGGTGGTGGCGGCGCCGGCGCGGGATGCGCCGCCATGCCGGTACGACACCGCGAACTCGGCGACGAGCTCGCACCCCCGGAGCCCAAGCGCTGCAGGCACTGCGACGGTACGATCACATACATAGCTTTGCAGCGCAGGACTCTCACCAAAACATTACGCCAAACTTATCTAACACTCAGTGTTTAACCTACTTGTTAACTATTATAACACGTTATCTGCTTTACTTCGAAAACTATCAAGGAATTTCTTTTGATTACTATTGATATCTCGTGTAAAATACTTCCACGTCGCAACTTGATGCTTTCCTGCTAAAACATTATTTCCTACTGAACTAAGGATAAAACTTACACAAAGGTGTTGTGTTCACTGAAATTGATAAACATTTAATTAATATGCATCTGAATCAGTAACCCACTTACTTTAAACATAAACCTGTCATAAAATACTCTGTGTGTTTAAGTTAACTTGTTGTTTGTATTCAAAGGATATACTTTACAGTGCAGTACGATATCCTTTACATACCTAAGTACTTTCTAAATTAATAATGATTGAAATTGATTGGTTATTAATTATCCGACTTTATCATTTTGAATAAGCAGACATAATCTAAATCACAGTCTAGTCTTATTATCAGAAAATAATTAATCTGAAAAAGAAAATAATATGCAAAAGAGATACTCATTAAGGCTAGTGATAATCTAAGTTATTGAGACGATTTTAAGAGATAGGTAGTAATTGGATCATCGTTATCACTTGCCGTCGGCATCAAGCGATGAAGGTGCTCCTTCGGCCTGCTGCTGGCCTTCCGCGTGTATGTTAAGTGAATCATACAATTACACAAACTAATTATTATTTAAAGAAAGAAATACGGAGATTTGACATAACTTAAAAAAAAAAACCCAGTCAATTGTTGATTTGAGAAACGCATAAGGTACCTTTCAGTTGTTTACATTGAAGCATCATTATAACACATGCTCAAAAGAAATTATGAAACGATCATGCAAATCCGGTTAATGTTTGAGCTGCAGGAAAATTATCTTTAGCCCGCCCTTAGTCACTGGAGTAAGTAATATGTGTCACGCAGTCGGGAATGGAAAGAGCGTATAAATAGGTGTTCAGACTCCACTACGAGTGGGCCACATTCCCCACCTTATGTAACAGAAAGCTCGTAAACAAATGCGTATTCTGACTTACCTTCACATGTTGAGATTTGCTCGCACATTGCGTATTTGTTGTAGGGTTCGGGAATCGCAGACGCTTCGTCGGCGCACGTTATTCGCGCACTTTTGTTTCGCGTTCAACCTGGGGTTTATCAAGTCGATGACCCTACCAAGTATGAATCAGTTGTCTCTGCCTTTTCCTTGTTCAACAGGATATAATTTAAAATGTATAATTAGATTACTACAGTGCTTAAAAAGCCCGGGTTTCTGCTTCAACTTTGTTACTTACTCCAAGAAGAACGTAGGCCATGTTTTGTTTGGAGATAAGTGAACAATAGGCAAAGTTTTACAGTATTCAGTTTTGGTTAGCGTCGTAAATTGCGAGGGTGTGTTGTGACTGAGCCGGTGTTGTGACAGGTGCTGCGTCACTCAACGACGGGATCTGGCGAGACTTGCACGTCGATTAATTAGTATCGCCTGTCGAGACCACAGCCGCAAACCAAGATCGTTCGAATGAAATCATCGGTCATCATTATGAGCTCGCCAAAATACATAGATGCATATTTTGGCTAAATTATCTTCATAAACATGAAATGGGAACAGCTATGAGCTTGCTGAAACATAGTTTATATGGGATCTTCAAGCCTTACAATCGATTCTTTCAGTAATTTATGCGTTACTGTAAGTTTATACAAGAGTGCAATTTGGTAGAACAAATTAGTTGTTGTGCTAGCTTTGTCCATTCATTTCATTATTGACGTAGTTTCTTCAACTATCATTCTCAAATGCCTCTTGAATTTTTTGAATGTTGTTTCTGAGCTTTATTCTTACGATTATCAGAGGAGTAGAATCATTCATAACTATCTGTGTCCCTGTAGTACTATGAAGCTAGTAAGAAGCCATTGCCAAGCTGTCACTTCTCTCTCGCAGCTTTACGATTAAACTGGCTCGGGATACCGGCGGCGGCGGCTCTCGCTTTATTAATTTGCAATTTTTATGAGACGGAAAATTAGGTCCTCACCACTTACGTTATTAGTTTCTAAGCCGTAAATTGATAATTATAATTTAACTAGATAGGTGAGTTCTATTACATCATCTAATTGTACTAAGCCTCGAGGGATCTAGGAATAAAATTAATTGTCCACCTCACAAATATTAAACTACATTGAATTAATTATTTCTGTTATGACATTAGTAATTATGCCAAGCAAATAATTGCGAACATTTGTCAATGAATAAAATTGAAATTATAGTATTGTCAAGATACAACAGCTTTATAAAAAGCCCTGGTACCGTTTCAGGGACGTTTAGCTCTATACTATTCCCTTGTCGGGACACAGACCTTCTCTCTTTGACTGGGAGTAGGGAGTCATCCACCACTCAGATTTAGTGTGGCTTGGTAGATGTCATATCTTTTCGATTTTTTGGTTGAATTTGCCTATTTCCTCACGATGTTTTTTTTCCTTCATACTTTTTTCAGAGTTGTAGAATTGAAATCAATTACACATTGTAATGCACTTTCCTGGATTCTAACCGTACAAGACGTAATCGCCTATTTTTTTCTCATTGCTAGGTTAAGTCTTTTTTAGTTTACATTGTCCAACCATTTGCCTTCAACCAAATCGTGACGTCACTATAGGACTGTCCAAATATTTATTGTCCTGCAAAATACGAACAAGGGTAAGGATAACAGTTGTGCAAACTTGTAACTTACTGTAATAGACAGTTGGGTTGGCATTTTGGCAAGCTGTTACTACATACTGCTACTGCACTCATGCCAAACGAAGCTTTGTGTATTTCACTAATTGGGACTAGACATCTGGTTAACTTGTCATGGATCATAAGCATACCTTCGTCGTTGTATAACTAGTATTACCGCGTTAGTGAATAATTTCCTTTTACAAAAAATCAATTTGTCAGTTATGTATGGACTAAAAGTCATTTCAGGATAAATTGGTGTCACCAATTCTCCCTGCGTCACAATATAATATTTCCCTTAGAAACAAATGCATAGGACTGAATAACTTTTAATTGGTTATACCTGAATGGAATCATGAATGATTCAAGATTAAGTATTTTAAAAGTTTTAATTGACCAACTTAACATTGATCATCATAAACTTGGCTTTTCCACACAAAATGTTTTCTAAGAAGTTTCTTTAAATTCATGCGTGATGATACATGCATTCTGATTTTTGTTTATTTCTGCTGCTAACCTATATACGTTCTCGTGAGGAGGTTCACGAAAATAGTTATATTTCGTCAACACATGATCTTCCGTTTAGGAATTTTATTTTGCGTCATCCTTTGGCAGTACATTTGGTAAAAATATACAATAAGGGCATTTATACAGATTCTTTTTCTTCAAATACATATTTAGCGTAACCTTAGGCTCGTCAACACTTAACAATGACTACTGATTGGCAGCTGTCATTTTGTGTGATTGTGCTAAGTGTTAACCGATGCTTTGAAGCTAATTTCAAAACTGGTAAAATCGTCTCATTGTAAATTCTTCAGGCACCGCCGCCACATTTTTCTTTCATCCCGTGTTTTTTCACATGTCTTCTGTTTTGGTGGATTAAATGTATTGCGTCTATAATACCAGTAGCTTCGCCTGCTCACTCCTCTTACAAAAGCAGCTTTTAACTGGTGAAAGATTTTTTGAAATCGGTTCAGTAGTTTCGAAGCCTATTCAATACAAACAAACAATCAAATCATTCCTCTTTATAATATTAGTGTACATATTCTGTGGATGGACTTTAACTTTAGATACTACGAGCATAATTTGTCTATCCATGATACCACGCCACGGGGTCGACGTCGCAACGTAATTGTTTTCGCATAGTAGGGCGGTTACGCGCCCAGCTCCCACGTACGGCGGCGCCCGCCCAACACATGCCAGCGCAAATATGTGAACAAGTATTCGCGTTATATCATCGTGCCTTTATTTACCTTATTAAACTCTAGTCATTTTGTTTAGTTAATTAAGTAGTTTATTGTTTGCTTTAATTGGTGAAGACATTTTTTAAGGAAAGGAAAATTCGATCGTTAATAGGGAATGAAACTACGATCTTTGGATTAATCCTTAAAATCTATGTTATTCGCAACGCATGTTAATGCGTAAACTAAAATATTTAAACATATACCTACAAAATTAAAAAAAATATATATGAAAGGTGTTGTCCATTCTTAGGCTGTCTCATGCTTGTCCATGAGAGAGGAGCGAAGGTGCGGAGCGAAAAAACGGAAAAATATTGACCAAAACGATTGCATTAAAGTCCGCTGTACTTCAGTTGTGTGCAATCCTATTGGTTAATACTTCTCCGCTCCGCACAGCTTCGTACCGCTCCTGTGGACAGGCAGCCTTAATTCGAGACTCTTCCAGCATTAGGATGAGCTATACATAATTATCTCTTGTCATAATATATTTTCTTTAGCTGCGTTGGCTTTTGTTCACCCACCTAGTTTTATGCTTTAGTCACCAACGCCCACGAAAAAGGGTGTCCTATTATTAGTTGGAAACTTACGACAATCAAATGACTGTATCGCAGAAAATAGGTTTTAGCCATTAGTACGAAAACTGTGGTAATTGTTTTCGGTAGAAGTACTTTTATGAAATACTGCTCCGAGACTACTGATTACCCGTTTCTGTCGGCTTACATGTGTTGATGGTCATCAAGATATCATAATTATGGTGAAATTGTCGACAGCAACTGATCTATGCATGTTGGCAACGTATCTGAACACATAATGGTGTTACAGGTGTCGTAAGGCTTATCTATTAGTGCTGTAACCCCATAGGAAAGTAGTGTTGTTTTAACATAAACATAAATCAGTTTTGAAATTAATAACATGAACTTAAATTCGTTTAAAATTAATTTCGTGCCTTTCCAGAAGATGACTGCTACCAAATTCTTAATGTGTTTTATTAGCTTCATTACGTATTCTTGGCTTATTCGAATTTTGGCTGTTGAAAATAACTGTGTAATACCGTCACGGCGGACTAATCGTATTTTTTTATAGTTTGCTTTCATGGCGTCATGCCTCGTTGTTTTTCACGAAAAATAGTAGGTAATACCACAACTATGACTAGCTGACTATATTTTCGTCATCTTCTAAGATGGCCTTAAAATAAAAGTGAATTTCCATCCAAGAAATGAGTCTATTTGTGCAACGAGCGTCGGCGTCCCGACTGTAGCGTGTAGTGTTATAGGTCGTACGTACAGGACTGCTGTACGTACGACCTATAACACTACACACTACACAGGAACGGAGTGTTTGGTTTGAGGAGTCGCAAACAAACTCATAATTATTCCGCGAACAGTAGCTCGTACACAATGTATGGTTAAAACGGCATTATCTCTGAGTCAAGCTGCTTAAATTGCATTATGTGGCAGTTGTTGTTGCACAGTGCTTTACTGTGATTGTATGCACAATTCAGTAAGACCACAACATTGGAAAATTGAGTATCGGATTAATTTTGAGTACGTCATGCACAATGCTCGATGGTACTTAAAACTATTATACCTTCTGTAGTATGTAAATGTTACAATTGGGCAAACAATGTTCTACTTAACATTGTATTTTTGCGCTGCCAGGTATTTTTATTTATTTATAACAAAACAAGCAAGCACAGTAACTACCCACATATCCATCATCAGTCTAAAATCCTACGCAAGTTTTTAGAGTAAACTGTAAGAAATAGGTTAGCGTTGTTTCCGACTTGGCTCTGTGCTTATATGAGAAAATGTACACATGTTAGGAAAAATAAATGAAAAAACAAAATATATCAATTTGCATGTTGCAGGAATTCTCGTTAATGTCTGTTAGGTGTCTCCGCTGATGTTGATCTTGCCCTGTTTGATTGTTTTGTGTGTTGTCAGAAGCAGTACTTATTCGACAGTTTATGGGTGGCAGTTAAATATACCCGTCTCGGTTTGTCGTCACAAATAGAATTTTGGCACTGACTGTCCGTAGTTGTGTAATTCATGTATAAACCACTTGTTCAATCCAAACTATCTATTCACATTAAAACGTAACAAGTATGACGTGTCATAAACACTTGATATGTCTTTAATTAATGTGGACAATTAATAAGCAGTACAGCTATTGATTCAATAATACTGTCGTCACTTGGCTATAGTCAATGTACAGGAAATGTTACAGTAGGTGTAAATTATCTTCAAGCGCACAGTACCAAATTATTTGGTGTCCGTTTCTCGTGAGAAAATGTAAATTTTCCGGAAATGTTGTGCCCTAATTCGATTTTGTCAGTCACCACTATTATTTTCCATAGAACATGTATTATTGACGATGGCTCAGTAATTAGCTGGCTCGTCCTCGTTCTAAATCGCCACCTTGACCTCGTTGTGTTAGTTTACGATGTACTATCTCGTTTTATACTTTTCTTGTTGTAAAACTCATAAAGCGACAGGTGGAAGCTCAGACAAATAATTTCTCAAATCATATTTTAGTGGTTATCATTATCAGTCGATTTATTTTGTTGAGATGGCGTAATAGTATGTTGTTCGAAGGTAATCGACATACCGGACCGTTATACTACGTTATACACGATTGTGTACGGCCGTGGTTTACTGCCAAATGCATTACCAATAACGACATGAGCTTATAAGCTCCATACGTACGAGTGCTCGTAGAGCTGAGTCGGACGTTCACTGTGACCGTATGATTAACGCGGAGGTGTCGTCGAACGCGATTAGCGCTAGGTGCGACGACCACATGGACCATATTACTGTTATCTGCTGACAGCATCTTGGACTCATGTCAACTGGACTCCGACATAACACTTTCAATTTCAGACTTAATGATAACCTATTTGTTTTAAAAGCCAGGTAGCAGTATAGACCTTTCACACATATGAAAAAACCTGCTTAAAAATCAACCCATAAAACAACCATAAATGCGGCGTTATATGCAACTGCCTTGGGAGTGATAAAACCGTGTCTGTAACAAATTGTTTTTTAGAAAAACTTGTAAACTCTAATAAATGTGAGAATAAAATTCTTCACAGAATTAAAGCTGTCGCCCATTAATTATGCAACATGCAACGTGCAGACATATTTCGGTCGGCTTCTAAAATAATATTCTGGAATCCCAACATGATAGATTTTCCCATTCTCGCCTGGCTAAATATAGAAAAGAATTTGTTTTTATTCAGAACGATCTTATGCTTGTTTGTTTTGTATAGTGTTTAAATTTTACTCATGAAAGACAACCTGATAAATCGATTTATATCGAAAGAAGAGAACACTTAGCGGAAATGTGCTGCGCTTTAGCAAGCTCAATTCGTGCAACGGTGCAAGAAGTATAAAAAGCTCGTAAGCAGCTTTGTAAAATCAAATTTAATGATGCGGCTAAACGCTGACTCATGAAAGATTGCAATGGTGCTGAGATTACTGGTCCGTGGAATAACCCAATTCCACAGTTTACTTTTGCGCAAGTGCCGAATGACAAACTTCTAATACATGACGCACAAGTGCAACATACATTACTTGTTAAGCATTAGAAGGAAATTCGAATGATGATCGCGTCGCACCTGTATAAACCGTAATAAAAATTAAATTAATAATGAAGTGTTCTCACATATAATACGCCCTGTAAAAATACAGCTCGGCGCGCGTGCTCTCGACCGGGGGCGTCTCGCGGGATTTCATAAGACAAATCTGTTAAATTAATGTGCTGCTCGGCATCCAACGCTAAGCATTCCCAAATATATTCTAAAATAAAGAGTGTCTCAGACGGTACGACATTGGAACTGATTCTATTTGGATTATTTTATCCGGTTGCGGTCACGTATACAGTTTATTTTAGTGAATTTTAACAAAAAGTTTTATGATGCGTGACTAAGAGCCCGTTATTATCCTGTGAATATGTACGTCTTTCGTAAAGAAATGTTTATATTTGAACACTAAGTTCGAACTCATTTCAGCATTTTAACTAACCAGTCTGCAAATTGATGTAACTTCTCTATTAGGTCCCAATTTCCTGACGTAAGAAGTTCCTGTTGATATTATTTCTAAGTAAACTCTAGAATCGCATTCCGTCTCAGGTGTTGTGGAGTGGATCTGTTTAGACATCATCTTCATTGACGTATAATGCACTGGAAGAAGTTTGCACAAAACTGATTTTGACGTCAGTGTCTGAAAATGCAAGAGAAAAGATGCTGGTTTACTTACACTGTGAATCAGTGCATTGAATCTATATCAGATCAAACTACAACAGTCAATGTTTTATTTTGCTTCTTACTTTATTTTGAGGAATTCTGTAACGTGGTTCTCTTTTGTAATGTTCTGTAATCAACCATGGACGGCGATAAAAATAACAGTTTATACAATGTTTAGTTTATGTGTTGTTTTGTTGCCGATCCATCATTATAGCCGGAACATAAGGTCATTTCATAGTAAGGGAATATCCATGCATTTCATATTTATTCTACCTGATTCTGTGATGAAACAATTTAAAAAATAGCGTTCTGATCTTCTATACCAAAAAAATTGGGTTCTAAATATCAAAATATCTGGCATGCCAGCTAGACACACGGCGTCAATAATAATCCTCATTTTGGCAAACATGCAGATCGGTCGACACGCCGATGTGGCTATAATTGATGCATAGTAATATAATTTATGTAGAAGTAGATGAATTGTTGCCAATCCGTTCGCCAGTGACATGACAGCTAGCGTATTTCGTAAATATTAATTTTCATTTTGGAAATATTTGCAACAAAAAAAAACATTTTCCTAAAAATTGGAGAGCTCAAATATTCGCATGCATGATTTATGTAGTGCAGCTGCGGGGGCTCCAGTCAACTGCACATATGTTAATTCTGTACAAATGAGTCAGGAGCGAAGACCAAGCCAAGTTACGTAATAACGCGCCCATTCATGGCGTATCGTCGCCAAAAGTGAAATTTCGTCGCGCTGACCATCAGGGCGGTACGTGTTGTAAGCTTGTAATCGGTATGCAATTTAGGGAAATAAATTGAACTGTGTCAGTACTCACGTGTTCGCCGGAAATGCCAGGTTTGTTTAGCTTGCAGATTTATTTCTGTCTATACGGTGTCATCTGGGGGCGTCATCCTTTGAGGCAGTCCCGCCTGGGTGCGCTTGGCGCTTGCTGACGTGAATTTCGCAACGTCTCTTTCGATGCGTTCCCGCCGATGGAAATACAGGCCATACGATTTAGTGGAATAATAATTTAATTGGAATGGTATTCGACACGTCCTATTAAATGCGACGGTTAATAAGGATTTATGACCAATGCATTTGATAAATTAAATCATCTATTAGTTTATGTGTGAGACTGTTCGGAATATTAATTTCGAAAAAAATAACTTCTGGGCCTTTCCGCTCACTGCTGAGTAATTTTCACCGTTTATAGAATGTAATTGAACGTCAGATAGAACGTGGGAGAGAAAACATGTTTTCTACCATATTTGAAATTAGGAAAACTTGCACTTTCAAGTTCGGAAAAATTATAAAGATTTATATGCCCTTAACTTACTTTACGTCATATTAGTGTGGTCACTTATTGCCATAACACATGAGCCATAAACGAAATGAGCAAAGTCGAGGCATCCAAGTTTGTGCCTTAGATATGCCTATTTGATGAGAGAACCATAGCTAAAATTATGCTAAACCGCAGTTTTTAAATTAATCTCCTATAGATTTTTAATTTTATTTTCATCCAAATTTTTGTGCATGCATGGTAGATTTAATTTTAAGAATTCCGCCTTACATATTTTGCAACCCATGCTATAATGATGTCCTTTTCTTTGACGACTATAAAGTGGTCCCTTATGTTACTCCCATCGTCTTCTACCCTTGTAGATCCACCAATCTAACTGTTCCAAAGACGGCGTCGCTATAGGAAAATTTGAAGTTGTTCATGACGGTTTAGAATTGGCCATCTAGTCTGTCGGGACAGTTAAGTTGGTGGTACTTTAGTTGCTATCACGCATTGACTATGAAGATTAAAGCTAAACCAATTCAATAAGGTACCAGAGTATCGCTCGTATACACACCTGTCAAATCTCACGCACAGCATGTCCTTCAATGTAGCATTTGATTTATTGCATTTACACGATATGAATACATATTCATATCGTGTAGTATTTTAGTTAGTTGATACTTGTAAATGTTCCTTATAGGAAATGTGTAAGTAATCTTAACAATTTTGATTACAGCACTATAATTCTTCCTTATTCTGATAAGAGACCCTTTAGATTCAAGTGTGTATGTACAGAAATGTTGCTGACGTGGCACGTTTTTAACACAGATGTCGAAGATAGAGCAAAGTGGAGGACAAAGAGGTGGCAGGCTGTCTGCGTCATCATATCAGACTAACAGCCAGGATAGAGGTTGGCATTAACAAACACTCGTTCAATTTTGTTTAATTTTTATTTTACTCCAAGACCCTGTTAAATTCTTATCAACCTTAAAAAGTAGATTCAATAACTTGTTTGTTTCCAAGTCAATGCGTTGCATTCAATTTTTCGTCAAGGGCTAAAACTTCTGTTTCTGCACGAATAGTTTCCAAATATGACCCAATTACAAAAACTATTCTAGACAAATTATTGGCAGTGCGTTCCTTAAAATATTACGACGCTAAATAAGAAAGCTTTCATCTTTGCAACATGACATGATGTTGATTAATGACGAATAAATGTCAATCTATTTACTGGTTCATTTCAAGTATGTAAATTTTAACAGGGTCATTACAATTTATGTAGTTGCTTTTATTTATGTTTTGGCATAGTCAATTCTGTAAAATAAGTAATTTAAGTATTCTAAGTTCCAAAAATGGAGCGTATGTAAAATTTATATCTCCTGAAATCTGTGAAGTGTATTATGCATAATGTAATGAAACGGACAGCAATTACGAACGTAGGAAGTTGACTACACCTTTCGTCTATATACAGTTGGAATTGAGTCTGTTACCGCACAAAATGCCAACTTGGGTCTCGAAATGTACATTAGTAAGACCGGTGTTCGCGTTCCTTGGTACACCGCCAGAATGACCGATCCTTTTGGCTTGTCGATACGCTCTGGTCGTAGCCCGCCGTCGGCTAAAATAATGTCAGTTCAGAGATTAACGAACTTCAGCCGCCTGACCTATAAAACCGGTGCAGGTAAATTCATACCTGCAACTCATTGACTATATCTGCTCGGCTGTACTTTTATATTGCGGTATTTTCCATCAAGTTTGAAGAGCTTGTTATGATGGCGTTATGATTCACTCGTTATTGAAATTATTAGAAGTAATTTTATGTATTCAAAATTTTTTGAGTGCCTCATCATAATTCTCACCTTCATTAATTGTAACATGGTTGCGCACAATACGAGCAAATGAACGTCTAGTCCTGGAATCACAACACATAACATTTTCTCCCGTTAACTTTTACAACATTTCGTAGTATGGTCGGACACATCATATTGTTTTCTTTAGGGTTTCGCTCGTGCAGACGGCTGGAGCGTAGGTGGGTCGTATCAGGCGATGCTGTCAAACTTGTTTACGAAGTTTTGTCTATTTGCGTGCTCACCAATTACTGTACTGCTTTCTGACAATCGTATTCAAGCGCCAGCAAAACGTTTAAACTTTTGCCAACGCATCTTGATGTATTATTATGATATTTTTTAGAATTTACATTCCTAATCCGTCTGTGAATCTTTCCTCCAACACATTCCTGTTAATTTTAGTAAATGGATTCGGCCGCGATTTCTTGTTTCTTTAATCAATGAAGTTCATCGGAAGATTTAAGACCGAGGCCCTGCAAATAAGTGGCATAGTGATTACTTTTGATTCACGGGCCAAAAGCATTGAGAAAAGCATGTCGAGATATGCTGATGCTCTACTTAAAATTTATCGGTACTAAAATTGTAAAAGTAAATGTTTAACATGTTTTCGTTTTCCACACAGAATTCACTGTAGGCAGATTATACTGGTTGAGGATAGAAAGTTCAGAACCTTATAGTTTACTATGTGTTCCAGTACTTAGTTATTGGCAATTTGCGCGAGTTCGCAATTTTGAGCATATTGGTGTAAGGATTGTTTACATTATATTTCCGTACAGTTTCAGTGGTATTATTTAGGCCGTAGCAGTACGCAAGTACTAATTGTTTATTTTATATTTTCAGGTAATTAACCTTCACGTTCCTTCTTTCTGAACGTCTAAATGCTTGGCACAATATTTCGGTAAGTCTGGGGACGGTATGACGTGACTCGTTGCACTTGTTGAAACGCTATCTTCGCGAACCGACGCTCTCGTTCATAGGTATGTCTAACTATAACATTTAAATCATTTGAACAAACAGTTAATTAGTTTATGAACCGCCACGCGACTACCGGAAAAATCAACATATTTGTGACAAATAAAAATTCCGTTACTGAAAGAACGTAGTACCTCTAAAATATGTTACAATTTTGCTAAATAACTAATACATCTTCGTCTGTATAATAAATACACAGGCAAGCAGAATTCTTCAGTGCCTTAAATTGCTAGGAACTAATTTACGTGACAGGTGTACTAATGACACTCTTCACCCGAGCGTGGAACTTCTCTTCGAATTCTACGTTCTAATTCACCATGTTGTTTGTTAATAAAATTGGTTAAATAATGCTGCACTTCTAAACAATTACTGAGGTTTTCAGTAGTTTGAACATTGCTTCCAAATGTACTTATATTGCCAAAAAATTCCACTTATTCTAATTCGAGCTAAAAAAGTAAAATCTTTGCCTAAATTCAGATTAGCTAAGGTTCTTGAATTGAGACGGAGAGAAAGACATGTTCATTCTTCTGATTTGACAGATAAGGCAGACCATACTGACCCACTGCTGGGCGCCTGTCGTCCATTCTTTTTAGGAGTCTCGGTTGGTTGATGCTGTGGTCCAATCTTTCTAAGACATCTTCATCCTCACTTTATCGTTGATACCAGCTCCTTGATGTGCAATGTTTTAGTCATCAGACTTTCCGTAACTCGGAAGAAGTCGTAACGTCCGTAACTCGGAAGAAATCGGACTGTCAGACTTGACTGACTAAAATCCACGATGTCCTTCGGTAGCCTTTTGTGTACCGGAGTCGCGGTGTACGTATATCCCGCTAAACTACAATAAAAATGTCTCTACCAGTTAATTGTATTGGTAGTTCGTAAAAGCCGTTGTACTTCAAGAGACGCCTGCGCAATTTCTTTAGAATACAGCTGTTATTATTTCTATTATCGTGAATCGAATTATATCCGCCGAGCTGTGCAAAATGTAGAGCGTTTTATTTATCTGGTCGCTAAGCGCATTCAGCTCACCCACGCTTGCACATCGGCCAAACCCACCATTTTTACTTCAGTAATCAGTATCTTGTAGTCTTACAGTTTTATTGACTTCCGTGACGTCTTCGCTAAGTATTTTCCTTAAAATTTATGGAAATTGCTAACACATGTGATGTTAGTAGGCCACGGTCTTCTAGTTCGATGACTTGGTGTTGTTCGTTAATGTATACGTTCGTTTTAATCAGGTCGAGTCTAGATGTCATCCATGCTAGATATTTTAATGAAATATAAAATTATTAAATCAATTAGCATAATTCTTCATGTGTCTGCACTAAAGGCAGTGTTGCATGCAGCTGCGGTTCCGTTAACCGGCTTGTGCTGAGGCTGTTGCTCCGCGGCGCGTGCTGGTTTCGTTTTATTATTACCAACTTTTACCCACGGTTTTGCCCGCGGGCCTTTCAGAGTTGAGGAACAATTTTCATTGCTTAAACCCATTTGCACGTTAAAAATTAACACAATATTTTTAGTTGTGCGGAGTTACGAAATTCTGGGGGCACGGTAGTAACCCGCCAAGTCGATTTAGTTTTCTCTAACATCACGATTCGTTTGCCCACGGCAACAAAAGCATAAATCTGCACATAATTATCTAATTTACTAAGCGCAGTCAGACAAACGCCTGATTTATTTGTACCGCATGACTCGAAATTGCTTGAAAATTCTTTTATCGACATGTAAACGCTCGTAAACAAAGTAAAGTCGTTTTAACTATCGTGAGAAAACAATTCTGCATATTTTTGATACTTCTGTGAAACTAGTCCCTTGAGGTAGAATATTTTGATATTATACCTCAAGGGACTAGTTCCACACGATGATCATTGCTTTGGCAAAGTTATTATCATCGATAAAAGGTTTTTGTTTGTGTTATATGCCATAAAGAAATAAATGGTTGCGACAAATGCATGTATATTACTAAAACAAATTCAATACATAGAATTTTTTTTTAAATCGACGGCATATTTTGCGGGCGGCTTGTTTTCGCTCACAGAAATAGACTAGTCCACTACTTTGCTAAATAATAAGAAAAATCTCGGGATTGGCCGTGTACGAAATGACCATCCTCATCAATCAGCTGCTTGGAGTGAGTCCAAGATTTTTTCCACGTTTAGGTTTCGTAGATTAGTTCGATAATTCTCTCGTACTCCTCGTCGCCTTCCCTCGCTACTGTGCAACATAACACAAATCTCTTTATTGTTTTATTTCTTTAAACTTTTCCTATTGATCTAGGCAAAGCAATTATTTTTACAGAAAAACACAAATTCTCAGACTTTTTATATCTTTAAATAAACTTATTTTAGCTCACCGCGTCATCGCGGTTTTACATAGTTAACAGTACCTAACTAACATATTAGAGTTGAAAATATTTACTGACGTTTGCAGAGGAAATGATGATCATTAATTTAGGTTTATTTTGTTAGTCAGATTGCTCATTAATTGCTGAAATGTGCTTCACTCATTCATCGAGATTAGAAGACAATTGAGTTTGAGGGAATTTTTTATTTTGTTTTGAAGTAATTAGCAATCAAGCATTAGTAGAGTATTCTGAACATACCAAACTATTTTGGTTGTTGTTGACGGACGCTAATGGTATTTCTGTACTTTCGTTGTCGTGAAAAGTTCGCAGAGACAGTTCGAATGAAGTGTTCACGACACCTTTACGCAATTCCTGTCTCACGCTTTAGCGCTTGCCAAGGCGCGACGTCATAAGCGTCGCCATTTTCACACGCACAGGAAAGTAGAGCTTCGAGACATTTGACTTTTGAGTCTATTTTCTTTTGAAATAACTGCCACTTCTAAATGACACAGGTGACTTCAGTTAGGTATAATGACCTAGTTTTTTTTTTCTTAAAATCTCATGACAAACCAGTTATTTGAAATGTTTTTAATTTATTATTGACTTTATATTTGTTTTATGGTTATGACCCGTAAAACGAAAATGTATGCATTATTGCAAGCATAACGTCTATACCCAACTTTAGAAGTATTGATCAGTCACCAATAATAACGACGACTTTGACATGTAGATTTGCTAAGTCGTTAATCGGGTAATTAATCAATTTCAGCACAACAATATACTGATGAAGTGGAGCTGATTGGATAGATCCAGAAGGAACCAATTAAATAATAAAAAAACTACTACTTACAAATGAGCTTGTGCACATAATGGAAATTGATCACTTTTATCTATGAAATCGGCTTATGCTTATTAGTGCATAATTGCATATAGCCCTATTATAGAGTTTACCATCGTCTAAAACAAAAGTTTCGTCTAAAAAAGTGGCCAAAATTGTGATGTATAATAGCATGGTGACTTTTGTCGGTTTCTTCCTAGTCTGCCGAGACGGGCCGTTGAACTTTTGCTCCTTATTTAGATTATAGAAGTGGAGACGACGACCACGCAATCGGGCCGCCTGGCCCGCTCCGCGAAATAGATACGAATGATCACTTCCGCAATCTGTACTGAATCCAACCCTTCATGTCCGACCCATACATGACACTTAATATTATGAATCTCAATATTTTAAAGGAAATCACCCAAATCTTAGTAGTTATGCTGAATATTGCTTCGAGGTTGCATCCAGTAAAATAAAATATAATGTCAGAAGTCTACATGTAGGTACTTCAATTAGAAGGCGATTACTTGAGGCAGCTATGTTTGAAATATATTATTATTGATCGTAAATCATAAAACTATCTAACGTGTAGAGATATTATGCCTATAAACCAGGACTGTACTATAAACGCTGCTCATGGTTGTAGAGTGAGTGTGAGTGCATACGTCGCGAAAGTCGCGACAGAAACGCCAGCCTCACAGTCCTCATCGTTTAGATGCAGTTCAGAAATAGACCACGGAAGCGTCCGACCGACCCGTTTGGTATTTGTTCAACGTTGACCTAAAACAGTGCTCGCTTTGCTCGTTTGTTATTCGCGTGGCCGACTAGCCCGTCCGCGTCGTGAATATTGTCCGAACTGTGTGTGTATTAACATCCGCCTACTGCACTCATACACATTCGCCCATATGTCTTACAATCACATGAAATATTTTATGGACCCAATAGACATTTGTCACGGCATATGATCGGTACACAATATTGACTCTGGCGATGGCGTGGTCATAACAAATAACTGCCGATCAGCATGTTAGATGGCGTAAACATGTGGAATTTTTGTAAGAATAGCACGATTTCCAACAATTGTGGTGTGATCTCGTCACGCGGCACAGTGCCAGAGCGGGCAGAGCCGTCTCACACGTGGAACATGACGGATGAATGGGGGTCGTCAGAGTCGTCACGTGCGACTTCGAACCACACACCGCGGTACAAACGCCACCTGTACGATTTGTTGGAATTTATTTTGTTGTTTGTATCTGATAAACCGATAAGCTGTCCATTCAATAATAATTAGTTCGAAATATCTAATTACAGAGTAGAAAAACCTTCATCATATGTGTCAAGTGTACATATTTGTAAAGGTGCAGTAACAAATATCTCCAGCTAAATCAATACCACAGCAGTTTTAAATTCTTCTGCACGATTGGTGGAGCGATCATAAATCATGAACTTCGCCATGCTTTGGGTTGTTAAATACTGTGAATGCTGAACGGATTGTTTGGCAAAAGGATTTTGTTTATGGGCAACACAAAACAGTACTTTCGGGTTTTGAAAATTTGCTCACTTTTGTTACTAGGTCATAAAAACCAGGTATTAATTATTTTGCTCCATCTGGATTAATATGTATTTATCTGATGTTATGTAACAGCCAGCAGGCGTACGTGAGCATTTGAGACAAAACAATTTACCCGAATATTATGCATGTTGTTAAACGTATTTTATTTGGTACTTTATTCCGCAGCAGGAGCAGCCATATTGTGGCTGAACATACAACGTTGCCAACGAAAGTTATTTCCTACTGTCTCCGTGAGACAATTTAACAAGTGTTACAGTTAATTGTCTCGTGAGTTCCGCTCACTTGCCAATATCTATAAATTCTGATTAATCAGCAGACATGATAGTGTCGGTGTATTATACCAGGGTCGCGCGTCGCCAAGGTTGCTATTAACGATGCTGACTTAAAAGCTCTGTTATGATTTTATCTTTGCTTTGCCGTGAAGCTGTAAAAACTATTTTATTGGGATTTGTTTTTGAGTCTCATCAAAAAAATTTATGATTACTAGGAACATTAAAGAATAATGTTCGAACGTAATGTCGAGGTGGCAACCCTGATACTAAACATAAACAGCTGTTATTGTTGAGGAGCACAGCATCCTGATAAATAAACACTCTTGTACATAGTAAATAAGTATTTAGATAGTAAATAGTTTCTGTGTGTAGATTTATTTAATTGTTCAGTTTTAAGCCAGTATGTTTCTCACGCTTTGAAGTTATATTAGCTATAATAAAGTATTGTTCGAGCCCAGGCCTTTTGGCAGCCTCGCACAGCTGCAAGGTTTAAATGTTTATTATACAGAGAAACTACATTGTAAACTAGCAATTAAGAAAAAGTAATTGTCAGAAAGGTAACGTTTAGGGCCTTATTTTAATTGTCTAAGGCCTTAACAAATGCCGACTGTAATGTTTATAACGCTGGGCTTCCCAGAGCCCATTTTATATTGTTATAAGGAAACAATGCTTAATATAGTTTTAGTTGTAAGAAAAATACCATGATAGAACAATAGACAAAATACCCCGCGCTATACATGTGTGTGTAAACGACGAGCGTAGGCGGGAAGAGAGAGAGAAAGCGTGGGGGCGATTCACCCCCACTCCTCGCCTACGGTCGAGCGTATAAATATAGCGCGGGGGCATGTAACGGGCAGTCTGGTGTCGAACGCCTCAACAACAGCAACAACATCGATTATTGTACTCCGTGTGAATATAACACTTTTCAAGTAACCTCAGTGCCGTTTTATCTTTCTGATCCAAATTAAAACCCCGCGCCTGAATATTCTACAAGTTTGGTCCTTCGAGCCGGATCAGGAAGATAGCGTGAAAAGCGAAAAACGTGAAAATGAGTGAGAAAAGTGCCGTCACAACGAGAAGCAAGCTGAGGCGGTTAGAAGAGGACGTCCAAAGGAAGAGGGCTCTCGAAGCGGACTCCGGCGTACCCTCGGACAGGGCTCCAGGCTCAACATCAACAGCGCCAACCCTACACCCGGAACAGACGCAAGTCATCCCACTGACAGGTCCCGGTAGAGTCATAGACTACCGGGGTATGTCGACGTCAGTGCGGTCGGTGGCAGCAAGAACAATAAGATCCGGTACCAGCGTCACCTCGTCAAGGAACAGCCAGAAGAGCGCCGAGTACCGGCGCCGACGAGCCGAGTATGAGGCTGAAAAAGAGTTGGTGCAAATGAGAGAAAAATCTGAAAAAGAGTTGATACAAATGAGAGAAAAATTAGTGCAAAAGAAGTTAGAAGCAGACCTAGCAGCAATCGACGCGGCCGCCGAGGATGATTTGTGCTCCGAAGCGGAAGAAAACAACCGCGTGCCGCGTAGAAGAGTGGGTCACGCACACGACGCCCGTCGCGACCCGTCAAGAACAAGTGTCGACGTGTCAGAACATGCCACCGCCACTGGTACAGCCCGAGCGAATACCTGCGCCTCCGATGAGTGCGCCCGCGCCCGTCCCGCACCGCGAGCCCGCGTACCCAGCGACTCCGATAGTTAACGCTGGCACAGCACGCGCGTCGAATCGCGACGTACCCGAGTGGGACATGGGCGCCGAAAAAGTCAACAAGGTCAGGTATACACACGATAGAAAAATAGACCAGCTGGAGGAAGAAATCGCGCGCCTCGCACGGCCGCGGCCGGTACCTAGACAGGCCTACGAACTGCCAACGTTTAAAGGCGACCCGGCGGAGTGGCTGTCCTACAAGAACATGTACCACGACACGACAACGATGTACGAGTTCAAGCCGCACGAGAATCTCGCAAGGTTGAAAACGTCGCTACAAGGCGAGGCGAGAATAGCGGTGGAAGACTTACTTCGAGCATCGGCCAGCCCGTCAAAGATCATGAAGACTCTGGATGAAGAATACGGGCACCCCAACCTCATTTTAGAGTACGCGTTGAAGAAAGTACGCGAACTACCGAAAGTGACTGAAAGCGGCCGCGAATTAAGGAGATTCTCAACCACGGTGAGAAATTGCGTGTCGCTGCTGAAGAGTGTGAGTGCTAACGGGTACCTGAATAACCCGCAGCTGGTGAGCGAGCTACTGAATAAGCTCACGCCGGTACATCGCGCACAGTACGGAGACTTCGCGATGGGGATGGCGGCGAGTCAAGGCCTGGACATGAGGGTGTCTCCGAGTCTAGAGACGCTCTCAGAATTCCTGAGTAACCTGGCACGTGCGTCGTCATACTACGTGCAGCTGGACATGCCCGCGGCTGCGCCGAACAAACCACGAGCAAGCGCGCCACCAGCGAGGATAGCCAAGAACATACAGCGGCTGCACGTACACGCCAATGAGGAAGAAAACACGCGAGCTCCGAGCGTAGAAGATTCGTGTCATCTGTGTAAAGAAAAACACACGCTCGCATCATGTAAGCGGTTCAATGATTTGGACGTCAACGAGCGCTGGGCGTTCGTCAAAGAACAAAAGCTCTGCTTTAATTGCTTGGAAGGCAGGCACTCGAAGAGAATGTGCCGCAAGAAGAAATGCGCCACCTGCAACTTCGCGCATCACAACCTCCTACACGTCGATAAGAAGCCAGAAAGTGTGACGAACGTCAGCGATTACAACGGCAAGGCGCTTCTCAAGATCATGCCGGTGCACGTCATCAGCGAAGGCAAAGAAGAGAGCTGCTACGCTCTGCTGGACGACGGTGCGACGGTATCGCTGATCGACAGCGTCCTGGCCGGGAACGCCAAGGGCGAACGGGTGCCGCTAACGATTAAAAGTGCGCGTGGACAACAAATAACGGACAAATCGTCGCGAGTGATTAGTGTGGGAGTGCGCGGACCCAACGGACAAATACATCAAGTGAAGTGCCGCACGCTCGTAGACATGGACTTGCCCTCGCAAACAGTGCCCGCCGCCGTCATGTCGGAGCATGCCCACCTACGCGACTTGGGATGCGAGGAAATGTGTGGAGCGAAGCCGCTGTTGCTGCTGGGCCAAGACAACTGGGAGCTGCTCGTCGGCAGGGAAATGCGCCGGGGCAAATCAGGTAAGCCAGTTGCCTCTTTGACCTCGCTAGGATGGGTCGTACACGGACCTTTAGGTTCAACTAATTATAATAGGCAATCTGTAAATTGTATTAGTGTAAGCACTGCGGATTTGCATAATTTAGTGAAGAAACAATTCGAGTTAGAGGCCATAGGGATATCGGAAGTACCGCGTAAGCACGCAGACATCGAGCGCGCCAACCACATCTTGGACACCACTAGCCGCCAGTCAAACGGTGGAGCTTGGGAAGTGGGTCTGTTGTGGCGTCAGGACAACCCTCAGTTGCCTGACAACTACGTCAACGCGAAGTCGCGTCTGTCAGGAATATTGCGCAGGTTCAAGAAAGACGCGACCTATGAGAAAGCCTACATAGTTCAAATAGAACGACTGTTAAAGGAAGGGTACGCCAGCAAGGTAGACGGTAAACTCAACTCTGAGCCCGTGTGGTACCTGCCCCATTTCGGGGTCACTAACCCCAACAAGCCGGGCAAGTTACGTTTAGTGTTCGACGCCGCCGCGAAATACGAAGGTACGTCGCTAAACGATCACCTTTTGACTGGACCCGACCTACTGAACCCATTATTAGGGGTACTATTTAAATTTCGTTTGGGCCCTGTCGCGTTCACAGCGGATATTGCCGACATGTTTCTCCGGGTTCGAATCCGGGAGGAAGACCGCGGGGCACAGCTGTTTTTGTGGGCAGCGGACAGCAACAGGGAGCCTGAAATATATAAAATGAATTCTATGATATTCGGTGCAGTATCGTCGCCTACATCCGCGATTTATATATTAAATAAAAACGCGAGTAAATATGAAGAAAGTCACCCCGACGCAGTGGCAGCGATCAGGAGGAACCACTACATGGATGACTACCTGGACAGTACGTGGTCTGTCGAGCAAGCCGGTCAGTTGATTGAGGACGTGACCCACATCCACGCCGAGGGCGGATTTGTGATACGGGGGTGGGTCACAAACTCTCAGGAACTGCGCGACAGGCTACGCACTGAGATGCCGGACAAAGTATCGCTGGACAAAGGAGAGGACAGTGTGGAACGGACACTGGGACTCACGTGGTCACCCGCCACTGACGAATTGGCTTTTGATCTGTCCTTCAAGAGATTGCCGAAGGAGATCACGGAAGGGCGGGTGGTACCCACGAAACGAGAGTTCCTCCGTTTCATCATGTCGATATTCGACCCACTTGGATTTTTGTACCCGTGCGTCATACAGTCACGGATTTTAATGAAAAAGATCTGGAGCACGGGTATCGGCTGGGACGAACAGCTGAGACAAACTGAGGCGCGCTGCTGGTTTGACTGGCTTGATAGCTTGCAGCATCTCGCGAACGTATCGGTGCCTAGGTGGTACGGGTTGTGTACAGACCACCTAGAGCTGCACGCCTTCGGTGACGCGAGCGAATCCGCGTACGCAGCGGTAGTCTACCTGGTCGGGGTGGACGTCTCCGGGGAGAGAAACGTCGCGAACGTAATGGGCAAGGCCAGGGTGGCCCCTCAAAGAGTGGTCTCGATCCCACGGTTGGAGCTGCAGGCAGCCGTTTTGGCTTGCAGACTCGCGGAAACCGTCGAAAGGGAGCTAGGAGCCACCATAAAACGGAAATACTTGTGGACGGATAGTAAAACCGTACTAAAATGGATAAATTCGGACGCGACCGAGTTTCAACGTTTCGTGTCTCATAGGTTAGCAGAAATAGATAACAGGTCAAAGAGGTCGGACTGGCGTTGGGTTCCCTCGGCGCAGAACCCAGCAGACAAGGCAACCAGGTTGGATTGGCCTAATAACAGCAGCGAGTGGCTGAGTGGCCCTCCGTTTCTTCGCTGTCCACAGGAGCAGTGGCCGGTGAGCGACGACATGAGCGGTGTTGCAGAGGCGGACCTGGAGCGGGTACAGGGCGTACACGTTGCGAGCATGCCACCTGAGCCGATGCTGACGTACGCCCGGCTGCCGACCTGGACGCGCGCCCTGTACGTCATGGCGCGCGTACTTATCTTCGCGGCGCGCTGCCGTAAACGACGGGAGGCGTGTGCCGTGACAGCTGCAGACCTTGACGAAGCAAGGTTACACCTACTCCGCCTAGCGCAGGCGGAATGCTACGCATCGGACATCGCGGCCCTTAGAGCCGGCCGCCCGCTGCCAGCCAACAGCAGGCTGCGCACGCTGGACCCAATGCTGTACGAGGATGGACTCCTGCGAGTGCGCGGCAGGCTGAGAGCTTGCAGCGAGCTGAGCTTCGGCGAGAGGCACCCCGTCATCCTGGACGGGAGGCACGACCTCACGCGCCGGCTCATCAGACATCATCACGAGGCGGCGCTGCACGCAAATCAAGAGGCCGTCGTGAACAGCATCCGAGAATTGTACTGGGTCACCAATTTGCGGTCCTCAGTTAAAGCTGTCACGGCAAGCTGCCAGCGCTGCCGCATTGAAAAAGCGAAGCCAAGGGCACCAAAAATGGGTGACCTACCGATCTCCAGGCTGGAGGTCACACGGAGAGCGTTCGTCCACTGCGGGGTAGACTACTTCGGCCCCATGGAGGTCTCCATCGGACGGCGGCGAGAGAAGAGGTGGGGCGTGTTGTTCACGTGCCTCACCACCCGCGCCGTGCACCTGGAGTTGGCATCATCTTTGAGTGCCGACTCGGCGATCCTTGCCCTGCGGCGCCTGATTGCGCGCCGTGGGCGACCATCGGACATGTACTCCGACCGGGGTACCAACTTCGTCGGGGCGCACACCGAGCTACGCGCTGCCCTCCGTGAGATGGATCACTCACGATTGGCGAACGAGACTACAGGCCGCGGCATCGCGTGGCACTTTAATCCCCCGGCGTCCCCACACATGGGCGGATGCTGGGAGAGGCTGGTGCGCTCTGTAAAAAACGCGCTCAAGGCGACCCTGCGCGAGCGCGCCCCCCGCGAGGAGGTCCTCTACACCCTCCTCCTAGAGGCCGAGCTGGTCGTAAACAGCCGGCCACTCACCTACGTCAGCAGCGACGTCGAGCAACCGGTGGTACTCACGCCGAATCATCTCCTGCTGGGCACTGCCGCGGGGGATGCGCCATGTACGAGAGGCCACGCCCGCGACGAGGACGCGCGGCGGATGTGGCGCCGGGTGAACGCGCTGGCCGACCTGTTTTGGCGGCGCTGGCTTCGCGAGTACCTGCCGACGCTCCAACGACGCAACAAGTGGTCGGCTGACGAGCCGAACGTGAAAGTTAACGATGTGGTAGTGTTAGTGGACGAGAATAAGCCACGAAACCAGTGGACCAAAGGGGTCGTGCAAAGTGTTTTCCCGGGTGCGGACTCTATTATAAGAGTGGTCGATATACGAACGAACCATGGAGTCCTACGAAGACCAGTTGTGAAGGTTGTTGTGCTCCCGACCGATGGAAGTATGGTCGGTTGAACCCTCATACGGGGGGTGGAGATGTTGAGGAGCACAGCATCCTGATAAATAAACACTCTTGTACATAGTAAATAAGTATTTAGATAGTAAATAGTTTCTGTGTGTAGATTTATTTAATTGTTCAGTTTTAAGCCAGTATGTTTCTCACGCTTTGAAGTTATATTAGCTATAATAAAGTATTGTTCGAGCCCAGGCCTTTTGGCAGCCTCGCACAGCTGCAAGGTTTAAATGTTTATTATACAGAGAAACTACATTGTAAACTAGCAATTAAGAAAAAGTAATTGTCAGAAAGGTAACGTTTAGGGCCTTATTTTAATTGTCTAAGGCCTTAACAAATGCCGACTGTAATGTTTATAACGCTGGGCTTCCCAGAGCCCATTTTATATTGTTATAAGGAAACAATGCTTAATATAGTTTTAGTTGTAAGAAAAATACCATGATAGAACAATAGACAAAATACCCCGCGCTATACATGTGTGTGTAAACGACGAGCGTAGGCGGGAAGAGAGAGAGAAAGCGTGGGGGCGATTCACCCCCACTCCTCGCCTACGGTCGAGCGTATAAATATAGCGCGGGGGCATGTAACGGGCAGTCTGGTGTCGAACGCCTCAACAACAGCAACAACATCGATTATTGTACTCCGTGTGAATATAACACTTTTCAAGTAACCTCAGTGCCGTTTTATCTTTCTGATCCAAATTAAAACCCCGCGCCTGAATATTCTACAGTTATGTTTCAGTTACAAATAAAATTGTTAACATCTTTACGTAGTTGTTGCGGGTTCTCTGAATTTAGAGATTCTTATTATACGGTTCTAAATCGTAAAGCTGGTGATATATACCCTTTCAATATAAACGTAAATAAGTCACTTTGTGAATACCATTCGTAAAATCGCCTGTTTACAGGGACTCGAGAACTTTTATTACCCTTCGTAATAGTTCATTCACATATTTATCGCGAGACAAAAGTATGCGAACATAGAAGTTTATACCAGGATTAATACATATTCACTTGTTAGGTATTTATAAATAAAAAGAATGTAGAGCCACTTGTGAACGAACCAAAATATTTTCACATAATTTATGTTTAGAGATTTGCGTCAGTGACTCTTAACATTTTTAGAAAATACCTATACACGTTTTGCTTCTATATTTTATTTGCTTTAATGTTCCAAACAAGCTAAAATGAACCTTACTGATGTATTGGATAAATGTTTATCTGAGTAAGCAGGCGACTGATAAAAATAATTTTGAACTGTTGCAAACTCGTGCAGGAAACTCGTGATAATAATACAAGAAAAGAGGCAATTTAATTGAAAAAAGAAAATGTTATTGCCAACAAAAAAATGTATTCTTGTCATATAAATCTGATGTTAAATACTTGCCTACTGGCGAAAGTCACATTTCTACAAAATATTTTCATAGACTACTTTTAATGTTTAAGAAAATACTTAAGAAAGAACTTTTCCCTTTTACATGTCGTAAATTAATTGCAAAAAGTAATTTTTCTATTGACTTGTTTAGAAGTTACCTAGATCAGAGAAACTAGGTATTAAAATTATCTGTTAAAATATCATTTGTTACTACAGTATTTTTTATAATTTTTAATATTTCCTTTACCAAGACTTTATTAATAAATTAGGAAACAAATAAATATTTTTCATATGGCGCGGGCGCAGCGATAAAGTAAGCAGTGTCTTAAATTATGATTTACTAGTATGAGTAAAAAATATGCGCGGGCGCACGATAATAACGTGATTTAATAATATAATGTACAATAATAAATTTTGGCGAAAATTCTAATTGTATAGTGTGGAAATGTTTATACTGCCCGAACAACTAAAATGTCTCGAATCATGCATATTGCGTAAGAGCCATTTATTTTTTAATATAGCTTGACTTTTATTTAGATTTATTTTATGCGAAATCGTAGGTAGTTGGCATTATGTTATGACGACTAGAACTAGGGTTTTATTGTTATTCTCCTATAAAAAATCTTGACAAATTGTAAGTTTAATCAAGGTTTAATCGTCACATGTGAGGATTTAGATAAATTCATTCCAAGGATGACAAAATTAGACTTGGTTTATATTAGCTTTTTGAACAATTTGTTTAATGACTCTGTAAACTTTGGAATGAGAAAATAATGCTCACCAAATAATTTATTTACTTTTCTTATAAGGCCCGACTGACCTAAGGAAATTAGGAAACAAATCGAGAATATTTTTAATCTCAGCATGTCACCCGAATTAACGAGTCTGGAACTCTGGACAAGTGGTCCCCATCAAAACAGACCCGCAGGATCACTGGACTCAATCATATATTTTGCATGGCTCGACTGGATCCACTGCCATTTCAATCTTTTATGTTTGTGATTTCACATATTTTGAGAATAAACGTTCCATATTAAATTATACTTTGAACGGATTTCAAAAAAAGAGGAAGTTATGACTAACCAATTTTGTTCTCGACTATACCTCCAGTTGTAGTTTTAAACAATATTTATTTTTAAAATTTAAATATAAATAAATCAAGTTAACCAATAAATATCGGAATATAAATGATATGGTCAATTGGTCAAGTAAACCCACGGGTCTAGAAGCGAGCGGGTCCAGTTGATCAGACTCAAACTAACTTGTTTATTTTTCTGAAGTATTTGGTTTAATGTTGCGTACTGTTTAAGGGTGGACACAATGTCATATAATAATACTATTAAGTATGGTAGCCCAACAGTGATGCTCATAAATGATATATTGTATCAGACCTATACGCTCACGTCATTAAGCATACATTGTTTGGTTAGCCATTTCTGTGGGCGCCGTGAGTTGCGTAACAGGCATTCTATGTACATTTATTGCGATCGGCAGAAGTGGTGTAATTCGTGTGTTTTTACAGCTGCAGTTCGGCATAGGCCCAGACTGGGTGTAGCTCTAACTGTGCTCCGACGATAAACAGACGGCCGCTGTTGCCGACTCGCTGAAAACATCCTTTTACGTCATCACCTCGCTATGGTTTCTGCCTTCAGTGGAGCTATAAGTTCATATATTATGTGTCTATGTTTGGAAAAGAATTTACATTCCGGCATCAGAACTGGCGTCATAGTTATCAAGACTGAAATATTTTCTTTTAGCTATCTTACGTCGTATTTCACGCTGGAGATTTTCAGTGTTTTAATTTTCACTTATACAAACAGTATACAGACAGAATCTAATGTGACTATGATGTATTCTTAGATCAATTCAGAGAATTTTGATGTTTTTGTTCAATTTTGACCGAGTGGCTAATTAAATGAAAATTCTTTTCGGGGATAAAATTTAGGTCGGTCTCAGTTCTTGTATCAGATGCCCGCTTTCATTAACGCGTCTATTCCAAGACAAACAGCAATAGTCACAATTCTCCATAGTACTAGGCTAAATATGATTTGTGGGACGCATCTCGAACGGACGGCGACAGAGAAGTGTGGCGACTGACCCCGTTCCGTCGTCCGCCATACCACAAGATTGTTATGTTTTTCTACGCTTTTCACTAAAATATAATGTGAAAATAATATGTTACAAACATCTTAACGATGCCGATGTTTCGAAAATATCCACTTTATGTGTCCATTCTAATATAGAAAACATTTTCAGCATAGGAGAAACAACATTTAACTTGTTTCAATAAAGAGAAAGAATTGGATGTGCAAGACAATCTAGTTGCAACAGCAAAATCGATGGTTGTTCATTTGAAATCAAATTAAAACTGATATATTCCATGTCTATTGATACACATAAATCAAGGTTTGTTGTGTTTAGGACCTCAATTAAACCGAACTATATTTTTACCTCAACGGTGATTCATTGTTTGGATGGATAGGAAATGTAATACATTTCAACAAAAGTCAACAACTAACCGTGAATGTTTATGTGATGTGTAAAACAATGGGTTATTCTGTATTCCTCAGTGTCTGTGGGTTTGCCACCAAGGTGATGGATACTCTACTTTGTGTGATGTTTATTACTTTTCGTTTCTTGTTTGCTTGGGCGTGTATCTAATTGTTTTACGTTTGCGTAATTAAAATAACTTTAATGTTGTTTTTAGTAAATCTAGTTGAGACAAACGGTAAGCAATTTGTTTTATGTGGGTTGGGACTTTCCTTTACGATACCCTGTGATACTTATACGTCTTCTTATATCAGCACTGATGTTTGATAGAAAGAACAAAATAAAATTAGACACTCTAAATTCCCTTTCAATTGACTTCCCTAATTCAATAAATGAATTCCATACGCGAGTCGTTGACTGACATCGAGACAACACGCTCTATGAGCCAACATTGAATGTATATGAATATACAAATGATAATTGGTTCACGACATTTAAATGCTTTGTTGTTTATTAAGATACTTAACTAATAAAATCTCGTAACTTCATAAAAGTCACTGCAAATAATTGACAAGAATTGAACAGTTGATTAATTTATTACTGTACTATTTTTTTTTGTTGTTGTTAATATGACAATAATACTTCTCTTCGACGGACTGTGGTGAACGAGTTATCTAGCGGAAATTCGATCAAACAAAGACTAAGTGGCGTTATTACACTTCGAAAAGGATTTCGATATACTCCACTCTAGTAATTTCACTAACTCTACCTGAAACAATAACGTCCTTGTAACCATTCAGTCATTGTATTAAAACGTGTTTTTTGTATTACTTATGATTTCCCTGACTTCAAAGATGAACAACCCTCTGGAGTTCCACAAGGTTCAATGTTAGGACCCCTTCATTTTGAACCGGCCTCAACGATGATTCAAAACTTGGGTTAAAGCTGCATGATACGGTAGCTACAGCGAAATCACTGTGTATACTTCAGTGAGAATGTATTAAAAGCATCCTGTCTGTAAAGCCTATCTTAAATCAAATAACTTAGTAGAACTTCTGATGCAAAAGGATTAGCCCACCGAATGATGGTATTGTGTTCTATGATACAACAATGATGTTTGTTTTGTTCAAACTGTTTAGTAAAAACAAAAATATGTAACTATGCATTCTGTTCTTGATTACATAATATTGCGACATTATTCGTTACCAAGTCCCAGATCTAGGATTATGTTCTGCGGTGAGTAACAAGGTCTTTACGATATATTTTTTATTATGTAGTGCTTTAATTCTTATTAACCGGTCGAACAAAATGTCAATATGAAATGACGATGGTAGTCATTTTGTTGTTGTGGGTGGAGGCAGGTGCTTGCGCCCACGCCAGCCCAGGGCCGTGTGCAACCTGATTACCTGACGTCACCGCGACAACCTTCCGATGACGTACCATACGGAACCTACCTGCATTTACATAAACATTACTTTCAATTTTACTAGACTGTGTGGGTTTCAAACGGGTATCCCAATATATATTTTTGTAACTTCCAAATTATTATGTCATTGAATAACAAAAATTAACCGTGGTTCTTTGATTAACTATTGTTATCTAAGAAACAGGTGATTAATTTTACTGTAGTCGAGTTATCATCAGCTCTGGCCTTTAGCAGTTTCAGCTTATCTTCATTTATCTTGATCTATAATTTCTACAAACGTACTCGTTCATTACAACTGATACCAGCCTGATACACGTACAAATTGTACTATAAGGGTGCGAATGAGTTGTAAGTAGATAAAATGTTAAGCCATTCGTGACAAAATGAAATACGATTAACGCTTGGATAGTGTGTGGAACGGCAATAAATCAAATACAAACAAAATTGAGACTCGATGCGACGAGTGCGCGAGTATGCGCTAGCGGACGTCTCCGGCTGTGCATCCACGCTGACATTTTGATTGACGTGTTACGTTACGCTACGCACAACACGCATGTGACCAGCCTCCTAGTTCATTTTATTTCATCGTAATTTCAGCCACTTAAAACGTGCTCTCACATCAAAGGAGCAAGCCTTGACCTATATCAAATACAAAAATCTTTCTACGTAAATAAATTATCTAGTCTACTGAAACTGGCAGTGGTAGTTGGTAGTCCAAATTTTCATTTTTCTTCTAGTTTTTACAGCAGGACATTAAAAGATCTCTCTTAACTCAAGTGACTCAAGCTTTAAAAAATAAACATGATGTAGGTATGATGATAATCCCGTCACTAATTTATGTAAGAAGTAAAGAGTTAAAAACGTCAATATAAAAATGAATGAAACTTTTCTAGAAACAGAATGACTGACTGTACCCAATGACCGATTGACTAAGTAAGCAAGTAGTGTCGTGTGATTCTGATTATGATACAACTTCGCGTGGGAAGCGCCGACACGAGACAAATCAGCTGCGATGACTACCACGTCGCCTCCTCGTACTCTCACAGAAATGTGTGCATAATACATTTTTTACCATCACAGAATATAGCCAGAATATACTAGAACTACGTATTCGTGAACACTAAGGAATGTGGGTGCAGAGAATGCTTCTATTTGTCATTGTCTCATTTATACTTACTTTTGAAACGCGCTATTGAAAATCATTCAATCAATTTGTCTCAGAAAGGATAAGCACGCATAGATAATATTATACGCACGATGTTAAAATGCATTCGCGAAAAAAAGAACACTCAAATCATGTCAGAATTCTGCAGAAAAATTCGCGCGAATACAATTCGCAGCCTGCTTGGCCTAAATGCCTGTGTAATTTGGCCTAAAATAACAGGTGAAGATTTAGCAAGGTGCAATTTAAAAACAGATTTAGCATCTACTCCAAATAACACAAATCTAATGTTATCACTCATCAGATAAGGTATGGTTTCCACCTGCGATTGGTAATGGCCTTATGTTCGTTTGCCCTCGTAATTTCCACCAAAATCGTAATGAATCATCAGTGCGCACGTGCGCCAGATTGTTTACAAAATTGTGTTTTGTAACAGCGACGTAAAATGCGTAACAGGCATTTACACTCTTATTAATTTACTGTTGTTTAGCTATCGAAATGATAACATTTATTACACTCTTTATCTGTTAGTATTAACATGCTGAGATAGTAAATTATTTCTTGGCATGCGTACCTTTGGTTACAATGTAAATGATTATGAACTTAATAATTTTCAGTGAATCTCCTTATTACATGGATGAAGTCGTAATCTCTAGTTTGTTGCATTTATTACAAAATTTAATACTGATTTAACGTTATTTGAAGTCTGCATTTGTTTACCTTACTTTTAGTTTTATAATGTGCGTGACTCACAGACAGATGTTTTATTTTCAGCGCGTATTTTCTTTCCCTCGTATATCCAGCTTTATGAGAGTTTTAAACATTACATAATACATCCATCTTTCCTCGCCTATGGTAACAGTTAAAAACATTTTCTAAAACGCATAATACAGATAGCTGTTTCGTTATTTTAAGGCCTATTTTATAGTTTTGGTAATGCGTCTTACAATTTCCCATTATTTAAACAAATTGAATATAAACTTTTTGTCATGTTTATGTTACGTTTAAGTGGGGGATTCCAGTTATTTAAAATAGGTTCAGACTTACAAAATACGAATGTTCAACATCGCGGCAAACTAAATTTCTAAACACTTACAACAAATGCAGTAAAGCGATGTTGTTCTCACCCTATTCACGTAATCATAAAACTGAAACGGCATAACGTTCCCCAGCAGTAATGCAGTAAAGTAAGTAACGCACCTTCACGCGCATAAACTCGTTCAAGGACCCGAAATAATGAGGGCACCGTGATCACAGCGCGCTCCATTGGTTCGCCTCGCCCAATTCACCTCACCCAACGACCTACGTGCGGAGAGCACACACACTTCCTACTCTGTTTATGTGTGCCGGCTGCCGAGCTTGAGTGACATCCTCGGGATACTTATTAATGTTTAAATGTCTGGTTGAACAGAGAGCCGTTCATCGTGTGGCGGAGGCGGCGACTCGGAGGGTTCGGAGGGGCGTGCGTCTTGGCGCGTCACCCTGGACCACGACCTGGTGGAGACGTTGAGCGCCATCTACCCCGAGTGGTTCAAGCCGCAGCACCGCCGGGAGCGCAGCCGCGCGGCCTCGCCGGTCTCTCCCGCTTCCCCGCCGCGCACGCCCGCCACACCACCTTCTGACGACACCTTCAGGTAAGATACATCATATACTTTCTTGACATCAGCATTGCGTCAGCAATTCGGCTTGGCAAGCTAATAAACTGTTTGGTCATAGGGTAGGTTTTGTATAACTAGTCGTAAATCGTAAGGGTGACCCTTCGTATTCATTCCCATAAGTAAAAAAGTCTCTTCCTTTCCTATTCTGACACCCGAATATAATATGATAACGATATACATTCTATCCGGAAATTCTACGACCTATCCTACAAATGATTTTGGCCCCATAGTTTAATAGTTTAGCATTTTATATTTCCATTGAATTGTTAAAGGAAGGATAAATATTGTGCTTGATATTAATGGTGAAGTAAAATTGTCAGTAGTTCGGGTGCGGAGGAGATGGCCGGCCGGCAGGCGGGCAGCAGCGGCGCCAGCGAGCCGCCCAGCTCGCCGCGCGTGTCGCCGCCCAAGGTGGTGGTCGACGACAGCCCGCTGCAGCCAGCCATGGGGAAACATAAAGAATGTAAGTCTATTTTACTCATTATTTATTACTAGCCAGTCCCCACGATTTCACCCGCTGCTCGGCTCCTATTGGTCGTAGCGTGATTTCATATAGCCTATAGCCTTCCTCAATAAATTGACTATAACAATACAATACAAAAAAAAAAAAACAATTTGGTCCAATAGTTCCTGAGATTAGCGCGTTCAACCAAACAAACTCTTCAGGTTTTATAGTGTAACAATAAGTATTAGAAGTATAGATTCAACATCTAAATATCAGCTGTCAGTCTAAGTTTTAAGTGGTGAATATGTGACTTCTAAGCAAGAGTACGCTATCTTTGACCGTATTCGTTTACCACCAGCCTCACCAGGTTAGATGATGGTGAAATAATGAATAATGAAATCAATAACAAAAAGGCTCTTAGCTGTGTGGACATCCTAGAGACCAAGCTAAAGTGTCTAACAGATAAGCCATTCAGCATTTCAAGTCACTGAGACATGTCTAACAGAAATAATAAAAGAAATCATAAGTTTACTATGAAGTCATGGGATCTGTAACAGAGAAAGTAATTAATTAATTTCAATTAGCGATCATCTCGTGTGAATGGGAGCACATTCATTATGATGCGGAAGCTTTGCCTCTGCATAGCTATCTCTTTTCATGTTTAGTATCTTTGAAATAAGTTCAAAGGGTTAGCATGCTCTTGGGGGTTCAACGGTTCAAGCAAACAAATTCTAGCTTTATAATCTATCTATCTATAATATAAAAATGGATCGCGAAATGTGTTGCTAAGCTCATAACTCGAAAACGGTTGGACCGATTCGGATAATTCTTTTTTTGTTGTGTATGCAACCATCGGGACTGGACTTCCACCCGTGCAGGGCCGGGACGAGCCGCTAGTATTAGTATAGAAATTTTTCACACATACAATACCTTTGCCTTATTATGATGTTTTGAGGTTACTAATTCACACATATGTTTTAAGTGTGACAGTCTTGTGATACTACACATTGATAAGGGGCACTGGTCCCGTCTTGCAGATCGTCTGCTGTTTGCATTAGTATGCCGATGCTGTCGGTTCTTCCGGCCATGTTTGCATAGTCTGCCAGTCTGCCTGCGCACATTCCGCGTAAACAAGTTTCCAACCCTTTAAAGAATATCTTTAAACATTGCATTTACAAATATTTGTTACTGGTAAATCTTCGACTGACTACGTGCACTCGCAGTTAATACTCTAAGAATAGTATAAGCTTAGTATAAGTTGTTCACAACTGTGTCTGCAGATAAAGAAATTTATTTATATTCCAATACCCGCAGTTGTCTGAACACATTATTTCTGATTTTTTTCACATTCATAGTAGTTATTTAAATTTTTAAACTAAAATAAAATAATATTTTGTTTCAAAATAAATAATGTAGACATAAATATAATTTGTATAGTTGCATTGCAAGTATGAGTAAAGCTAAATAGAGTGGGCATGGCGGTAAAGACGCCCAGTAACCCACAATATTCGGCCCAGTGGTAGTGAATGTTTCGTCTGTAATACGGTCGCGGCATAACACTAGTTTCCTTGTGCAGTGTTTATTTATATTGGCGTCGCGCCAGCGTTGTCCGCCCATCGCTCGCTGCTCGCCGCTTGTCTACACGCAAACAAGAATATAGCTCCGCTCCTACGCTCCACTGCGAACTTTATCGATATAATATTAGTGTATCGATCGACGTATCGATCACGTCGGCTTCACACGCGACATGCTACGTCAAAGTTCGTCACCTGGCGTCATAACGCTGTATTCTTCACGACGAAATGCCATCTATTCAATCAGTACCCATTGTTGTATGCTAAAGGTAACCGGCAAACATCGGCATTCAGTCGCATTATGTTCCAATCAAATTTTATACATGTATTGTTGGCTATCCAAAGGAAAAATATTAAGGAAAATTGGTTTAGGTAACTTACATAGTTATATTATTAGCATTTGACTACAATGTCTAATTCAATGTTTTGTTTTACAGCTTTAAAGGTGAAACTGATGATGAGGCGGCCGATGCACCAGCTCGTGGATCAAGGCATCATGCCGCGTAAGTCATGTTTACTTTATATCAGTTCACTTTCATTGAGGTTCGCATGCATTGACAATTGCGTATTCTATCAAATAAAAAAAAATCATAAACCACGTGCCTGGCGATGTGGGAAGCGCCCACCGGCCGCTCGCTCTCACAGCTCACGTGCGTGGGATGAAACTATTTTATTTACTATTTTAACTATGTGTTTAATGAGATTTACTTGGTGACCGAATCGAATATACACCGTGTTAACTTTTAAAAGTAATCATTAGTCATCCTACAATGTTACTTCTTAAAAAAAACTAGTATTTTAAGCTATTTATTGCATTGACCTAGTCTACATGAATACTTATATCTCACCTTGAAAAAATTGAAGTTGTATGTTACATGCATGTTTTATTTTAAATTTATTAAAAAATATTTTTAATAAGTTAGCATTTAGTTTTAACCATACATATTCAGACTAAGATTTATAATAACATTTTGTATAGTAACATGTTTTATGCAAATAAAAAACCTATATCTTTTTTTACAGCATTAAAAACACCCCCAGCCTACTTCGAGCAATCAAAGCAGCTTGAAAGGGCCAAAACTGGAGATTTATTGAAAGCAAAAATTCAGCGGCGTCCGGATCGACAGGAACTCGAACGAAGACATATATTGGAACAAGTAGGTGTAATGTCACTTTTCACTTTTTTCTCATCTTATATTCCTTTAGGCTTAGTCTCCTAATACAAATTTCTGAACAATGGTTTTTGTCCTTTCAGGAGAGTCATGTAGATCCCAGCCTAGCTGAGAAACAGCGCATGCTGAAGAAGGCACGTTTGGCGGATCAGCTCAATGACCAATTGTCGCATCGTCCCGGCCCGCTCGAGCTTATCAAAAAGAATATACTACATACTGAGGAGATAATAGAAACTGCTGTCAAGAGTGGAACACTCGCATTCAAGGCGACCAGTGAGGGCGCGTCAGGCCGGCCGCAGCACCCGTCCTCGTACTGCGGACCTCCTGAGGAAGTGTCGCCGTCGCCTTCACCGCCCTCCACCCTCTCACCCGTCAGCGTCGCCTCGCCGCCGCAACACCCGGCGCCCGGCAAGGACAAAAATAGGAAGAAAAGCAAACAAAAACAGCAACCTAAGGCGCGGTTTAAATTCCACGAGTACAAAGGGCCCCCGAACGCAGCTAAAGCGTCATCTCCGCCGGGCTCCGTGGAGACGCCATACGAACTATTACTGCAGCAACAGCAGCTGCTCCTGCAGCTCATGTTGCCGGCCTCGCCCGCGCCCTCGCCGGCCGCCTCCGACTGCTCGGACGTGCCGGCCGCGCCGCCCGGCCTGCAGCTGGCGCCGCCCGCGCGCTTCGAGGACATGAAGGTGTCCGACCTGCGTGCCGAGTGTAAGCGCCGCAACCTGCGCGTCTCCGGTCCCAAACCGCAACTGATCGACCGACTGCGACCTTTTCTACTTGAGAAGCAGGAGGAACCGCCCAAGTCTCCCGCGTCGGTCGCATCCGTCGCGTCCTTCGTGTCTATCGCATCGCCAGAAGTGAAACTGGAACCGGAGCCGCCCGAGGACATTGTGCAGTCGCAGCGGAGACAGATCACGGAGCTGGAGCGCAAGCTGGAGGCGTCGCGCGCGCAGCTGGAGGCCGTGCGACGTGAGGCCGCGGGCGCCGCCGCCAGCGACCAGTCGCGGCGCCTGCTGCAGGCACACCTGTGTGTGTCGCAGCTGCGCGCGCAGCTGGACGCGCTCACGCAGGCGCCGGCCGCCCCGCCGCGCCTGGTGCTGGCCGCGCACGACGCGCAGCCCGAGCGCCTGGTGCGACTGTTCGCGGTGTCGCCGCCCGCGCCTGAGGGGGATGCGACGCCTAAGCAGACCGCCAACCCCGCTTACATCCTCAACGGTGTCAAGGTGGTGCCCATCGCCATCCTCCCGCCGGCGCACTACGAGCCCGAGCGGCCGGCCCCGCCGCCCCCTCCCCCTCCTCCGCCGCCCCCCATGCCGCAGCCGCCGGACGTTCGCGACGCTGAGAACAGTCAAATAATGGATGATGTCCTCGAGATTCTGGTCGAAAATGGCGAGTTGCCTCCCTCGGCTGTCGGTGAGACTACGAACGCTCCTTCGTTGGACACGAGCTACGTTTCTGACAGTACGCCGAATTACGCACCGACAGACGTCCTGACTGATGACGTGCTCAACGACAATCACGTTCGAGATTCGCTCGCCGCTGACGAATTGCAAAGGGAACTTGACGATATTCAAAACGAAATCATGAGTCATGCAGATTTGCAAGCCGTGAATGCTAGCAACCGATGCCAAGTAGATCCCTCTACTACAGACATAGATACGGACATTACCGTCGATCTGTTGTCTAATGGGGAATTTCACACTGACTTTGGTTCTGATCCTAATTCTGTAGACAACGACGATTTCTTCGGTAGTCTACTATCGGGTGACGGCGGAGATAGATCAGAAGATAAATCACAGGCGATGGATATCGGCGAGGACGTTCCGGAACGAATGAGTATGACACCACTCACCAACGGGGACATACTAGACCACACGCGCACCGGCTTCGAGTACATGGACGACCTGTCGCTGCCGTCGTTCCAGAACGAGGAGTCCCGGCACGACACGTTCGAGTCGCGGCCGTGCGAGTTCGACCTGAAGGAGTTCGGCATCGAGCCGAGCGCGCACATGCACGTGGACGGCGACGCCTACGACTACATGGACACGGAGCTCATCCCCAACCTGTTCGGGCGCGGCCACGTGCCGCCCTGCGACCCGCTGCTGGGCGGCGTGGCCCGCGCCGGCCCGCAGCCGCGGCCCGCCCGCAAGCACTACTCGTGGGACCGCATCGAGTTCGACGCCACCTGACCCGCGCGCGCCGCCGTCGTCTCGGGCTGTCGCTCTCTCACGATGCTTACCCTATGATCTCTCACCGGCTCCGGTTGCGACGCATTCGCGGACGTCGTAGTGACCTCTGTCGTCTTATAAACGTAGTGCGGGTGTTATGTGAACGTACGTTTCCTATCTCCGCTCGGTCGCTACGGAGTGGTGACCGTTAAAACGCTAGTCTGCACTCGTGACTCGTTCTTCCATAATGATGACTTTTATTAAAGACTAGTTTTAAGAGATTGATGTTGTGAAACACAAAGTGTTTACATAGAACTGTATCATTTAAATTATTAGTATGTATAATATGTACTTAATGCTGTACGTAACGTTTGTGTCGCTAGTTGATAATAGTTGAATGTTAAATTTACTTCACAAGTGAGTGATCGCGCGTGGCCGCCATGTGCGTAGATATACTTGGCTCACATAATTAAGTCAGTTTTATTTACTATTATAGGCATAATTATTATTATCTACTTATGTATATATTGAGAATAATAATACTCAACATAGTTGTGGATTTCTGCATTCCGCCCGATGACTAAAACTAAGGGAAAAATTATCATAAGAAAAGTTGTTTTTGTTTAGGCACAATCAATCTATAAGTCACCTGGTCGCGTACACATTGTGTTAATTATAAAATAGACAATATAAAATCGTAAGATTGATGTCGTGTCAGTTTATTAAATCCGCTCGACGCTGTCCCTAGCGCATGGATAGCTATTTCCCGAATCAATAAGTGACATTCCAGTCTTGTTGAAGTGCAAAATGTGGCACAAGAGCACTTGTCTCTCGCATTGCGAATATTTATTTTAACAATTTTGACAAAATTATAAAATTGATGTTTATGTTTAGTTGAAATTGTAAAATTAGGAAAATATTAGAGAGCAAGGTGCACATTCACAAGCCATCGTCATGGGTGGGACCAGCTTGGGAACAATGTTAGATATGAATCATTTAGATAACTTAGGGAGCTCCTTGCGTTTCTACTATTATGCAAGCACTCTGTAATCACTCGTTGATCGTACACTTCACTGTTTCTATTAACACTTTCAAACCTTCGACGTTCTTTGATAGTAGTGTTATAACGTCCTGCTAAATTATCGTAACTGTTTGAGTTTATCTAGAGAATTATTTTAATTATTGTAACAACATAACATTCTTAAAAAATGTATCATTCCATTATAATGTCTAAAATGTAGGATAGGTGCGCCGTTATCAATAAGTTGTCGTTTTTACTTGATTACGCAGTGGCTACCAGCACGCGATGGTAATTAGTATTGTCTCAGAGACCCTCAAACGACTGGACCAATTTTGTTTACTAGGCTTGAAACTGCCCTCACAAAAAGATACCTAATAAAATTTTGCATACTCAAATGATGAATCCACTTTATAAGTGGCACCTTTTGAGTATTCAGGATTTAGTTACGTATTAAACTATTAGCTTGTTAATTTTATTGTCCTTAGTTCCGTACGAAGTAATTAATTATTAATTTACAAAACTATTTCAGTTTGCTTGCATAATTGTTTGAGCGCATAATTATAATTTATTTATTTATAAAGTCATTGAAGTGTACTTACAGGTTTTTGTTTCTGTTGTATTCATTACTATGTGTGAGTGTTTTTTACTAATGTATTTTATATAATATCACGTGTTGTTTATCTAGCGTTTACCTTTGCTTCGTCAAGGAGGATTAGATAAAGCAAAATTTCAGAATCGAAAAATATTGCCATTTTTTGCATTTACGATTACATATTTTTAGTTTTTTTAAATACCTGTTACTACAACGAATAATTATGAATAACTGCCCTGCGCGTGCCAATATGTATATTACGTATGACGCAAGGCGTGGAAATATTTTCCTACATTGATTGTATACAATGTTGTGTATTGGTTGCAGTCAGTGGATGTGAGTATGCGAATGTACTATAATCAAAGGTTTCATTAACTTAGTAGTACATTCGCATACGGAATGGTGCTATTAAAGTTAACATTGAATTTATATAGAAAAATATTTTACCTTTGCATAATTTGTATATTGGATTTGTATATGTGTGGCTCCAAATTATTAACATTTTTTAAATCAATGTCGCTAGTTTCGGACTTGAAAAGTTTTCGAAAATACCGAGCCAGCGAGAGGCTGCGTTCAAAATTAAAACAGGGCTTGCAAATTGTAATTTGCTTTATTATTTAAGTAATATTCCATTATCTAAGTGAATTGTACGGAATCTTTACACTAGATTTAATACAAAATCTATTTGCTCATTATCAAAATTGTACCCATATTAGTCAAATATATTCGAATCATATTTAATGGGGATAAGATTTTCATGTCATCTCCTATAATATTTATATTAACAGGCCTAGTGTGTTAATTAGCTTTGTATTCACTCTTCTGCGAGAGTTTAGTTTAAATGTATTTAACGAGATACTAAGTGAGATTAATGTTTGATAAATAGCATATTATCTGCATACTTGTTATTATTGTTGTAATTATTTTAGGAGAGTTTTAATATTTGTTTGTAAAATAATCTATAGCCAACCCGACGTTACAAATATTGTGCACCTAATATCTATGACACTTACCTAATTTGCTCTCTGCAATATTATTTACATGATAATGTAATTGATCGGCTTCTACTTCTATTAAGTTTAAACTTACTAAATAATATTTACGGTTGAATACATTTTCACTGACTACCATAAAGTAAGTAATTGAAGCAATACCTGGCTTTAAGCCATTGATTTGTAGTAGAGCCAAGTATTCAATAAATTTAATATATTGTGATAACCACAGGAGTCGGATTTGTAGTGTAACTGGATAGTTTTTTTACCTTGCCCTGTAATGAAGCCTTGTAAATATTTACCAAGCCTTTATTAGCATAAGGAAAGAATGTTGAATAAAAAGTTTTTGACATAAAATGAATGTTTTATTTGGGTCTGGGATACTTTGACAAATAAGCTGGGTGCTTTCCTTTTTTTGTAAAAAACTTTCTTGATACTACGCATTTCTCATGTATAGTGCGTGGGTGCGTTTACAAACAAATAAACTCAGACAAACGCGCAAATCTGGAACAACTACTTGTTTTGTTTATCATACAAATATTTGCTCCGTGCAGGAATCGAACTATCAACATGCAGAACCGCTCAGTCACTGTGCTTAATCGTGCCGTCAGCTAAGCGTGGATACTAAATCCAGAACTTAATGGTTTAGCGAAAATTATAACTATTTGCCAAGAGTGAGATCCCCATGCGCCCGTGCGTGCGTGCGTGTAAAGGGTCCTTACACGATCATTAAAAAAGTATTTGAAATGTGGGTTACCAGAAGTTGCCAGCTTGGACTTACTATGTCCATATGTTACCAGTGACCATAGATTATATGACAGTGTCTGACAGATGACAATGACATTGACAGTTTGGAATCGGAAACTTCTGAGACGTTTGTACACATTTGTATATCGCAAATGTGAATAATCTAAATTAATTGCGGATAATAAGTGAAATATAGACTTTTTGGGAATAACGTTTGCAAGTGACGTGGTAAAATATTTAGTTATGATATTGGCTGAAACGCTTCTGTTTTCTCTGACATTGATCGATAGCGGTGGTATATTATTCCTTTTAGTTTACTACATAATAACATTGTCAGACCTGGAGTGCGACTATTTGAATGCTCAAGAATGTTGCGATAAGCTCAATTACTGGATACTACCAAAATACTTAGCGCATTCTTTCATTACATTCATTTTCCTGTTACATGGTCAAGTTATTTTATTCCTTTTTAACTTGCCTTTGTTTATATGGCTAACGTTCGAATATTTTACTGTTCCGCGTGGAAATTTGGGTGCGTATGATCCCGCAGAGATCCTAAACCGAGGTCAACTCAGGAAACACTTAAAAGATGTAATGATTTATGTTGGTTATTATCTAATTTCCTTTTTTATTTATCTTTATTGCTTCATATTAGCGTTACTCAAAGGCGATCCCCTCCAGAGGTCGGCAGACGACCAAATTGTAACTGAAATCTAAAGTAGAAGATGGCTGAAGATCTCATAGTTCCATTACCATTAGCCGATGAGCAAGATTCATCTGATGAGACAAGTTCAGATGAAGAGCATCTAGATCTAGTGAATACCGGCGTAAGTTATGAGATATGTTTAAAGATAAATCTGCCCACTAATATATCTGCATTCTTAAGCGGACAAGCATTGATTAGAGACTGTGAACAAGTACTATGTGACCAAAGTTTGTTGGAGAATGTTGCTGGCAACTATATTATTGTAAGGAAAATACTCAGTTTCTTGCCATGGCAGGACAAGTTGATGTGTAAGAATGTTTGCTCACTTTGGCGGTCTGCTGTGAACACGCTGCAGAAGGAGCAAGTGGCCCCTGCCGACTTCGCTATAAGCATGAAACCAAGTCATGTAAGATTTGGTGCTAACTTACTGCAATCTGACTGCTTTTATACTGAACCATTAGTTGTGTTCGCATTTGCAAACACAGCAAGCTTCACAGTAACAGTTGCATGTAAAGCAGAGAACTCATATCCCTGTCAACCTCCTTGTCTC
This sequence comes from Agrotis ipsilon, assembly GCA_028554685.1. Classification (NCBI taxonomy): domain Eukaryota; kingdom Metazoa; phylum Arthropoda; class Insecta; order Lepidoptera; family Noctuidae; genus Agrotis; species Agrotis ipsilon. The sequence continues at coordinate 10,695,769 of CM052957.1, forward strand.
AGGGATCATTACTGTGAGTATTTAATCTAGTTAATATATTCTAAATATTTCAATCATCATTCATGTTGACACAAAATATTTATTTTTTAAACCATGAGAACAGAATACAGGTCTTAAAAATAGTAGGAGGTAGCTAACTGAAACAGATGTACTACAACTGTATAGGCACATTTGAATTATAATTTTTACATTATCAAAGTTCAATAAACCCAACAATAACACAATTTTGTAAAATTTATCACTTGTAACCAAATTATTTTTTCAGTTCTAGATTATGTGAAACATATAGTGGTTGCTCCGAAGACATGTTTGCTGGCAGTGAAGTCCACATACACATCTTACATGCCCTTGGCACACTCTGTTACCAATAAATTAGCTATAAACCAGAAATTTGGAAGGCATCCTTTTGTAGGAGGAATTTATATACCAGTCATACCAGATGTGGAGTTCCAAGTAATTAATATAAAATCATTGGGAGATATACAGAGGAATTTCATGAAAACTGTAGACAAGTTGTCAGAAACACGGTATATCAAAGGAGCACTGGTTTTTGTTAATGAAAGTTTCATCCTCCAAACTGTGGATGACATTAAATTTTTAAATTATTTGGCAAATGTGTAAGTATTTAACTTTTAATGAGGTATTCCATTGAAGGCACCTGGCACCTGCGAAAAAATTTGACAGGAGCCTTATGTCGAATAGATAAGGTGCAAGTAGCTCAGGTGCCATTGTCTGCAGGTGCCCTTCGAGGATACCTCCTTTTAATGCAGGTGCCATTCAAAGAATTATCTTTTACAGTATTTGGTCATGTTTCAGCCAGCCTAATGTACCATACGCTTTAGGTGGGTGCATAGTAGACGACACTATGGCCAGCAGTGAAGATATGGATACTATGGTCGAGAGAATCAATGCCAGTCAAGATATTGTGAGCGAAAACCTTGTATCCATTGGACTCTTTACAGTTCCCAAGAACTTTGATGAGACTCGGACAGAGAATAGTTGTAACTTTAACATGTTCTCACTCATATTAGAATCATCTGATTGGTCCAAAGCTAAGATGCAAAGTGCAATTAATGAGGTAATTTTTTCTATTTGTAAATAAACAGAAATATTTTTACAACTAAAAGAATAAGACAGCCTCTTCAAGCAAAGCTCTAGCATTAATAAAAGTAAAATGTTCAAAAAATGTTGTGTTGCAGTTCTCAAAGAAAGTTGCTCACTATGAACACAGTGTGGTGATAAAGATGTCGTGTGTGGGGCGCGATAGTAAGCATAGTTATGAGCAGAACTTCTTCCGAGCGGCGTTCCCGACGACGCGCCTCGTCGGTTGCTATGGCAACGGGGAGTTGGGGATCAATCTGCCGGAGCGAGCGCAGCCCGAGTCCCGCGCTGGCACCGTTAAACGTCAGCGAGCGGACCCTGGACCAGAATATGGTATCATGTACTCGTACGCCACAGTTTTCGTTTACATTGGATGGGGTAGAATTACAAAGCCAGCTCAGACGACATAATGAGAAACTATGCATTTATTAACTTCAACATTCTGAACATTGTAAATTTGGTCACATACTTGTCATAAATCTATAAAATTAAGTCTAGCTGTATGTATTATGTACCATTTAACAGTGGTCCAAAAACGACGATAAACTCACGCTGAAGCTATAGGTTGTCTTTAGTGGGTTCTCAACTTTAGAACCAAAATGAAAATCTATTGAAGAATTATTTGTTGATCTATTATCTTGGGGTACCTAATTGGGTGTTTTTTTTATTTTACAGGAAAGTCGATTTGTGTCACTGTAAATGGTTCATGGTGTGTTTTATACTTTTAATATGAACATTTTAAGAGCTTATTTTCTTGGGTATTCATAATAATCTTAGATTCACTACCAAAGGGTATAAGAATTTATAGAATAAGACTGTAGTGTAGTTATAGCCCTCAAGAGCCATAGCACTCAGGATTTAGAGAAGATCAAATTGTATTCATACTATAGTTAATAATAAATAATTGTGAATTTTGTTTAAAGCTTTTCAATGGCATTGAGTGTATCAGTCGAATTTTATTTGGTCAAATATCCACGCCATTATTAATTCGCTAATCATATACCGTCTTACAAAACTTGTAAAAACACTAGTGTGTCTTAAATAAGTGTCAACTGCAAAACGGCATTTCACGTTGATAGAAGGGTCGTTTTGCACTTATCTTTGAGAAGTGTTCAACGGATGTCAAATTTTTGTGGTACGACGGTAATTGCTTAAAAAATATGCTGGCATATAATTTTTATTTGTTTCATCACTGTAAAAGTACTATAATTTTTATGAGACTGCCCTGTAGTCCGGTTTTGCGCTTCCATATTTTAGTACCTAATGTTACTGAATTATTATGGCCCTAGGGACAGAAGAATGGGGCAGGTTGTAGTCTTTGCGACTATAAGGGTGGGAGGGGGCATAATGGGTGCCAACCCCTTTATGGCCCTTTCTCGAAACAGGAGCAAATTATGTGGTCGGTCGACATCAAATAAGGTGTAAGTAGCAGATTTTTTTTTATTCTGGAAACACTATACTAGTTTAAAAAAAAATGCTTATTGCAGAAAAAAGTCTAAAGACTTCCCTAATACTATCTATTGCATTTTGACCCCCGACGCCAAAAGACGTGATTTTAATTGTAAGTACTATTTAATTCTAGTTTATGCTTACGTGCTTTGTCAATATTGATAGAGGCTGGTTAGTTCGAACTGGATTTGTACCCATTATTGTGGTAAAAGGTTTAGATTTGGAATATAAAACCTTTCGTGTTAAAACCTTCGGGTTACAGAAACAGGCATGACGTTGTATTTTTTTAATGTTGTGATTTTTTTTTTCTCATAATGTTTTCTCTTTTTAAAATGTTAACAGTGCTTTTGAATTAAGTCTAGTCAATGTTGCTAATGTAAAATTGATAAATGAAACATTTTGAAGAGGTTATACAAAAGATGATGCTGCAACAATGAATAGTTTTTGTTATATTTTTAAACCAACAACCACTAATTACTCAGTGCACTAAACTTTAAATCAACAATAATTTTGATGATTGTGCGAAATACCTACTATTAATTTTGGGGAAAAGTTTTCTAGAGGTACCTACAAAGCACATTTTTTTCTATGTTGCTTATAGATCTTATTTTAGCTATTTAGCAGCTATGTGTTTTTTTTTTATAATTTAAGCTAATTTGAGGATTTCTATCATCATATTATGTGTGTGATATATTGAATATTAGTAAAACTTGTATTGGAAATATTGTTATCGAAAATAAATAATAAGTGTACCGTAGTAATTCACTTCTAAGTGGAAAATAAGCAAGTAAATAAATTATTATAAGTTTTAATGTCAAATTGTAATTACTAGGTATACCTACTTTATAATACGGACTTATTTGTATCTATGTTCATTGAGGTCTATAGGACATGTACAACCGAAAATATAAAATTAAAATCACAATATTCAAAAGAAACTGTGTTATAATTTAGTTTTTTTCCTAATATTAACACTGAAGATCAATCATGAAGAAACTTAAGTTTCTTTCGCATTGATTGGCGTAGTAGCTGTGGCTGAGTGATGGACTACCCCGTGTCGCGAGTTCGATCGCCGTACGGTACAAATATTTGTATGACCTATAGACAGTTGTTTCGGGTCAGTACCCTTAACACGACTTTTCAGTATTTGAGACGTAAACTGAAACTTTGACAATTTCAAATTCACAATTTTGAAGGAAAAAAATAGTTACGTCTTTGAACACCAGAGGCGCTGTTCCAGTTTTTCATACAAGACACGCTGTAAATACTGGAAAGACGCTGTAAAAAATATACATGTCGAATTGAGAACCTCCTCCTTTTTTTTTCGTCTGTTAAAAATAGTGAAAACTCGTGCTAGGGGTACTGGTTGTTTGTAAGTTTCTATGTTTGTAAACTCACCCACCATACAGGAGAAATTCCAAGTGTAGAACATGTTTTTTATAAATGAACTATTGATTACAGTGTGTATATGATAATGGAGGGCAGTCACATTGTCGAGTTACTTTGAAAGAAAGTATAGCATCACGCATCACAGATCATAGTGGATTCATTGTTCCGAGTCTCGCAACATAATGAGCTTTGAACAGCGCCTCTGGTGTGCGAAGAAGGAACTAATTTTTTCCTTGAAAATTGTCAATTTGAACGTTTCAAAGTTCCAGTTTACTTTACGTCTCATTTACTGAAAACTCGTGCTAAGGGTACTGGTTGTTTGTAAGTTTCTGTTTTTAAACGCACCCACCATACAGGAGAACTATTGATTACAGTGTGTACAAGTTAATGGAGGGCAGTCACATTGTCGAGTTACTTTGAAAGAAAGTATAGCATCACGCATCACAGATCATAGTGGATTCATTGTTCTAAGTCTCGCAACATAATGAGCTTTAATGAGTTGTTTAGAAGACATTAAGTGTGTGCCGCCTGGGAAGTGGGATGCGACGCGCATTGCGAAGTGCGCGGGCGCATCACTTAAGCTCTGTCGTACCCTCATTTGTAACAAGTTTGTAATAAAAATTATCTCTGTGTAAACGTTACGCGGTAATTAGTAGTCGTCAACTCGTCATACTTGGGTAGGATGCCTTGCAAACGTTTCTAGTTCTTCTAAGATCTGATGTAATGTGGAGCTTCAAACGAAAACGCTAGTTTTTTTGCCTGGTAAAATCATCAAAGAGTCCTTCCATCCATGGCGGGAGGGGAGAGACTCAGACTCGTACTGAATAAAATCCACGGTGTCCTTCAAGAGCCTTTTAAGTTCTAGAGTCAAGGTTACCTGATAAGACAGTCCCACGACCCTAGTCCCATATAGCAGTCCCTCGAACCCAGACAGTCCCACGACTCCAAACCCTGTTTATCCTTCTTATTCTTTGGGCTTTTCAATCTTCTTATTCTATTTGTCTACGTAATAGGCTATTTACTAGATACCTAAAAGAAATAAAAGAGTTAGACCGAAAGATATGACACGTACCTTATTTTTCTTTAATTACGTAAACCAAAATTGACTAAGTTAAGACACATAAAATTGCCAATACGTCACAAGCAAGTACCTACAGGTTTTACTTGCTTTTGATGTCACGGGCCCTCACTCGATTTAACAGAAGAGAAAATACGTCTATTGCTTTTCAAAACTGGCTGACGGACTAATTGGATTCGTGAATTATTGGCGCTGTCAACATGCCCTAATGCCCTATTATGTTGTTCCTAAAGGTCTGACAGGTAACTTAAACCTTTTCTTAATTAGGATATCCTTGTTTGCCGTTTGATGATGTTAAGTCCATGTAAATTCCAATCAACCGTCGCTTTCTGCTCCTCAAGTGATGAAAAAGTAAATGGAATGACCGTTGAATCTACATAGTTTAGCAGTTTCCGTGTAGATGAGCTACTATTTGTGTACTTAAATGGTCTTTCTTGACATAACTTTGTTTTCTATTTCTAGTTTACATTCCTTTTTGCCCTGATAAATGTTTCTTGGAACTGAGTTTACTTCACTAGCTGTTTAACTACTAGTAGATAGATACCTCTGGCGGCTGTTCGTGGTTAAAATAGTACATACAATTTTCAGCATAACTTCCTACCTTGATATATCGAAGATCTATAAATCATTCTTGATATACAGGGTGTTTCTTTTAAATTGGCCAAAAGGGAGATATCTGCATCCATAAGAGATACGGGAAAACTTTCTTAGGAACGTTTAGCTCTTTTTTGATACTGATAATTTTGGCGTTTTTATTTTGTTGGTCAAGTGTGAGCTGTCCACAGAAATGAGTGAAATTGATCAAAACATTTTTTAATGCCTTTCGACTCTGTTGCACGTAAGGATCATTTCATTGTATCGGAAGAAAAAAATGGATACCATTTTTTATAATGCTGTTTGACTTACTTTCATGTCAGGATGAGATAATTGTATGGACAGAAAAATATCTGGACAGTAGAAGTTAGTCAAAAGTAGAGTAAAGTTTCTTCTAACAGCTTAAAGTCGTATTAATAGTGTCAGTATTTCATAAGGTTTGACCCATTTCTGTTGCCCGGGCATTTTCCTTCCCATACAATTAAATGGTCTTAACAAGACACTAAATTACATGACATCATAAAAAAAATTGGGAATTTGTTTCGTTCATACAATTTGTATGAAAAAATATTTTGCTAAATTTGGCCAACTTCCGCTGTCCCGATTTTTTTCTTCCGATACAATGAAATGATCCTTACACGAAATAGAGTCGAACAGCATTAAAAAAATGTTGGTCAATTTCAGTCATTTCTGTGGACAGGTCACACTTGACCAAAAAAAATAAAAACGCCAAAATGTTCAGTATCAAAAAAGAGCTAAAGGTTCCTAAGAAAGTTTTCCCGTATCTCTTATGGATGCAGGTTTCCCCCTTATGGCCAATTTAAAAGAAACACTCTGGATCTCTATATCTGGTAGGTCGTATATCAATGAGTGAATTAAATATTTCGAAAATCCCCTGTATCCGGTGCGTTTACAAACATTGAAGTTCACATACACAAACATGGTCTAGTCGATCACTCCAACCACACCGTGGTGCCAACCGTACTGCAATGTCAAATTTCAGTAAAAATAATAATAATAATATAATAAATAATATAGTAAATAGACAGTTATTGTTGTGGAATGGAGCTCTAGAAGTCTGTTGTGGACAGGAGCCCTCGAAGTCTGAAGACATTACGGATTAAAGTGTCAGTCAACATGGCAGAATGAGACAAACGAACACTTGGCTGCAACATATTTTGAGGTAAAGTCCAAACCTAACAAAAAGTATCTACTCGTATGATAAGCTTCAGAGAAAACTCACCCCTTTTGGTAGTGACATTACTACAAAAGGGGGTGAGATAGAAAAGCAAGAAGTATCCCCAAATCAAATTTTTATAAATAACTCTGTGATAGCCGGGCCACACAAACGGCATTTCCCATTGATCTCCATGAAATGTCTTTAAATGTTCGTATAAAGGTCTATTAACGCGAAAATGAACGGCATTTTCCGTTATTGTGGCCCTATAATTGATAGAAATTGGTAGGTACGTACTTATCTGACTATGGTACATACATACAGAGGCGGATTATCCTTAAGGCAAACTAGGCATCTGCCTAGGGGCGCGTAGGTAGAAAGGGGCGCGCGAGCGGAATTATAAAATAAAGAAAAAATTACAATATAGCATAAAATTAATTGTGTCAATATGCAAGTCACCACTTAGACAATGAAACTAGTATTTTTGCATACAAACCCAATTCGCTTCAATTTATAACAAAATATAAATTATACGATGGGACTGACTAAAACTTACGCCTGCAAACAACTTTGTCCAAGGTACATGATCTCTGATTGAAGTTGGAAAGATACGACTGCAATGTTCGTCGCGTCGACTGCCAGTCTTACCCAGTGGCATATTTACCCTTAGGCCAAGAGGGCGGTCGCGGGTCTTATACCATCACCGTGACCCCGGAACATAAAAGGCTATTGAAGGACACCGTGGATTTTAGTCAGTACAAGTCTGACAGTCCCTCCCGCCCTGCCCGGGTTGGGAGGCCTCATTTGATGATTTTACCACGTAAAAAAAAAAAAAAGATCAAGAGGGCCGGGGCGGCAGGCTGCGAGGGGTGGCGCAAGCCGCACCGAGTTCTTATCTTCGAAGAAATTTTAAAAAATCTACCTAGGTCAAAAAAAAAACTACTAAAACCCAAGCAACATACATTAACCAAGCTTGCTCTTCAAAAAAGACTTCAAATTGATCTCGTTTTTAGATTAAGACTTGTCTTGAAGTACGGAAACGTTTAATGAAATGAAAATGAAAATTTGGCTTCTTCTTTTCCAAAATGCTAAAAAATTTCGCGCTCGCTACGCTCGCGCTACAACAGTGACTACAAATTGATTTTGCTTTTAGATTCTAACTTTTCTTGAAGTACGGAAATGTTTAACGTAATGAAAATGAAAATTTGGTATTCCTACTATTCCCAAAAAAAATTCGCGCTCGCTACGCTCGCTCTTTTACTTTGCTTGCAATTTTAATTGCTCATTTTCAATGCAAAGTCTTCTTGTGTTAGTTAGTCTCGACGCGGTCTATAAAACTCAACATTTTAGGTTTGTCTTCTACAAGGTGGTGTGGGTGTGAAGTTTGAGTAGCACTTAATTGTTTTTTTTTGCGTTTAGTTCCGGGCTCTACATGTCCAGAGCGCTCAATTTTAAAATACGCCACTGATCGTAAGATCTGTTCGACAGATATCGATCACATGTAAACTGATGCTCTTTTTTTCTTGGCCCCCATCTCACCGCATTTTCCTAAGGTACATCGGTTTTGGTCAAACTATAGTATCTACGTGTTATCTTTAATATAGGGGCGCCGATGAAATGCTTGCCTACAGCGCTCTCAACGTTTAATCCGCCACTGCATACATACATAGGTTGACATGACGTTTCACTTGCATAAAGGTGTTGCACATCAGTTGAGCTTTGAGAAGAAAGTGTCAGGTGAAATCTCGCTACCGTAGATTACATAGTGTTTCATACAGATAGGTGTATACCTACGTAACACCTATGTATGCACATTATGCTAATATTTGATCGTCAGTCATTGCCACCTGGCTAAATGTCATCGTCATTATAACTTTCTCTAAAACTTGTCTCAGTTTTCGCTTGCATCTTAAGCTTTGTTAATTTATCCAATCGCAGCATATTTTAATATTTTATACGTAATGTATTGTTGAAACCGGAAGGAAACCGGTATGTCCTACATTCGAAAATTCTGTTGCATTTGGTTGTATCTGCCAAATTTCCATCGTTTTATGTGGCGAACCACAACCCTTTACAAAGTGGAGGCCTGTGAGGTCACAGCAGCGATGCTCTGCTGAAGCGGGGAAGACCTGCATCGTATAGTCCACTAAGTTCTTCAGACGATCCACACAGTGGTGACATCCAGGTCTTTCTTCCTTTTCAATCAGACACAGTAACCTTCCGTAACATCCGTGTCCAGTGGTGACCTGTGTCAGGCGGAAGGTGCCTCTCCAGCCACTCCTCAAAGAGGGGTCTTACTGTCGTGACTGCGGCGTGCCCAAGTACTTACTTCCCTATAATTTTATTATCCAACGTCTATAATCCAAGTTATGGAATTCGTTGTGGAAATTCATAATATTCAATTTTATGCAAAATATTTAATGTTAATAGGCACATAACAAAAATATTGAAAGGAAATATTTCTTTTGTTACGTAAACCTTAAATGGACCAAAGATAAGTACGGTGCTTTTAAATTCACTAAGATTATGTCACATCTTGATATATTTTTTATTAAGTTAAGAAGTAACGGGCGGGGGAAATCTAAAAGAAACAACTTCGCATGTTTTAAAGTTTTGGTAACACGGTACTTGACGATTATAGCTGCGGACTCTGGGGTCTACTCTCAAAACACGTAGTTTCAGTAAAAGTTTACTCTGTTCCAACCGAAATAAAATTCGTTTCATTCGAATGCAACACGATTGATGCGTTATCCCTTGCCCTGATGTGATTTAAACACTGACGTACAAATCAGTATAGGATGGTTAGGTACATAATTACAAAACACATCTTAGGGCCGTTAACCCAATTGCTAACAAAAATCTGTTTTTTTACAGCTCTCGCTCTGATATCAATACTTAGTAAGATCATTGAGATGACTAGTTATTATTAGCGACGTCACATTTTGCTTTAACCCCGAAAATCTATGCGAGAATGACAATAATTGATTGGTGACTCAAATACCCTGTTGGGTGAATAACAGTTGTTTCTAAGCAATTGAACATGTTTAAACAAGCTTTAATTTCGCTCAAGAACATCTACAGACAAAAAAGGTATTTATTTCAGCAATGCTCCAGGCTATGGCCAGTAACGAGCAAATAATAACCAAACAGGCTGAATCCGAGCATGTTTCCACTATTATTTGATGAGCATCGCTAGTTACACCACAGCTATCGCTATGCCAATAATCGCAGTCACCGTTAACTAGTAAATATATGCTTACGTGTTTACGATGCGCAGACGCAATCAGACCGAAAAGTATTAATTCGAAATATGCGAATTATAAATTTCTTATTCACACCGAGTATTTAAAACAGGTGTAACGCGTAGGATTTGTTTATGACTGTTGCCCTAATTCGTCCAGTAGTCGTTGTGTGGTAATTTTTGAGTCCAAGAGCATATATAGTCCAAGAGCTAGCGCCCGGTGCAGGATTGCCCCGCTTGGGCGGAGCACCGACGTGTCCTCACGGCAGCGATAGGCGGAGACCTCTCGCGCCCAGCACTGGTCGCGGCCATGCTGCGGGGCGAGACGGAGTGGGAAGCGGTCGCCTCCTTCTGCGAAGCAGTCATGCTCGCGGAGGAGGAGGCGGGCCGCGTGAGAGAGAGGACAAGGTCCTCCCTCCGCCCCACCCGCGGTGGTGGACGCCCACGGCGTCGGACGTCGCAAGACGATCTCCGGCCACCGTAGGCGCGGGCAAACGGGCGGCGAGTAAAGGGCAACTCGCCGCCCGACCATGGACCATGCCCGGGTCGACGGCGCGTCGTGTTCCACGCGCGCCTCAAAGAGCTGTCAGCAAAATGACGGGGCCCCCTCTCAGAGGGCCAAAGCCTGCCGGGGTTGCGGGACTCATACCATCACCGTGACCCCGGAACATAAAGGGCTACTGAAGAACACCGTGGATTTTAGTCAGTACAAGTCTGACAGTACCTCTCGCCCTGCCCGGGGTGGGAGGTCTCATTTGATGATTTTACCACGTAAAAAAAAAAAAAAAAAAAGAGCTAGCGCCCACACTATACAAAAAAGATCACTTAACTAGCGAATTAATCTGGGTGCTTGGTTTTTGAGATTCACTCGGGGTCAAGTTGGGGAAACTGCCTGCGGCTCGGTTATTGCACCCTTATAACATTTGAACCAATGACCGACAAATTCTGAGATTTGACGACTCGACTAATTAGCAACAAAATGATTGTGTGATGAAAAAAGCCAGTGCAGTTTACTTCAGTTCCTAGAATTCAACAAAGTGCTATTGGGGTGGTTTTGATCGTTAGGAATTTATTAATATTCTCGTGGAAGGTCTCTATGTCGCGAACACCGTGGATTTTATTTAGCACAAGTGACAGTTCCTTCCACCCTACACTGCGCGACAGGACTCATTTGATGATTTTACCACGATAAAAAAGTCAAAACTCTTATTTTTACTATGACGAAATTACGAGTAATTAGCACTTTCTACACCAATGTGTTCTTGTATGTAGATTATAGATGTGCTCCTTTGTATTAATTGACTATTTATTACTATTCAATCGCGTGCAGCGTTGTGTCCGACGCATGCAATGTGAAATGTGATAATTTTATGTTAGTGCAAAATGACTGACACATCTAGACTCAAATGATTTAAATTAAACACCTTTAGTTTAGTTTAAACGGTTAATACGTGCTTTACTGTAGAAGTTTTTATATGAATGTTAATGGACAGTACTTTAGCACAGTTTTTTAGATGCTCCATTTGAGATTTAGAATGCTAATGACCGTTTTTATTAGAACTAAGCGACATCTAAATTAGTGTCTAAGAAAATTGTACTGTTCCTGTTAGAATTTTGACTCTCGAGCGTTGACTCGACAAGCGAAATGTATGCGACATTCATATACATTTAATGTCTTCTAATGATGGCATAACTGCCCCCTAGCTGAGTAATCTATGGCATCCACAGAAAAGTCTGGTTAAGCAGCACACAACCTGTACCGTCAGCACGAGTTTTCAGTATTTGAGACGTAAAGTAAACTGGAACTTTGACTACTTCAAATTGACAATTTTCAAGGGAAAAATTGGTTCCTTCTTCGCACACCAGAGGCGCTGTTCCATTTTTCTTTTCTAGCAGTTCATCCCGGGCAACGCCACCTCAGGGCGCTTGCCGTGTCGACTAGGCGGAGCGATCCTAATAGTGGTGGTAGGTTTCACCAGAGCCACCTGACTCGCGACCGCCACCCTGTTACAGTTCAGAGCCAAACAGTTCCAGTTCCTTCTGATGATCACGTTCCATCTTAAAAAAAAATGGGGCTTATAAAAACTTAATGTTCAGATAGATTTATTAACAGTACCCTTAACACGAGTTTTCACTCTTTTACTTTACAGCGTCTTTCCAGTATTTACAGCGTTTCTTGTATGAAAAAATGGAACAGCGCCTCTGGTGTACAAAGAAGGAAATAATTTTTTCCTTGAAAATTGGCAATTTGAAATTGTCAAAGTTCCAGTTTACTTTACGTCTCAAATACTGAAAACTCGTGCTAAGGGTACTGGACCCTATTAAGAAATGTATCATGGAAGCTAAATATACAGTTTTATTATTTGCTGAAAATAATTTCAGTGATGTGAGCTCACCATGTGTGGTCTACTTAGCAAGAAAACATAATTAAACATAGGTAACTACCTGTTTTTTCAGAACTTTATGAAAATTCAAGAGATCCGCTTCTCCCTGAAAGTAATTTCACCTGGGCGATCGCGTATAAGTATAACTGTGATGCGGTGAAGGATAACAAAATATACTTTTTTTTAAATTAAGCACCTACCTACCTAAAATAAAAAAGTCACCTCTTGATGAAAGAGGTAAGCTAAGTAAGCTAAGTAAACTTGGTATTCAATTTAATATCGGACAGTTATCATTTTGCATACGTGCATAAGTTGATCAAATAAACACATTATCATAGGCCTTGACGTAAACTTTACACAAAGTATATAAGCTGAAACGTTTCAGTGAAGGCTCCTTTCATTTAGGTGATTGTTCAAGAGGGCTGTCTGAACTGATAGGGGATGGGTTGCCGAGCCGAATGCCGACCAGCCTCAGTGCTCTCTTAGATGGCCCCGCGGCCGCACGTTCGACGCGCCGACACCGATACACGCATGCGGTAGAAAGTCGCGCGAAACTCACGCTCTACTGCTAAAGTAATTTGATTTTTGTTTTGTTTTTATTTTTTGTTTTAGTGACTTGTGATATTGTCTTTGGAAAGTTTGTTGTAATTTTTTTTTTCAATTTTTTTTTTTATTAATTCAGAAGAAAAAAAGTTATTATTTAATATTCGTGGGCAGAATCATTAGTAAACCCTTAATGGACGTATTATTAAATATAGGAAAAATATGGTGCAGTATTTAATTATACACAATAATTCATGCAAAATATTTTCACACATCACGCAAGTGGGGTATTTTCATTGTGGAATGTAATTAAGTAAACGCTACAAAGTTCTCGCATGTCGGTGTTTCAGTAAATTATTTATATGGCATCATTATGTACACGTAGATCAGTGTCACCACATACAATTAATATTAAATTAGAAACTGGGCCATACACAGGTATTTTTTAAATTTATGAAGGAAAGGAGAGCAAAATTATAAACAAATTGATTTCTTTTTTTGCCATACTTATCATTTTTTATACGATTAAATAAGACGAAAATAAAAATTATTAGCAAAAAATATTGTTAGTAATAATCCTGTTAGAACAATTAAGCATAAAGCTATGCATATAAATGATCCAAATTTTCATCAAGCTGAAATATTAGGAGATGGTAAATCGATTAATGATCTATTAATATTTTTTATTATTATTTTAATTATTTACACAATGAATTGAAATTAACTACTTATACAAATAAAATATACAATCTAATATTAATGCCAATTACAAAACTACCCGAGTTCATTAGTAAAAAGAAAAATTATAAAACGAAAGAATATTTTTCCTATACCTACAAAATAATTTTCATAATTTTCCTACTAAGCACAGGCAGGCAGAAAGTGCCTAAGTTCACAAATTAGAAACAAACATTAGTTCCCGACGTTATTAAAGCTGTGCTCGTGATCAATGTTAATGCAGCGAGAGGAGCGCGCCTGCGCCGGCGCATCATACGCCTTCACTTTCTCCGCGCGAATGTAATAGCTGCCGAAATTATATTAGATACCATCAATTATTTCATCGTGACGTTGTCAAGTCTACTCCAGATTGATTACTCTATAATGTGACTGAGGACTGAGAATAATACATTCATTATTCAAGATCTAGACGACGCATGCGACAATTAATGCGTAAATCTTTATTTTATAGTTGAAACTATCTATATAGATTTTAGATAAATAACTTTTTTATTTCCATTTTTCTGCAATAAAATGAATGAGACACAATGTTGTATTTAGTTTTTCATATTTTAAATTTTAGAAAAATATGTTTTTTTTTGCAAATTATAATATAACAAATATATTTTTAAAAACTAACTTTTTTTGTTTCAGACTGTAACTAAGAAGAATAGTACTGTAGTGGTACAAGTCCAGGCGCCACTGCTCCGTGTAAAGTTACCAGGAACACCTAGGGTTTCAGTGGACCAATGTGGACAGTGATTCAGTTATAGTTCGAAATAAAACTGTGGACAATCCGGAACATAAACATAAGATTAAGTGAAAGTTTGTAATTTCCTATATTTGTGTGGGAGAGGTCGAGCTTAAGTGTAAAAACAAAGCAGAGCTCAGGAACAATGGAGCACCTGTTCCGGCAGCGGCGGATTAGTGTGCCCAAGAGGTAAGCACTTTCTTAAGCTACTTTTATAATGATTATAGTATTCAAGTCTGAGTGTTCTCATTGTTCGAATGAGAGTCGTTCACTGTGTTATTCCGTATTGTACGTCGGAAAAAAAATGCGAAGTGCACACAGCAAATAAAAAAAACATCTATCTCTTCGCGATTAATTTCTTTCTGGATTCGCACGACTGGCGTAGTAAATTGCAATTAATACCAAAGAAACGAATGATGACTATAAAAATAGCATTTTATACGTAATTTAATTCGATTGTCGAATCGATTAAAGTCGGAGATGTAAACATCGATTTCCACGTTGGGTGAATGACACGCCGACAGTGGCGGTTGTGCTTTTTGTTAACTTTATCGCAAGCATTGTTGCCGGGACCTGACACTGCTGACAATGGTGCGTTGACTTCGATGCTAACGTACTTATCTGCTGTTCTTTAACATACCTAGCTGTGGGTTTGACACATTGAAGGTTGTTCAAACTGCATCACAAATTTAATAAGTCAAAATTTTAATACCAATCTTCCTAATTTGGACTAAAACCAATAAGATTAAAATAAGAAGTTTTTTTTTATACTAATGAAGGCAACAGCAGTCCGAAAGTTGCGAAGAAACGCAGGCTGTTCGTTACAATATCCGGTAGGTAGGTATGTCATTTTCATCCACGCTGCAACTCTATCGATGTAGTTTCCATAAACTTCAAATCAACAGTACATACAACAACGTTTAATTGAGCAGAGCTGTAACTTCGTTGTTGAGCTAAAGTTGAGCAGAAAGATCAACTTCCACAGACTTTAACTAAATCACATGGTTATACTAACAAAGTTCCTGCTAACTTGTTGTACACTAACGCGGTGTTTGAACTTCAGCGCCTCATGTGGCTTCGAGCCAACACAGCGAGTTTCTTACTCCTGGAAGTTCTTAGTATCGTCAAACCGAGCTTTGATTGACTTTCATATTAAATAGATAGGTACCTACTTATATGATTTTCGATAACCAGTTTTCAATGACCATGATGATGATGAGATACCCCAGCTCGCCTCTCATGCATCAGGTAGTGGGCAACCTGGGCATCTGACAAGTGTCTTTTTCAATGCAAAAATTGTTCATGCTGCTACCGCGTTGTACAGACCGATGAGATTCAAAAATTAATGACCTAAAATCGAAATGCATATATTTTTTGTTGCAAGGTAATTCTCGTTTATTTATACATTGACCTAATAGAAAAAAATAGTTTTGAAACGATAATTCAGATGAAACGTTTAATCCAAATCAAAATAAGGATGGCCATATCCTTGCACGAAAAATAAAGCGCAATTCATAGAGTAAAAATTGTTTATATTTAAATTGCATATGAGAATAAATAAATAAGAGTTTATTCTAAGCTGTTAAAACGTAGTTAGAGGAGTAATAGAGAACAGAAATAAATGTTTTATGACTTGTAGGTTGTGTGGTCCATAGCGATGGCAGGTCTAGCGAGACAAGGGTGTTTCTATGGGCCACAGTTTCGCAGATATTTCCATATGATACATGATTCTATTCAAACTGTGTTATTATGCAAAACAGTGTTCGTCCTATTGAATTATTTATTCTTTGTATCTTCTTATAAAGGGCATGGATGCCAGTTTTTGTCTTCGTATGCTGTCAGCATTTAATGTATGGGATGTTTCTAGTTTATGATGTAATGCGTTATTCCGCATGTTGAATGTTTGATAGAGTTGTTGAACTTCATCTCTCAGTTTTCCATGGTGGGCATAAAGTTTCATGATTTTCTCCTTTATAAGCTGTTCTGACTATGGGTAAGATTTTATATTACTTCTGCAAAATTGGACGAAAAATGTGGTCACCAACAGTTTTTGAGCTGCCTATAAAATGATATTAGGTTAATGTATTGAATTATTTTGGCGTTTCTTTCCATTTAAATACCGATTAAAAGAAAGCCTAAATGTGTCTCGACTTTAAGGTGCTCAATGGTTTGGTAGTCTTGACGTTTGCAAACCCGGCAACAGAAAAAATCCTGTGAAGATTGTGTTGAAAGGTAGACTAAGTATGATGATTAGACGATAATCGGCACTAATGCTTCTAGAATTCTGTTTATGGTGTGAACACATTTCTTTTTCCTCATTGAAACGGAAGAAGGGTGCCGACACAATGAAGGAGTGGGCTAAAATCACACACAAAATAGACTGTTTACACCATTACAAGAAAAAAAAGAAACAGTTATTCTGCAGATAAAGGTTTTAACCTTTTAGTTACAATCGCGAATCATTTGTTCAACTACTGTAATTGACATCCGTCTTTAAAGTTATTTATTTCTTTGACATTCTTCTAATGTTCCTCGTTTCTTTTCTCGTTGATTCCTGTTAGTCATCATTGTGTGTAAAATGATCGTCGTCAACAAACAGTTGTTCTGCGAAGTAGACGGAAGTTAATCACCGTTGTCGTGAGTTTATAACATACATACTCAGCTTTCATATAAGAAGATTCTGTTATTCATATGTCTCTCCCTTTTCCATTAGCGATAAGACCGCCCATTTTGTCAGCTTCTGTAAAATACAATGTGTCCGGTTTCGCTCTGTACAATCTTATGGCAGCTTGCTCAATTCTGTCAAAAGAGTTATTCAACGCGGCTATTTCAGTAGGAGTTAGTTTTCAACCCCACATGTATGAGAATAATTTTATCGACAGAATTGAGTAACCTACCTACCTTTAAGTTTGTTCTTTTTTATTGTTCAGTCTACACTGTCCCACTGCTGGGCAAAGGCCTCCCTCAAGTCTTTCCAAGTGTCCTTGTCCAGCGCCACACGGTATGAGTACAGCTCGTCTCGCCACCCGTTTGTTCTTACCGATTTTATTTTTCTATTACGTAAACTGCATTTTGAATGGTGTACGTAATAAAGAGAGTTCTATTAATAACTCTAACTACCGTTCTAAGAAAAGAAAAGCTGGTGACCTTTTCTTTTCTTAGCATGACGGTGTCGTAAGCAATAACCGATTGATAGCAAAAGATCTTCTGCATATAATTGATCAGCTTTTAACTGCGGTAATGGGTCACAGGCATTCCCCTTGTCAGCAGAAATTCACAAATGTTCACAGTTGTTGGGGGAATACATTTCAGCCAGATCTTTGACAGTCTAGTAGTCAGTGGCCTGAACGTCGGCCAATCAATCTCACCATGAACCCCTTGGCAGTCCATGTAAAATACTGGTATTCAACTGCATCCGGTTCGACTAAAATTAGAAAAAGAATACGACAATATGACTGTTCTTATTTTGGCGATTGAAGCCGTAATGTTTGGTTACGGATAGATAACATATTGAAGACTTGTTGTAGATCCAAGTTAAATTGATAATACAACTGTAGTTCCTGTATATACAGGAGTGTTATATAAATTAATCAAACTTGACTTTAACATTTGAAAGACCGTTAATTTAATTATTATGTACTTGTTTCCTTCAATTCGATATCATTAACCTAGTAGCGGGATTACATACAGCCGGGTAGTAAATAAGTATACTACGATCATAGTTCCAGCCATAGACAAACATGTTTAAGCCATTACCGAGTGTCCATTAACACTAAAACGGCTTGACGCGTCAGTATTAATAGATTTCTATGGTTTTGCTATTCACGGGTCACATCTTCGATTACATCATGGAACTTTTTCGGAATTGGGTGCTTACCTAATCGCGTATCCAATTCCTTAACTTTCTTTTGCTCATAATACAGTTTAAAATGGATTCTGCGATTCTGTGGGGTAACACAATCTTGAAATCTAATTTGCACTTCTTTTTCCTGACAGTGATTACCATTAAATATCAGTTGTAGCTGAGTAGATAAAATCATCTAATATAAGTAAGAACAAACTCTCGAATCGCATCTTAGTGCAGTCAATCAGCGAAATATTTCGCATCGAGAAACTGCGTTCATGCTCCAGTTGCACGGCAGCGCCCGGCCGTTGTCGTCGCAAGCGCATCATTTCGCGCTTCTTCGGATTTCTTCGTCAACTCTCGGGGTTTACGAGCGTGAAAGAAATCTCAATAATTACAATGACCTTAATTTCGAGCTATAAATACTCCATGCCTCGCGTAAAACATGGCAGATAGTCATTACGTGTCTTATAATTTTTTTGCAAGAATATTAATGGCGAATGAATGACTTTAATCTAATTTTATTGCGAAAGCGAGTAGAGATATGTGGCACTTTAGCGGTTTTCGTACAATACCACAATAGATGGTTTATTAATATAAGGAGAGATTCGCGTTACTACAGATTCGCTGTTTATATTCTGTCTTCACGTCGCGTCGCGAAAGGCGAATCTGACCTAACGCGAATCTGGCGTAAAGCGAATATACTAACTAAATAGAGCGCTAAGAATGGTGGACACTGGATGACAAAATACTGACAACTTCAACACTATAGTTAGGCTGTTTTGGGACTAAATGAACGCTCAACAAATGATCTAATTAGTATTCAAGAAAACAGATTTCTTAAGCTTCAAACAAGCTTCTTTTCCGTAATTACGGCAACGTATTGACAGGCCACTAACAGGTAGGTTTATTATCCTAACACCTTACATATCCTAATGGTGTGTTGTGTAATGTTTAGGGAAATATCTGTGAACATGTGTAGAATGTGAGTTATTTGCTATTCAGCGCAAGTTGTGCGAATTAGTGGCACGAAGCAGGCAGGTGGCTCTGTGCTCATAGTGGACATGAATAAGTGATCACATTACATGCTGCTAGCTGTACTTCTTGCTCTGATATACAGCTTTCCTTGCTGCTAAAACTACGTTCTCGTTTTCGATGTTAATGTTTGGTATTGGTTTCTGATTAGACCCTTATTAATATTTGGTATTTGTTGTTGCCGTGCCTCATCAATATTGCAACGTTATATATAGTTACGTACGGAACCCTTCGTGCTTTGACTTTGACTTTATTTTGTTATTTTCATCAAATGTCCTCCCGGCCAGAGTGCAGCGGAAGGGACAGTCAGACTCGTACTTAATATTATAGTCCATCTCTAGATTGCTAAACTGGTTAGGTCGTTATTCAGATCAACTTATTCTGGAAAAGCGTTTTGTGAAAGCTCGTAAGCGAGGGAAGATGTGTAATTCTGAGAATTCATCGTTATAAAGGCTGCTTTCTATTTCCACAAGACATTATTAATAGACGTAATAGTATGTAATCATAACAAGTCGCGAATTGAGTGAAATCGGGCATTAGGTATTCGGAGGATACTATCATTGGCGAGTGTCGTGACGTTCCACTCTCTGCACTAACCCAGGAATATAGGTGACAGCCGACTGCTGCCGAGTACTGCCGAGTCTACTGCCTCTTCACACTCCACCGTCCACAAAAAACACACTTACATCAACACTTTCTCCAAACATCCATTATATCATATTACACAGATTTTGTGGTTAAATTACATGCATTTTGTAGTCGTTTTGTAATAGCACCGTGGCCAACACACACGTAATGCCAACAATGACGACGAACTTCGTATAATTAAATAATTATGTGAGCTGAAGATTTTTCCTTATTCCATTAGGCATTGATTTCATGACTTTATCTTGTAATTATGTATTGAGTAAGAATCTCCGCGTCTTGCAACTGCATTTGCTTATTATAGTTCAAGTGCAGAAAATAGTTATTTGTTATACAAGAGTGCAAAGTTGATTTTTAACCGCGTGCTCATGTTTGATGACCGAGCAAGCGAATGATTCTAAATTTGAATCACGAGTGCAACGAGTGATTCAAAAATTAGAATCATGAGTGATAGCGAGGGAATCAAAAGAGCACAAGGTGAAAAATCTTTGCACTCGAGTGCAACACGTAACTTTTCATCCCACCTCAGCGAGGAAATAAAAAAAAGATGTACATTGTACAAACACAAGAAAGGCTTTTATTTCAGTTTAGGTATTAACTAAGACATTATTATAGAACAGAATATTTTTTAAAAACAAAAACAAATAATACTTAGGTAGTAGTTGAAAACTACTACCTAAGTATTATTAAGTTACTTATTTTTATCTTGGTTTGTCATAACATAACAATAAGACGTGAAAGGAAAACCGCATAAAGCAAATAAAAAAGGCAAAACAAAGTACTGAGCCAAGAATGTTTCGGGTCTGAGATTTTAACAAAGTAATTGTAGATTACGCTCCAAGGGAGGCGTATTGAATTCCGAAGCGATACTAAGGATTCTGGGGGTGAACCTCCATCCGTAGCGCAGCGAGAAGGTTCAAGTGTTAACACCCGAAAGAAACGAGGGAATAAAGTTAAAAATCCTTAGTGAAGCGAGGGATTCAAGTTAGCCCAAGGCAACGCAGCCTTACACCCGAGGAGCGTACTCTGCTTTCCCACCTGTGTACCACATCAAATTTTAAAAATAGAATTTGTTTCCTCGACAACCTTCGAACGTCAAGTGGGCACCACAGCAAGCGATCAGCTGTTGCGGTCACCGGCCGCCATTACTGCTGCTACTCTTTTGTTCATACGATGTTCTAAATTCAAATTTACTTTATTCACTAGAGGATAAAAACGGCTTTTACTCACTTGAGGATAAAAACGGCTTTTACTGTCAGATATCGAAGAGCAAAAGTACCCTTTCCGAGATGGGGGGATGAAAAAGTAATTTGTATTCTTGTATAGTATTTTAGTGCGTTTGATTGGTATTCCTGTCTATTGTTCTAGTATTTGTTGTAAGGTCTAAGCCGTCAATCGACAGTTATCGTCTCCCCGCTTCACTTCCTTCCCTCGCTTCGGAAAGCAATTCTTCAATAATTGATAGGCAGGTGGCGCGGCGGCGTGACCGCTCGTAACAGTTTCATGAACCACTAGCTCGAAGAGCATATAAATACATATTAACCGCTGTACGAAGAAGTCTCCGCAATAAGCTTCGAAAGAGACATGCATGCCATTAGTGAGGTGTGTTTAGAAGACTAATCGGTCATTGAATACGAACAGGAAGGCACATTCAGAACATTACCAATTTAGTAAAAGGAACTTTACATGCTCTTTGCTGTGGTAAATCTTACTTTCTAGTGTTTGGAAGCGGGCTTCCGATAATTTCCTAGAAATCGTGCCATACAGGAACAGTGCATGTAAAACAAGTGATTTTGATGATTTTCGTCATATTGTTCGAAAAACAATGATCTTCTCTCGCGCAACACATCTTGGTAAATCGCGAAGAAGTGGCATTGTATTGTCGACATTGCGCGCTGTAACAAGGACCGTTCCTTTGTATCGAGCTCAGCAATGCGAAACTTTTAAATCTATTCATGTCTGCACAATGTCGTTACACGTAGAGGTAACTACTGCGCACAAAAGAATTCGTCTCCGCGTACATTCAAGAAAGTTACAGTTTATTTTGTTTTATCTCTAATTTAAAATTCAAATTCTAACGCCTAATAGATGTTTTGTAAAGAAACATACGTGCTCTGCGTTCGGAAATTAAGTGTCGAACAGTTAGATAATTTTGTTGAGGTCAGCACATGAATGGAGTTTTTGTTGCCTTAAATAGAGTTACCGTTCCATATTCGTTGCTCGTCGGAATCTATCGTTTACGTTGTCTGTTTATGGGTAATCGTCTGGTGTGTGAAACTCGGCTATTAGGTCGGCAACAATGTGCTTCCGTGCGGCGGATGGAGGCGTTAGCGCAAATTACTCAATGTCCACGTCTCTCCTCTCACATTCAATTACATTTGATTTTGATAACCGCAAAGAAAGCTCGGATGACTTTCTATATTTATTACTATTTAACTGATTGTCATTCGCGTTAATGGGTGTCGGTAATGAAGTGTATCTCTAAGTGGTAAATATTCGGTGCGCGTGCGCACGTCCCGCAAGTGTGGCACCAGGACACATGCCGAGCGCTCTCGCGACGATGAAAGTTTTGACATTTAATGCGTGAATGACATTTACAAAGAATTTAGGTACGCAGGTTTACAGATATCAACAGTTACGATTCCGGTTTTTATCATAAAGATGTAATTTAATATGTGATACGCAAGCTCGTAACATCTTTATACATGTCGTCAATTAACATATCACGGAAACCATACTTGACAGATGAAATAAATCTAGGGGAATATTATAGACACCGCGGTTGGCAGCAAATTGACACATCCTATAATAGCTACATTCAAAGAAAACGAGTCTAACCGAGACCACAGAAGCAAATTGTATGTAAACTATAGAATTACTGAGTTAATTGTGGAAGAACACGCACTGAGGTTAAGATACACCATCATTTATCATTCTCAATCAGGTTAATATGACAACACATAGTGACTCGTATTTAATCCACATATTGGAGCTCGTTGTAGCTTCTCGTGGTAAACAATAATATACAAAAAGCGGCCGTTTTACTTTTTTGACGGTTCCACCGTATTGGGTTTATAAGTCCGAGTTACACTATCCTTATGTAAGTAAAAAATCACGTGTGAATTCCACCCGGCAAATAAGAAAGTAAGTTGCCAGTTTATTTTACAGCAAGCAAGTTGAACTTAATTACTTATGGATGTGTAAATCGGTCTGAAAACAATACGTAAGTTAAACTTAC
This sequence comes from Agrotis ipsilon, assembly GCA_028554685.1. Classification (NCBI taxonomy): domain Eukaryota; kingdom Metazoa; phylum Arthropoda; class Insecta; order Lepidoptera; family Noctuidae; genus Agrotis; species Agrotis ipsilon. The sequence goes on from CM052957.1 coordinate 10,718,955, forward strand.
TTACTCATGGATCTGTAAATCGACCTTAAATGGAGATTTTTTCCGAGAAAACACGGAGACTTTTAGCGTTCGGAAATGTCGTATTTTTATGGTTATTGATCTGTGACATTAAAAAATGAATGCCTCGATTGGCTGCACTCGTTTTTATGAATGTTGAATGCGATGTCACTATAAAGGGCCGTGGGAATTGACGATATTTATATATGATTGTATGACCTTGAACTCGACGCGGCGGCCATTGCAATGGCGGCTAAGTTGTCGGACGAGGTGACAAACTGTCATTTATAAGTACGTGTTAATGTCTTTCGTCGTTACGTAAGGCTCCTATCAGAATTATATTATGCGTTTTCCAATGATGTTTCTCTTTTAATGCTAGACTAAAACAAATAGAATGTTTGTTAATATGGTTTTTTTAAATAACATACGAGACGAGACTATTAACAACAGTAGAAGCTATCATGTACGGTGTTTGATCTAAAAAAGCACTAGAGGACGGGCTTATTAAATTTACAATTTATTTTTGATTTCAAATTGTCTGAGAGAAAAGAGTTGAATTAGGGTATTTTTCAGGTTGAATCGTGTGGTTCACAATTCAGAAACATGTGTTATACATTTGTTATGTAACATTTGATTTTACAGTAGGATGGAGTAGTAGACAAACCGTAAAGTTTGTTAACCAAATAATAGAACAAAGGGTTTCTGTAATTGCAAACAAGTTTACGTAGGTAAAGTAAAATTTTGAATCATAAAAATAAATTTTATGAATAAACTTTTCAAAACCACTTAGATTTTGGTAGATTTATTGGTTAAACTGGCGCAGTTTTATTTTTTATCCATATAAATTGCTGGTACAATTAGTTTTCACTCCAACTACAGTTTATAGAAACAACTGAATGCAGTTTTGAAATGTTGAACATTTCATGAAGTGAAACTTATGCAAATATTCTCTCTATTTGGATAGTTTTGTAAAGTAGAAGGGTTTGAGGTCTAGAAACATTACTTATTTTGGCTTTGACTGAGATATGCTACCTCGTAGTTCGGCAGATGCACGACAAATATAGTAGAAACATAGAAACCTGGCATAGCTCTCAACTAATCTCAAGGTGAATCAGCCTGCTTCTGCTAAACTTTGCGGCGTGCTAGCGTGACGGTAAACAAACGTATCTGCGTTATCTTTGCACGCTGGCGGACGTGTCACGCCATACTCGATCTTATAACAGTGACATATATCTAGGATGACACTGCAATACAATGGCATTCTGCGGAAACCGCAGTCAAGCGTTGCGATAACAGCCCACAACAACAATCCCTCCTGTTTCTTTATCCATAAAGTTCATTTTCGCAAACCAGGACGAAAGTAGATGTCTCCGTATCAACCGCAAGTGTTGGTAAGGCCTTATTTCGCGTGAGTTCCTCAAGCCCTAGTTTTTAAACATTGCTCTTAGCATTGTTTAGTACGTAATTATAGTTTGTTTCACATGACTTGGAGTTTTCAGAGGAATTCTAGTCATAAAACGAGATAGATAAAGTTTGTTTTTGTTTGTGCGAGTATTTATCACAGTTTACGTTGCGTGTTCGTAGTGCAACGGAAGGTTGCATTGTAGGATAATCCAATTTACAAACGCTTTGACAAAAAGTGTCCGTTATAAGTTGGTATTAACTGCTAAATACCGTACACGTATTTCTAGTTATATGTTGTAACGGTGACTGTATTTCACTTAGTTCCCATAGACAATTATAATTCATTTCCTTTGGTTCGAGTGTGAGTTTTCTTGTAATAGTCGAGCTCCGTGTGAAGGCTATCGCACGGTTCAACTATCGATTACTGTGTTCCGGTATTAATAGTACGGCCGGATGCTGGTTTACCTAGTTGCATAGAAAATATCTACTTTGGGTTTAATTTTGGATCAAGTATTTAATTTCCTTGGATTTTTACATATTTATGGAAATTATAACGACTTTAGAGCGTTTACAGTTCGTACCAATTTGGAAAAAAATCGAAATTAATTAACCAATCTTAATGGAATTACAAAAAAGTAGCCCACATCAATCGAAAAAGTTAGATAAAAGCATTTATGAAATGAATAATTAAAAAAAAACCAAATGGATTATATCCAACTGTAACATAATATTTCGAAAAATGATTCCTGCTAACTTTTGAGCCCTATGTATCTTACTTGTGGGTATAAATATTAATTACTGTAACATGAAAAATGATACACTTAATGAACCAGCTCTTAGAATTGCAAAGCGGCACTTATCAGAAGTATCAAAGACGTGTTTTTTCATATTTCCTTGCATTCATCGCCTGAGAAAACGCGTTGAAGTCTTTTGAATGCAGCGCGGCATCGTTCTCAAACTAACATTTGTAACCGACATTATTAGCGTAGATATCACAATAGTACAGTCCGACAAACAGTTTTGAATATAGGCCTGAGTACATTAATGTTTTAGCTTTTTATAATATTCATAACTCTAGTTTATTTTAGTCATTTTTGTATCATATTTGAGTATTAATTTTAGTTTTTAAATGTAGTGTAGATATTAATTCTGTGTACATAAACATAATTTATTTAAATTCCTAATATATAAATTATATTATTTCTTTTTATAATACTGAGTATTATAAAAGTAAATAATATAATTTGCCAGTATTTCTATATTGCCATTTGTATTCGCTTTTAGCTTGTGGCTCTTACTCTGGAAAGACGAAGAGGAATTTTAATACACTTGCGCGATATCTCATTTGAAATTATTTCAGATTTACAAGTAACATTCATAAGCACAAATTTTGCATATAATATAATTATTATTATTTTCGTTTTAGTAGTAAATAAAGTAGTAAAGTATAAAAAAATGATATTAAATGTTTTTTTTGGTTATATTTTTTTAATTTGTAAGCTAAAAGGCACACTACAATTTTAAGCTTATGACTCATTGAGCACCGTAATGTTAAAACTTACGCATTAGCTGTTGTCATGTGTTTGGCCATAGACAAATCCATTTATTATCCAGTAACCTCTCGTTGTATAACGGTTTTCCTCACAATGAGAGGTCAGGTCATTAATGGTACTAGTAGTAATGTATCGTCAATGCACCGTCGTGCGTATCTATTCCTTTGTTTCACAGTACATCGTAAATTGCATTGAATTCAAAGCTACATTAATTTAAGCTTAGTTTAGATAGCTTTACCTAGAACGTCCGAGCTAGCGACTACTACTTAAGCACGAAACCCGTAGCTTCGGCCGTATTTGTGGACGTTTCATATTTGCTATCACTACGGATATTAGATTAGTGATACGAACTAAAATTTGGTGACAACATGATTGAATAGTTATCCCGTCTCCCGCTGTGTTGTGAAAACTTTGAATTCAGAACTAACGCTGCCTTCACATTTGGGCGACAGTCGCGCGACAGACGCTGCTTATGCGCGGCTGTTCATATAAAATGTAAAGGACTGTGCTCCTGTCACGCTGCTGTCGCGCAGCTTGCGACGTAATGTGAGGCACCCTAATGCGGAGGACGGTTCTCTCAAAGGTTTCGAGTTGCTGTCCGTATTTTCGTTGCCGCACTAACAGAGTAGTCCCCAGGATCTATAGTGGTTCATGGCTCTCGTTCCCATTGTTTCTTCCACAGTTATAGTTTTCAAACTGATTAATGTTGGCGTGTACAAAATTTATGATTAGGCTTATTGCGTATTTGCGTTTGGTTCTGCCTGGCATCTCTTATTACAGAGTTGTATGTTATTCTCTGTTAGTTGAACGTGAAAGTAGATTATTTTGCAAAAGGGTTCATTTTCTTTTGTCTATTATGATTTTTTAGGATAAGATTATGAAAATTTTACTGTGTAATGGTCGTTGAATCTATTTAGCAAGTATTACCTACATCTTTTATGGTTTACGTGTTCGAGCCATCCGTTCTTCTACTGATGTATTACACTTGACTTTTGTGACCTTATTATTTATTGTTGCTTTTAAAGCTCAAGTTTCTCTCTACTCCTCGTCATCTCAGCCATAGAACGTCCACTGCTGAACATAGGCCTCCCCTTTAGATCTCCACATATACCGGTTGGAAGCGACTTGCATCCAGCGTCTTCCGGCGACCTTTACTCCTAGTTTCACTAAATTTAGGATACCCCGCGGTTTCACCCGATGATCGGCTTCTAATAGCTATAGTGGGATGTTATATTTTTCTATAGCCTTCCTCGATAAATGGGCTATCCAACACAAACATATTTTTGAAATTCGAACTAGTAGTTCCTGAGAGTTACGCGATCAACCAAACAAACTATTCTGCTTTAAATATTGGTATGGTATAGATTACGAGCTTTACTTTATTTAATAAATATTTTCAGTGAGCAATTATTATGTTACCGGCTGTTATGTCGACATATTTCAATTATAGCCACTTATTTTACAAAACGATTATTATCTAAGTTATTCTTTTAATTTCAATGGAACTTTCGCACTGTCATAAATATTTTATAGCCAGGTCCGATGTTCACACGATGATATGTTTAATTTAACTTTGTTATTATTTTATCCGTTCATTAGTTCTTGTTAATTAGAAGCTAAATTACTTCGTTTTGTTCAAGCAAGTTTTTTTACTATTGCCATCTTAAGATTGAAAAAAATATCACACCCACACACGACACATCAACTTACATCAATCGTTCAAATTCTCCCAATAGAAAACGAACATTCTTGTTGTGATAAAATGCAAAATCTAGCGAAGAAAACTGACAGATTGAGTTAACTTCATGGTGCTGACCCAGTGTGAACCACGACTGTACATGGATATTATGTAAATAAATTATGTATGAGTACTAATTAATTTATGAAAACTGTCCGTGAAATGGAAAAGGAGATCCAATAAAGCCATTAATAACAAAAAGTGATGGCAGGCAAATTAAGGGTCGTGGGTTCAAATCCCCGATCAACTGTTTTATGAGCCATACAAAACACGCATTCGTTTATAGCGTAAGCTGTTAAAAGGGGTTCTCATTAAATAGGTTTGCATTGACTTATGTTACTATCCATTTTAATTGTTTATTGTTTGCTGAAGGATAAACAGTGTGTGTGACAGAGACAACGCTCTAAAAACCGAAAGAAGTTGATCGCGTCTTTCTAAAGGTCAATGTCCAATATTGATCTTCGATACAGTACAGACGCTAGCATATCAAGCTACTGCAAGTTGTCTTTCTTTGAAAGATTGACAACTTCAGATTTCTGATACAGTCCAGAGCAAATCACTATTCAATAATATTCCACAACTATCACACAACGCCATCTAGTCCCAAGCTAAGCAGAGCTTGTGTTATGGGTACGAGACAACTGATAAACAAACTAATATATTTCTAAATATATACCTACATATTGAACAAATGATCATGCTCATCACGCAAACATTTGTCCTGGGTGGGAATCGAACCCACGACCCCGGCATAGCAGTTAGGGACACTAACCACTAGACCAACTGGCCAGTCAAATTCGCAGAAATCGAAAATGGTGAACAGCATTCAGCTATGCTGACTAAATTATTATCGCTTGAAACCATGATGAGTTCAGACACGAATGAAGCATTTCTCAGCCGGCTCAGCCTATGCTACTCAGCAATCGCCATTTTGCTTTTAGTGCTGTCAAGATTTTAAATCGGCTAAATGCACCCAAAATATTTTACGGATTTAGTCGTTTAAATCTTTGTCAGTCAAAAGCAGTCCACAGCTAAACAAAAGTCTTTCCAAAAACAAATCGCAGTCTTATTGTATCCAAGATTTTTCTGAATATTTTCGTTAAAAAACTTCACAGCTTTTTTACTTTAAACTCCGTTTCGTTTCTAAACTTTTTAACAGCGTCATTTGGTCCTTAAACGTGACTAAAACGGAGTAACTCTTCGTTTAATTGACTGTTACGAGCGACCAGGGAGGATACATATGCTAATGTCTTTTATCTTTAAAGAAAACTTTACGCTAAACATGAAAATATAATTATGAATATTTTTGATATCATCACAAAACATTATGTACAAAGTGAAGTCCAGTGTTTAAAACGACTAAGTAGTAAAATTAATAAATTAATTCAACTAAGAAAAAATAACAATATGTACACTTTAATTTACAAACTATAAATAAAAACCTACTAGTAATATGTACAGGAAAAATAAAAATTAAAAAAAATAAAATAAAAGAGAAAACATTCACAGGGCGTCAAAGAATACGTCCACATCGCTGTCAACGGGAACAGTGCCCAGAACGCTGGCAGCATTGCCACGTTGTATGGCAATGCTAATTCGTTGGCCAAGGAATAGGCCAGCCCTCTGGTCACCTGAAGAGTCGACTAAACGCCTGGCGATATCTTTAAAGACGTTGTGGGCACTCGGACCCCATGGCCCCAGAGTTTCAACCCCAAACGGCTCAAATACATAGCCACGCTAAACTATTTAATACCTACTAGCTTTTGCCTCCGGCTTCGCTCGTGTTTTATTTATAATTTGACAATCAATTCCGATCATTCACAATCTATTATCATGTAAACGTAATGGTTTGTTTTCTCGGAAACTGCTAAGCTAAGCAGCAATTTTTTTAGGGATGATGTGTGTAGCTTAAAGCAGTGACTTGACACGGGACATTAAATGTATAGAAACGTTTGAAATACGCCACGATGCGCCAGCGGTGGCGAATTCGCGTACTTAGGCGCTGCCCACACAGAAAAGACGTAAGACGCAGACGGAGCGGAGACATTTGTATTAGTCACGTCGCGGGCGCAACGCTCATACATCTGTGCCTTTTTATGCGTCGTGACCTCGTCTTATGTCTCTTCTGTTTGGCCTGGGGCCTTAGTCAAACAGCATACGACAGCATAAAAACTGCTGATCGATAACGAACGAAACAAACGAAAACGATCTGTGAACTTCAATAGATTTTCAACTTTACGCGCTGGGGTATATAGTTGAAAACGTATTGGTGACTGATGAACGATAACGATTGTCGTCTGCTGTCGTCTGCTGTTTGACTAAGGCCCCTGCTCTTTACAAAGTAATTGAATGTCCTATACGCGCCGCCCATCGCACCGCTCAACGCTTAGACCAAAATCTTGAACGGATTCGGTATCAAGAGGATCAGTCTAGTGGTTTGGACGTGAAAATCAAACAAACAAACTTATTTTTGCATATATAATATTAGTTTTCTATACACATTACATAAGACGGAAACATACATGTCTAATTAGGCAATACTCGCCTTGCCAACGGAAACCAAACAGGTTTAATAATTGATAATTATAATACTCTTTAAGTGATTCATGCAAGTGTGAGTAATTATCTTCCGATTAATGTAATTGGAAATGTATTCTTGTTGGATTGGAGTATAGAACTTCCATATTTTATCTATCTATTGAATTTACAAAGAAGTTATTGGTTGTTAAGTTAGCACAGTGGCTGAGCGATTTGACTGCTGCGCTGCGTATTTCGGGTTCGATTGCCACTCTGAACAAATATTTATTTTGATCTACAAGTAGTTGTGCTGTGTCTGTGTATGTAGTTTTAAATATTTGTAAACACACCCATTTTCCAAGAAAAATTACTAGTTTGAAAGAGAAAATTTAAAAAAAATCTTCGGAAAATTATGCATATTCAGCAACTACGTACTTAATGTTTCCAATTCAAGGCTTCACAACAATGATGAAATTTCGTAAAAATATCAAATAATTATTCTCTCTCATTAAACGACATTACCATGACCCCACGGTCCCACGGATCACTAAAAAGTCATAACCACTCATAACTCAAATGACCTGACGTCACATGAAAAAATTACCTCTATCTTCAATACCGCCCTCTCATCACTCATTTCGAAAAATATTAGTTACTCATATCTGTCAAGGGTACCTAATTCAATGTAATATAAAAAAACCAGCCAAATGCGAGTCGGTCACGCACACGACGGGGTTCCATACCATTAAGGAGCCCCCTAAAAGAAATATTTGTGTTATTTTAATTTAATTATTTATTTTGAAAGTGTATTATATATTTGTAATTTGACTAAATAAGTTGTGGATTAAAAGCGTCTGCTTGTTGCCGCTATCAAAATCAAGCAAAAAATGATGAAAGAAACATGTTTGTTGTCAAATACTTATTTAATTTGTTAGCGGCAACATATAAACATCACCTGTGAAAAAGCCAACTATCTGACTATCACGTTTCATGAGAAACAGCCTGGTGACAGACGGACAGCGGAATCTTAAAAATAGGGTACCGTTTTACACTTTGGGTACGGAACCCCAAAAACGAACAGTAATCTCATGTAACCTTGTGATCTCACAAATGGCTCCACTAATTGTGACAAATGAGGTGCCCTGTCATGTCATGTTTTGTTTTAATCTTCGCAAAAAACAAGTGACGGCCGCCGCCGGTACTTAACTGTGCTTATTTATATAATAGACTGGCCATATGCTTGTTTATAGGTAGACAAAAGTATAATTGAGTTTTTTTTGGTTTAAAAATTGTCTATTGTATGGAGGTCTGTACATTTGAGGCCGATGATATGCTAATAAGAGTTTATAGTATCGGGACTTACTGTAGAATACGGATATTTTTTACTTACACAATACAAGACCGAAAAAGCTCAAAAAGTGCTTAAAGACAAACTTAAATAATTTCAGAATCTTCGTTGTATTGCTACAAAATTGACTATACCATTAATAAAATAAACCAAATTGAAACTTAACCAAGCATAGCGTGACGTGAAAGCATAAACTGAACAATCACAATGCGATTCTCAGCACCATTTAAATGCCTTAAATATCATAAAATTACACCAACGCAAATAATAATAAATATTCATTAAGCGCGTCTGAATCTACAATTTGTAATGGACACCATAATAACATATTTTGTTGAGACTAACATCTACCTAATAGGTAACTTAACGGTTGATTACAAAAAGGTGTTGTTGATCATGTCAGTAGATTTCAAAGTAATATTTGACGGGTAATATCGCGAAGTGTTTGGTTTCGCGCGTTAATGTTACATGGACGCGTCATGTCAATGTCAGCCGATTGAGCGGAAAAAATCTACAAAAAATAAAGTAGTTACGACAGAAGTCAGTGCACCCTATTGATAGCCGGTAATGTGGAGCTAGAATCATCCGCGTTCAAGCTAACTGGCTCAGCACGACATTCCCGAAGACGATCTAAAATATACAGCCGGCTTCGAAAAAAAGATGACAAGAACGAAGCGCTGTCCTTCAAATAAAATTAAGTGTTAATAGTTGTTGTCAAGTTAGAGTAATTTTAATTGCAACGTTGTGTAACAATGCCCGTAGCAGATTAGTGTAGTGTTGTTCGTAGCACAGCAGTGTTGCGTGGCATCGGCCGTAGCGTACTGTGTAGCAGCGTAGCGTGTGGTAGCCGTTAGTTGGACAGGAATATCCGAAATGCATTGTAACATTTCGTGCAATGTTTTTATTTGAATATTCACAAATACAGATTATACGAGCCTCAGCAAATACTTAATTTAATTATCAACTCCAATAAGCACTCGTAGTACTGCTCTACTGAACTGAAACAATGTAGAAGAATATTTTATATTATGCAGATTGTCGGCACGCAATAACAGAACATAAATAATTCATATCTTTTGAAAGTACAAGTGACAAGAACAAGCAAATTCATCCTGTACAAAAAGTTATATTCATGAACACAGGGAAATGATAAATGTTTTAGTGTGAACATACTTTGTCTATGTGTCAAAACCGTAATGTGAGTTCAACATAAATAAATGTCGGTTGTATTAATGGTATATCAATGTACAAATGCGTTTTATATGATGAATAATTGCACGACGCCCTTATTAATGTTTACAAAACGAATGAGGCACATGTATCAGTGTTTCGTGGATTAAAATATGTTGGACAAGTACTGGCTGAAGGTATAATAAATGGCATCTGCTAGCAGCACCCCGGACTCGCGGTTCACAACACCAATAACGAGAGGAAACAACTAGCGGAGAGGTACCGAGAAAAAACCCCCAACACCTCACATGAATAGCGTTGATTAATTTAAGCAATCACTCGTGATTGAGTGTGGCGAGATATGAAGATATCAGAGACGCGATCTACTTTAGATTGGATCCCGATTGACTGTTAATTTGTTTATGTCGGACGCAGCGCTGCGAGAAATCAGCAAAAAATTTGAAAGCGTCAAAATTTAATGTCGATTCATCATGTTAATGAACCGACAAACAATGAGCCGCGGAGGAGATCGACTTTTTATAAAAACCTAGTATACTATGGGCGTGATACACATGTGATTAGGTACCAACGAGCCGCGACGTAACCAACTAGCTGCCAACTTGACTAACTTGTTATTTTACTACGATTATATTTGCGAATGTAGAAAGTTTTGATATTATTATTAAACAAGATCTTAGATCATTAACTTACATTAGTATTTAGTACCTACGTTTCAATGTTTTCCTGTTTAACATTTTCATACTAGCTTTACCTAGATTTTAACATAATATAATTATACTGCTCAAAATGCATAAATTAGCATCGAATTATCGTAAAGATAAAGTAATCTGAAACATTTCTTAAAATGGTGAATACATTGTAATGGTTTAGATCTTTATTTAAAGCCTAAATGTCAGGCTTTCTCGAGCCTAGACTAGTTTTATTGCATTACATTTAATTTAATTATTTCCTTCAGGAGTAACGCCAATTTATGATTGCTTTCATTTCTGCTGCGAACGACTATAAACTTGTTCGCGGTTGCCAGCAGAATTAAAGTTATGCCTTGAAGGTACGGTATTATTCTCGAGCGGCGCTGGCGTCTACATCTAACCCACAAACTATCTCATTACATTTAGATGCCTGCCATGATATTCCTGCTCACGTATGCAGTATCTCAAGACTCAGTGCATACTGGACAAACGCTTCTTGGAAGAAAATTCCGGAGTAATCGCGAGATAATGTTACGTATGACTTGTCCCGTAATTTAATTTTAAACGCGCGAAGCTTAGTAGCACTTGAGAACAATTTACAATAATAGAAAGACAGTTAACATGTTTATAATTCAATTAGGGAGATCGTTTGTTTGGTGATACACTTGGGTTATGGTTTGTATAGCGTGCCAGTGTATATTTTTGTGATGTATAAGTAATGTCACGGAATTCGGTCTTTAGCGCAAGTTCCGTTCACGTGACGGAGGAGAAATCAAGTGGAAAGGACACGGGGTTATCTTCCATCTATCCGTTCGTCTAGAGGCGTGTTTAGACTTACATAAGTAAGTGGGTGTGATTCATTGTGATTTTGCGTTGATGAATATTGAATGCATGACGAATAAAATTCATTTAATACTTTAATTTGTAAATAGATTTTGATTTGTAATCGTCATGTGAGTTGAGGATATTGAAATATTGAATAACAGCAGCGAAAAGAAAAAGTTACTTTTACTAAGATATTATTTACATCTCTGGTTTTAAAATAAAACAATAGAAACGTTTTTATATAACTCGAATATCTCAAGAGATATCGTCCAATTATATCACGTCTCAGGGATTAATGGAACCAGATTCTTATTGGCAGACCGTGAACTCAGACAATGCAGCGTTTTCTACAAGAACAAGTGTACTTGCACAATTGTTCAGTAGAAATCATGTCAAAACGCATCGCTACACGAATTTATTGTTTTCATTGTTATTTCAAAGAATTGAGAAAACTAGAATTGATAGAAGTACAAAGTTGGTATTGTCGCATCTAGTTGACAGCGCGTTGACATTGATCCGTGTCACGGCGCACGCACCGGCGCGATTACATCGATGGCATCATCAGATAAGTACATCTGTCGTGTGCCGCACGCTAATATTAATAATAGATAACGAAAGCGAAATTATATCGCAGCTAATTAAGTCTCGGTACAATACACACTTCAAATGAAATGGCATTTTTGCAGCGAGTGTAACAAATAATAATTTTAGCTCGTCTTTCAACTTACGTAACGATGTACTTTCTAAATTATTACAAGTGATCTTGGAGAGTTTAGGTCAGCCAGTTAATTTTTGACCACATTTCGCCCACTTGCTTGTAGTTGTAATACGGTGATGTCATAACGAGTGTTTTACCTCTTCAACTAAGATGAGATGGAAAGTAAAAGTGGTTGGATTGGGCAGCTGCGGGCTTCTCAATAGATCATAAAAGCTTGTTATGTGTTATCCCACGCGCTTGCGCCGCGGAAAGTGAGAGGACGAGTCTGATGATAAAATACATACGTTGTGACTTGAGAGTCACATGATCGAAGTTGCAGATGCTTTTATGCGATTTTAATGCCGCTGTCAGACAGTTTAGAAAGCCGCATCTTTAATAGCGATTAGGGATTCTTTAGATGCAGGTTCCTTCGTCTTTTATTTGCATTATCGTTTCCTATTCGGTCAATGCGGATGTCGGTATGTTCTTGTGTAGTTTCAATCATCAGTAACTAACGAGAAAATATTTAGCATCGCTTTTGAGTTATATAACCTGCTGTTACCTATGAGTGATTGTTATTTTACCTCTGTTGAAGTTCAAAACATCAACAATAATCATTTTATTTATGTATCGCGTTCTTATTGTTCCACCTTCACCGTTTAATCAAATAAGAATAAATCGATTACGATTCTTGACTTAGAAAGTAATAATGTCCTATAAAACAACAGCGCAGTACTAGACCATTCAGCCATGTCTAGATCTAAACTGTCTGCAAAGCGGTGCCAATCGTTCAATTGAATTCATCCACGTTTTAATTACCAATTTCGCATTTCATTAGCACGCTTTACGTCCTTTCATCTGTGTAGTAATTAGTCATAGATATTTATTTTTATATAATTTGTTATTCATGTTTTAATTGGTGTGAAACTTTCCTAACAGTTATTTTTCTTTAATTTTATTGACAACGATGTTTATTTAGCTACTCGTTTGGTGTATTGTCTGTACGATTAGAGTGTTCGATTTTTGAATAGATGGAAATGATGCAAGTTTCGCAAATTTTTTTTTCATAAAATTATTTTGTTTTTTTTTTATCCTGCCAGACTTTATGCATGGCATTTTTTTTTCTTAAGCTTCTTTTCTTTCTTTTATTACCAGCCAATCCTTGTTAGACACTACCTAACCTACCAACCTCATTACCTAAGGGTGTTTACAGAAGAATACAGTGATCAACTGCCACAACTTATAGACCGTTATTGAGTACTAAGTTAACAGCTTCGTCTGGAGCTAGACTAATCAGTCAATGGCAGATGGGCGTATTCCAAGAACAACAAACGTTAAACGATTATCATGACGGTCAGTATCAGTTGTAAAGATTTAAATTGCTTATAGTTCATACCGTTACTGATGGAGAATATAGCCTTTCTATGATTATTTTATTTAAATTGTATTGTACATAACAGTAAAAAAGTAATAATTATGATAAATCTTCTAACATTAGGCCTTTTTTGTACAGATTTGTGAGATATTCACATAAATCGTCCTTTAATTAATTTTGTATTCCATAGAGCACAAGTTCAGCGACCTCTATAGTAGACATTCCGTGGAAAATAATCTAGTTTGTATTTTAATTACGTGACACGTTTGGCAAACTACTGAAGTACCGTAATGCGGCAATTAAAAAGGTAATTAACTAACGGATATGTTAACTATCACATTGTACCAGACTACTATAGGTGTGAGGATAAATCTGTTTTATGATTTCTATTTATTAAGTTATGTTGTTTTGATTTGATTCACAAGTTTTTATCGTAGATCGAATAATAAATAATAATATAATTATTTATAAAGTGTTTGTTTGTCACGTAAATAAATGTTAATGAAATAATTTATGGCATACGGCTGTATCACAAAGTAACGGGACTTGAGTAAAAATATAATTACATACTAGTAAATTGTTTTTTTAAATTAATATATTTTGTTAAAAATTGTACGGCCTTGGATTCCGATTATTCATAAAGTAGAGGTTTTTTAAAAGAGTGTTTATTGTACCGTATTTGCGACTTCCAGTCAATTAATCGCTTTCAAAGATTTTGAAAGCGATGATAAAGATGTTCACGCACAAACAATGCTTAATTAAGAGGAAACCTTACAATTATAAATTAAAAAATGTCTCTTAATTTCTAAAATATTTCAAAACAATAAGTGTAAGGCGTAATTAAATCTTAATGTCAAAAGCCTTTTACACTGTGTGCCCCCAACACAAAGGTTGATACGTGATTAATGAACGATCGCTAATTACTGCGGCCGGGATGCGCGGGCGCAGTGCCGACAAAGGCGGGCTCACCGCGGGGCACATTGCTGTTGTCTGCCCGGATAACTTGTGGGGACGTCCTGCATAACACCATCATCCTTTATTTTATGTGCGGTCCGTTTCCGTCATATCTGAAGTGTACTAGTGTTGCCCGCGGGTGCGGCTTTTCTTGCGCCGATTAATATTAAATGCAATATTCTGCTATGTATTTTAATAATAAATTTATGGTCCAGACAGACATCTAGCCAGCTAAATTATGATAATCGAAAATATTAAATCATTTATTTTAATCAAGTATAAAAAAAAACACTCATAATTTTTTGACACTTTCATTTTTGTTTTTACAATTATCGACGTGTCAGATTTTAAATATTTCTGAAAGTTCTTCCGTATTCTTACGTATAGTTCTTTTCAAAAGATTTTTTTCAGAACTTTTCCTTGCATAAGCTTTTGTGAAAGGATTTTCTGAATACCTATTCATACTTTGACAGTTGCATAATATTATGAAATAATTATGATTATATTGGGTGTTGGGAGCTGCATCTCTACATTATCTGAGGTCTGTTCCCTACATATTTATTATATTGCGTTTTAAAGTTTATTACAAAATGGGTCGTTACTCCTGGCCTTGCGTGTAAAGTCAGTGTTATTCATAGGGAAGCAATACTTCGTACAATTCCATTGAAAAGATTATTATATTCTGGCAGGAGTTCATGTTTCCGAGTTATCTCTAGCCATCTTGATGGGTTTTCAGCTTCGCTAATATAAGATAGGGTAGAATATGTACTTATTTTTAACCGACTTCAAAAAGAAGGAGGTTATCAATTCGACGGTATGTATTTTTTTTTGTGTGTTTGTTACGCGATTTCTCCGGCGATTGTGGACCGATTTTCAAAATTATTTTTTTGTTCGAAAGGAGATGCTTCCGGAGTGGTCCCATATTCACCAAGTCAAGATCTGATGATTGGATCCTGGAGAAATCGAGGGCAACCCTCAAATTTTATAGGCCCGCATATAGCTTTTCGCAATTATTATGAAGTAATTTAAGTATTTGCGTATGGTAATCATAATCTCATGTAACTGAGCTGATGATGGAAGGTACAACTCCTTCGATCATCGACTGTTTTAGTTTGTGTTCGCTTATCTCCGGAACTACAAGTCCGATTTAAGTCATTCTTCTTCTGTTATACTAGGAATCGATCAACTGAGGGAACACTGTAAGTTTCATCAAAATCGGTTCAGTAGTTTTTGAGATAGGGAATTTTATTAGCTTATTTTGTACATGAGCGATGTTATTACCGGTGCTACGGATTACAAAATGATGTACCTATTTGACAAGAATTTGGGTAGAATATTTAAACTAAAAAGAGTAAAATAAAAGCTTTTTCAAAAAAAAATGTAACCGCCTTCAAAACCAACTACTAAAAAGGGTAAAATAACCTACAAAATTACTTTTCTTTCGGAAGTCGGTGGCAAAAAAGACAATGAGAAAAAAAAACCACCGACTTCCGAAAGAAAAGTAATTTTGTAGGTTATTTTACCCTTTTTAGTAGTTGGTTTTTAAGGCGGTTACATTTTTTTTGAAAAAGCTTTTATTGGTAAACTAAATCCACTCGGATACAGCAGTTTTCGGAAAAAAAATACTTTAATATATAACTCCGTCCCATAAATACTTAAAGATTTTAAAGATAACCAAATATCTTAGAATGATAATTATCACCATAATTGCCTAATTAATAACGAAAATACGTGAGAATAGGCATGTTTAATGTTAAATTAATTTAATGTCATCGTCCAATTAATGTGGAATGGTCGTAAAAACTACTATAAAAATGAACAACAACATTTGGCAAGCTTTTTATTTTGAATGCATTGCATCCGTTTTTAGTACAGTCAGCCAGCAAGTCAACCAAGCCCAATCTGTCAATTTTTACCAATCAAACATTAACCTTCTACTATTGTGATAAGGTTGAAAAATGACAGATTGAGGTACAGTCAGCATCAAAGTTGCTGACTGTACCTCAATCTGTCACTGACATTCATATTTTAAAAATCGCTATACACCGTATTATTGCGGTGTACAGTGAATAAGAAAATCTGAATGTGGTCAGCAACTTTTGATGCTGACTGTACCTAGGTTGAAGTGCTGGCGTATGTACTAAAACAAATATTTTTGTTAATCTATCCAGCTTAGAAGTTATTTATAGCTTATCTGTTGTATAATTTATGATGTTGTATTCCAAATTCATATATTAGGAGTGGTACATTAATCTCTGGTTACCGCTACTCCTAATGGTAAGACCGAGGCCGGTCGAGTTGGATAATGATTCCCGTCCTGTAATCATGTGAAGGCTATTGTAGGCTATTGTTGCTACCTACGAATATATAGAACATGCCATTATTACTATGTTTCTGAGTAGATTTCGTTTGAGATTGGTTTTACCTTTTTTTAACAAAAACGTATCCCCACCCAAGGACTTTTATATCCAGACCCTTAACAACTACTTATCATCAAAATATCATCAAAATATTTGCTCCATTCGGGAATCGAACCGAAGACACGCAGCGCAGCAGTCCAATCGCTCAGCCACTGCACTATTAATCGAGGGTTGAAAGATCTGTCTCAAACGGTGGAGGAAAACATCGTGAGGAAACCAGTATGTCCTGAAATAAATTTTAAAGACATGTGACATATACCAACCCGCACTAGGCCAGCGTGGTGGATTATGGCCCACTTTTTGACAGACATAAGGCCAGTGTCCCTACAGTGGAAATATTATCGGCTGATGATGATAATACTCATCACACTGCAAACATTACGATAGTAATAATTTACCCCATAGACATAAGGCACTGATTTCATTGACTGCTGGATAAACTCCACAGGTACTAATCAAGTCTAACAAGCCCTTAGCGAAGCCTATTCTTCAGATAAGCCTTAGACAGAACTGCGAGCAATTTTAATTGCTCCCGTCGATGAGAGCTATGTCTTGCTATGTTGCGCTAAGTGAGATAAAGCTATGCCAAAGTGGTTTAATTGCTTCAATTATTAGCTTTGATAGTGTTGATTCTATGGGAAAAGTATTTAACATTTCAGGTAAATACTGGTGTTAGTAAGGTGATTTAAATAGATAAATTGATTTGAAGTTTCTAATAACTCTGCCTTAATAGTTGGTCTAGTTCCGATTTTGTGTTCCCATTTCTTTTTTTTAACGTGTTAAAATCATCAAATGAGTCCTTCCACTCAGGGCAGCGCAGGAGGGACTGTCAGACTTGTACTGACTAAAATCCAAGGCGTTATTGAGTAGAGCTTTACTTCCCTCGGCCACGGCTACTCGTTAGTCCCGCGACCCCGGTTTATGTTCTCATGAGATAATTTAAGAATCGGATGAAGTCGCCCGCAACAGCTACTGGTCCACAATTCACGGACACCATATTAAGGGCAGCAACAAACGTTACCCGTCATGTTACCGTAACGCATAAGCTGCGATACTTAACAGACAGCTACAACTATCAGTTAGTCAGCTAACTACTGTCATTACCGAATTAACTGCGGCTTAACGACTGACTACTAAGGAGCTAATGAACCCTGTTCAGTTACTTTAACTATTACTATGTAGTTAATAGTTAACTATAACATCATGCCGTGACGCAGCCTGTTCTATTGAATGATTATAGTTTGTTAACCACTGGTTAAGTTTAATCATGTATTTGCTCCTGTAGTTAATTTTTTGTTTGTCATTTACTTGGAATATTAAAATTGAGCATATTGAAATATTAAGAGGGTTATTTAATTTTATGGTTCATAATTTCTATTTAAGTGGAGGAGTGCATATTTTTTGCATTATTTCAATCAGCTGATGCGCTTGGTTTACATGTTTTCAATTACATTCTTGTTAATAAAATAAAAGGAGATACGTTGGTGAACAAAGTGAGCAATCAGTTATGCTAATAACTTTTAGAATGAATAATGTTACTCCATAACAAACATAAGCTATTTTCATTTAGACCGTCAACACGAGAACTAAAACTTTTAAGAAACTAGCTTAAGAATTCAGCTAAGAACACAGCAAAGTGAAACGGAGTTTTTGTTAGGGCCAGTTGTTTGATCTTTAGTCAGGTCAGTAAACTATTTGTAAAAAAGCTACAGTTTTGTTTAACTATTAGTGAAAATCCTTATATTTAAGCATTACAAAATGTTTCGAATTTTAACCAATAGTTAGCTACTTATCAAACAACTGGCCTTTAGGCTGCGTTTCCACTGAGGCGGAGCGGAGCAGAACGGAGCAGAGCGGAGAGCGATTCACCAATCACATGGCTTGAAATCCGCAACTCTTCTCCACTGAAGCCATGTGATTGGTGAAGCTCTCCGCTCTGCCTCAGTGGAAACGCAGCTTTAAGCACTCGAATTTTCTCATATTAAGGCATGCAGCCTATAAATTATCTCCAAAGATATTATCTGAAACGCGATGACAGCTTAACGTACCGTTAATCATTTAGTTCAGGGAGATAACTGACAAACCCACGCACTTTATAATGTGCTCATAACTAACCTAACCACATTATTTAACTTAGCAGTTAATATTAAACTAAAGTTAGCTACCGTTTGTAATTCATAGCTTAGAGAACATGACATGGGGGCAGATTACCATAATCAAACCAGTTGGGATGCTTATCGCTGCAATAAGTTATTAGTAAACATGAGGATGTTCCTGCTTACCCATAAAGTAAAATATATCCAGTGGAATCTGTGGGAGATGTTATTTCGATGTCACGAAGTCAGGGTCGGAGCTAGCTGGGGTCGCCGAAAGGTCCAAACAAGAATAACCTTGGAACGTAAAATTCTATTGAAGGAATACGGTGGACACTATTTATGACGTTAAGTAAACGGGAACTTTGAAGTTAATTTGAAGTCAAAAAATTGTTTCTCGTTCGTATAATAGAGGCACTTTTTCGTTTTCCATTCAATAAACGCCATAAATACTTCAAGTAGACTGAAAATATATTACAAAAATCTTGTGATCATTTATGTGTAGACGTAAACGGGAAAAAGAAAATAAAATGAAAAATTTATATCCTAAAAATTAGTTCGTGTAAACGTCGTAAATATTTCGGCTTATTGACGATTCGCACGAATTTAACTCGCACAAAACGTGCGAATCGACTCCTTTAAAACATATTATTTTTTCTGTAGTCGATTCGCACGAATTTTATTTCTTGGCGTGCGAATCGACACCCTCACAAATATGTAGTAGGCTATTCGCACACATATTGTTTTTTTATGAAATGCAGTTAAGATAAAGTACACTTGAGCACAGAAGTAGTAAGGTCAAATATGTTATACTCGTAATAGATAGAAAAAAATGAATTAAAAATTTAAAAAAACCCCGACACAAATACCAAGTTCTCTTTAAAAAGTAAAAAATAATAAAAAATACGTCGCGTTGGGGGACTGCTCCAAATTATTTATCTCATCATCTCCTGTTTTTTTTGCAGTCCCCCAACGCGACGTATTTTTATTATTTTTTACTTTTTAAAGACAACTTGGTATTTGTGTCGGGGGTTTTTTAAACTTTTAATTTATTTCATAATTTTTATAGGTACATACTTATATCATTTTATGTTGTAAGAGTACTCTTGATTAAGTCACCAATATTCCCTTTCAGTACGCTTTGATTAGATACCCAACTCGAGTATTTGCAGACCCTCGGTTACCTTTCCCTGCTTTCACCCCCACAACTTCTAAACGGCTCAACCGATTTTTATCAAACATGTTTAAGGACACTCGCAGATAAGTCACCTTTCATACAAAAAAAACTAAATTGAAATCGCTTCATCCGTTCGGGATAAATGATGCCACAGACAACAGACAGACAGACAGACACGTCAAACTTATAACACCCCTTTTTTTCCGTCGGGGGTTAAAAATAAAAGCACAATCTATAATCAACAATATCTGAATTAAAATTAAAACTAAGTACTAAACATCTTCTAAGCTCGTGGTTTGAGGATTAAAAATGAGCAAATATCGATCACAGAATAATAAGTAATAAGTGTCACTAACAAATTACTACTCCACTAACCGTGTAATAAAAAATAAAAGTACCAAAAATTTTCATTCTTTTTACATTACACAATCACTTATTCCATACAGATCTTTCTTACTTTCAAGTAAATATCTGCTGTTTAAACTTCGATTATTTTTTATTTTTATTTCAGTGATGGCTGAATACGACTGTACTTTTATTTTTTTAAACCTTAAAATGAAATGTGTGCGAATAGTCTACTACATATTTGTGAGGGTGTCGATTCGCACGCCAATAAATGAAATTCGTGCGAATCCACTACAGAAAAAATAATGTATTTTAAAGGAGTCGATTCGCACGTTTCATGCGAGTTAAATTCGTGCGAATCGTCCAATAAGCCAATATTTCAAGTACGCTGTAGGTAAAATATGGAAATCTTGTACTAAAGACTCAGTTGTTTTTTCTCAAAAGGGTTAAATGGTCAATAGATATACTATACTCTAATATACCTTAAGGAAAGTGGAGAGGTACGATAACCCAATTTATTTGTTTTCAACGTTTTACTTTCTTCTTTGCATTCTCCTCTCGATGAAGTGAAAATAAACTTGTTACACTTCCATAAAGCATTACCCTCGATTTGATCGCCGCTGTGTCTGCGGTCGCTATCACTTTATTATCATTTTTATTTATTTTTATAAAACGTTGCCTCTCACTTGGAATGTAATCTCAAATACTCTAAAAGCCAGATACGCAGCAAATATCGATAGGTCATACCAATATTCTTTAGAGAGCGAGAATCAAACCTGCGACACGTAGTTTTTTTTTTGCGTGGTAAGATCATCAAACGAGTCCTCCCACTCAGGGCAGGGTGGAAGGGTCTGTCAGACTTGTTCTGACTAAAATCCACGGTGTTCTTCAAGTCTTTTACGGTCCTGGGACACGGTGATGAGATAAGTCCCGCGACCCCGGCAGGGTTTCGCCCTCTGAGACCGGGCCCCGTCATATTGCTGACGCTCTTTGAGGGGCGCGTGGAACACGACGCGGCGCGCCGTTGACCCAAGCATGGTTCATGGTCGGGCGGCGAGTTGTCCATTACTCGCCGCATTATGTAAATCCATATTTGAAATATTTTCTTTCCTACAACGCTGACTTGTGCTGCGATATGTTTAGAATCTAATAGATCATTCTTCATTTTCCTTGGTTATTCTATTTTTATTAGTGACAAGAAATGGGCGCAAAGATTATATGAAATGGATTGCAAAGGCATTCTCTCTGTCAGATGATGTATGGCCATTCTAAGATAAGTTATGTAAAGCTTCCGGATAGTGACTAAATAAATAAGTATGTATTGTGGTTTTTGTGGTTTCACCTTTCTAAATCAAATATCCTCTTTTATAATATCATCCAAAATGCCGGCCAAGAGCGAGTCGAACTGGCACACGTAGAGTTCCGTAGATTTTTTTATAAAAACAATGATGGATACTAGTGGCGAATTGTTTTTCGGTGTGGCGGTCTAAGGGGGAGGCTCATGTTTAGGCGCTTTCAAATTAGGACATTAGCAGCGCAACAGTAGCGCGGCAGAAGCCCATTCCTTGACATTTTATATGAACAGCCGCGCATAAGCCGCGTCTGTGTCGCGCGACTGTCACCGTTAGCAGTGGACGTCTTCCGGCTGATGATGATGATGATCTATAAAATCGTAAAAAATATCGTGTGATGTTGTATGAGAACCGCTAAATATCGATTTTAGGCTGTGTTCTATTTATTGTTCTATTGGTTGTTATAGCAGCATATAGCATAGCAGTTGTTATAGCGTGATAAATAAACAGTTGTAATTTCACAGATGTAGCAAATCTGTGAAATTTCAACTGTTTATCTATCACTGTTCATGATATACAGCCTGTTTTCAGACAGGTAGACAGACAGACGGACAGCGGAGTCTTAGTAATAGGGTCTCGCTTTACCATTTGGATACGGAACTCTAAAAATAACAGATGTCAAGTTGATGATCCAATTTTATAACTAACTTTTAACATATTATGTATGAGCTGTTTATCTAACTTAGTACACAGTTGCGGTATTTACATAATAGCATTCGAATGTAATAAGTGACAAAGAAATGCACCTACTAAGGCTAGGTACACATTTAAGTGGGTAATAAGAAGAAGCACCCAGATAGCTCGAGTGGCACTAAAGTCCTATTCTCAACACTTCGCCACGATTTCTCGTGATGTTTACCGAGTTAAGCTTTGTTCACACTGGTTTGGGAAAGGAGGAAAATGTAAAAAGTAAATAGGTATCTATTTATCGTTTAAAAGTTGTGAGGGTTATTAAATGTCAAATGTATTATGTAAAAGATTCGAATTTTATGAAAATTAATGTGTTCAGAGCTATTTTTAATCGACGAGTATTTATCCAATGTAATCGGTGCATTCATATGTGCAAGTCACAGCTTTCAAACAATTGAATTTTTAGTATTGAACTCTCGAGTTCAATACAAAAGCATAGAGTCAATAAAAAGCATAAATTCACACCATAAAGTTGTCATTGAACCATAGAGCTACTGACTAACATTATGCACTCGTCTTTACTCTCGCGTGCACCTCGTTAAGACCATTTAAGTACAATAAAACGATTATTACGGCCGTTAGGTGTATCTTTAACCTTCTGCTCTGCTTACACCTTTTATGGGATAGGATGAGGATAGAACTTTTATATGGGCATACATTGTGTGCTATTGAGGAGGTATTTACTTCCAACGATAGTGCTAAAACGAGCTGTTGATGCCAGCAATTTGCATATGAAAAGTAGGTTGAATCTGCAATGTATCTGCAAGAGATCTTCGAATATAGGACAACGTTTTTACCAGTTTTTAGGGTTCCGTAGTCAAAAAGGAACCCTTAAAGTTTCGCAATAAAAAAAATAAAAAAAATTGATAAAAAGATTCGTTTGTGTAATATTAAACTTTAAAGTGCTAAATTATTGCTCGATTCGAGTGTCCCACCGAGTGGGGGTCGACCAACTTATAAAACGTTCTTGGATTACATATTTTCCTAAACAAAATGTATCGGAGAACATGTTTTTCAACTGCAAATGTAAGTTTGTCAACTTTAATTAGTTAAAATTGAATTCAGCGAATCAGTTTAGTTAGTTCGCATAAGTATTTTGATGGGCAACTACGGAACCTTACACGGTGCGTGGCCCGACACACACTTGGCCGGTTTTTGGTATTCCTTTGTGTTGAAAGCTAACCTAATAGTATTTTCATTATAAACAATCGTTACCTACAGATACAGACAATAGATTAAGATAGGTAATACAAAGAATGACCTTAATTATAAACATTGAGGGAACCTGAACTCCAGTTATAACTGTAATGTTTCTGATCATACATACATTCAGACATGTTCTTGTTTCTGAGATTTTTTTCCCGGGGATCGAACACAGGACATCGTCAACACTCAGTAAGAATTCCTTTCCACAAAAACCTCTTATGTAAGGTACAGGACTAACTGGAATCGAATGCCATGCGATCCTCCCAGCCGCCCTTTAAAAGTTACTTTCCAGTGCATATTGTTGTAAAAAGTACATTAAAGAACAATTAAATTGTCTTTTATATGCAACGGTGCAATTTTATGTTTTATGTGTCCGGCCATGACAGTAAAATAATATCATTAAAACAGTTGTTAGATTGTGCAATTTGCTCTATGTTAATTGTCTCATAAATATAGCAACGTAAAACGACGCCACCCACTGTTTGTCAGCTCGTCAGTGGGCCGGACCGAACCAATCATCGACAATGCAGCACATTTGCCAGCGTATAATGGTATTTGATATCAGAAAGCGCATCTCGCCATGGAAAGCTGCTGCAACCCGTTAGTGGACTGGCTGCACCCAGCTTTCCAATCGCGCCTCCAGCCAGACTTAGTTTAAGCCTGCCACGCATTTATCAAAGCTTTCTACATCCACGCCTACTTTATGTGCCCTAATCTCCTCAGATAGGTGCTAAATTATTTCACTTTATTGCTGAACACTAACACATTAGTGCCTGATACAACAAAACAAATGTACCTTCTTCAATATTTCGCTATAAAGCGCTGTTATTGCTTTTTAGCTAACAAGTGGTTGAGGAAAACCGAAACCAGATTTTCTTTTCTCTGTTATTATAAAAACCAGCACAATATATTCTTTAATAATATAATTTCGTTACTACCTGATGACCTGCTTCACAAAAAACGGCGCAAAATTTTTGACATAAAGCCGATCGGGGTAATGATCGCAAGTCATCGCATGCTGCGAGAAAAAATAACAAGGTTTCGGCTTACAACTGAGAAAAAAATGTCATCAATGTCGACAAAAAATTACCAGCATTAAACAGAAATGTGGGGAAAGAGGCTGTATCTTGTCGTGAACCAGATTTCTTTTAAAATTTGTATTTTATTCTTTAATTTGCATGTAGTAAATCAGAGTTATAGAAAGACATTCTGAAGTATTTGAGATCAATGCTCTCGTAAACCAGGATTACTCGTAGTACTTAACATTTATGTACCAACTGCAAATAATTCTCTTAATGATTATTGATATTGGCTTACGCACTTCTGCCTTAAAAGCGTTTGAATAGTAAAACTAAGATCTAAAGCGTAATTAACGATTGGTAATCTAAGGTATTGATGATGATAACTTGTAGTGGTCAGATGCGCGCAAGCGTAGCGATTTTACTTTATTTATAGAATGTTTTAATTGAGATTCGCTAACCCGAGAAAACTGAGGCCGATGATCTGTTTTTTTGCGCGCTCGCTCCATGTAGAGTCAATAATACTGAACGATTGGTTGCGCACCAGGACTGTCAGAAGTAATTCAATTGTAGCTTTTTATTACCTTTTTCCAGCTACAATAATTTTACGTTTAACTTTTTAGTCACTGCGGGTAGCCAGATAGGTAGCCACCGGCAGGTAGCTCTGGTAATCGAGATCTCTTCAGGTCAGATATCGCTCTTTGTGCTATTGATGTGAAATGCTGTTAGAGTTTTTACTATATCTTATATTAGCTGTTAAACTCTTAACGTAAAAGTAAGTAAAGCTTATTAAATGAGTCTTTAACAACCCACATTGTTAAGGTTGGCTTCCCGTAAAACGAGTCGCGGCTCAATATACCTGTCATTATTCTACAAGAAATTCCATACGACCTTTAACTTCTGCCAGCATATTTTCCGTAGCACCAAAAACTGCGTGGGAATAATTTGAAAATAAATATTGCATAAATAGATGATTTGTTGCTGTCTAGCACGGAATACTTACAAACAGGTTGAGCCTGCTAGCTTGAACCTGTATTCCAATAAAAATTGTGTAACACATGAAGAGTTAAAGACAGCACTATCACTAATAAATACAAATGATGTAATAAACCAGATCGATGATTATACATATAAAAATGATTTAGATTTATAAGATGAGCCTCTCGTGGCTCGAAGCACACGCAGTGAGATCGATGCGCTTGCGATGGCAACCTGTGAAAGTTCTTTTATAGGTTAAAGTAACAAGTAACAACTGACTTGGTAGGCAAACGTAATTGATGAAGCATTACTCATTGCATTTGTAAAGGGATTTGGATCAGTGCGTGCCAATGATATTGATAAATGAGGGAAATGACACTGATTTCTGAAGTAGGTGAGTGGGTGCTTGATAAGCGATACTCTTAGCATTGTTTGTGTTTCTCAGACAAACGTTATGTGCAGTTGTAGGATGCGGTACTGTTAAGGATGACTTGTTACACTGGTTCCTATTGGTTTTAATTTAACACGTTCTTGCGATTTTCCTAAAACGGTATTTATGCGCTTGTTATTGTACAACAGATGAAATAAAATCTCAGTTTTTAAAATCGGACACACTTTAGCTTCAAATCAATATAATGCAATAGGATCAATAGCTTAACAATCTACTAAAATCAGTGATTAACGGTTGTAAAAGTAAATGATTTATTATTTTATTAATAATCATGAGTCGGAATGTTTTCATACGTCTTTCTCTGGTTATTACGTAAATTGTGACCTATAATCGAAGCAAATAAATACCAAAAGTTTATCTCCCTAAGATCTTCGTATTATAAACATAAGTAGTTAAATGGCTATTTCAGTACCCAGTCATTCTGCGAAAGGGGCAGTCATGAAAGTAAATATCGTAACACATTTGGGTCCTCCCGACAACTTTCCTTATAGACGCCATTGCAAATTGACACCTTACTGACCACAGTCGACTGGCATCCAGCTTGATATGTGTGGTTTTGAGAGAACATCTGGTTTGCTCAGCTTTCTTGTAGAATTTATGGTTTTATTTTAAAGCTTCGGCGGTGAAAACTCGTATCTAGGTGCAACAAGTACGCTCTGTGGTTTTGTATCATTTTGAAGAAATTTTACTAGGTGTTGCCAGCAAGTAGTTACAATTCGAATAAAATCGCTCAGGAATATAAAATCGGATTGAAAACTATCCTACGTGATAATTCGGGTTACAAACTATGATATATGTGTACCAAATCATTTTAGAAATAATTGCGTGAAAGAATAACAAATAATATCAAAAACTTTCGCATTTACAGAAAATACTTATTGGTAAGAGTGAGAAGTAAGATTGGTGTTAAAAATAACAACAACAGATACCTAAAAGACATCCAGATCAAAAATAGGGTGTAGTTTTAACGCTCTTGTTTGTAGTTTTATCGACTTATTTTATTTATTTCGTTGGCCCGATAACCGAATTTGTGCCAAGTGCGATTTTCATGCCGAGATGAATGTGTAACGCGATTTTATGGAGATAATTTAAATTGTGACTGCTTTTGTTTAGATGTGTAAGAAACGGCTTTTTAACCGAGTCAGGAATGTTACGGATAAAAGCCATGACAAGCTGTATTACTTTCTATCTGATACCGAATTAGAACTAAGATCAAGTTGTTTACGTCGCGTTCAATGAACAATGAAAACAATTAAAAGTGATTTGTGATTTCGCTGTGAAATTGTTCGTGCTAGATTCGTTTCATTTTATTTGTTATTTCAAGTGGAAGTTTTCTGAATGGCTCTGGCGGCCTACTCTTCAATTAAATCGCGATCCAATGCTGTAAATAAATCTTAGTCAGAGTGGGAGGCAACGTTCTTATCAACTGTCAGTTCAAGTTTCATTTGTTTTCTTTTTTTTGTCTATGGAACGTTTACCACCATCAAGAAAGAGTACTCTTTAGGTACCTATTTTTAAACAAGATTTTTTTCAATTCTTCATAAAACAGTCCACACGTAAAAAAGAGGTTGAAATGTGGTTTAATCGCCAATTAAACCACATAATAACGACAGCCGAAGAATTTATGTTACAATTAAAAAATATCGCACTCAACCTTATAATTACTTTGAAACCATGTTGGTACTTTATAAATAGTTTGTATCAGATCAGAGATTTTCCTTTTTAAAACACGTGCGTGTGTCATGAATAGTGCCGGCTACAGGGTCGTTTGTCTCGCATCCTGCGCCAGCGCAGGCACGTGTCGAACCTAGTTTAGTGCGCACGCGATCGCTACACCTTCTGTTTACATAAGCTACATGGTACATAGATGTGTATTATATTTTATGGCTTTTGAAATATGTTGTCTGTGGTTTATAAAAGCTATTTCAGCTATTTTATTCAATAAATGGGAAGGTGTGAATCTATAACTATTTAAGAGTTTTCTGGAGCTGGAGGGTTTTTTTTTCAGTTTTTTCGTGGGCGAGATGTCCCATAACCCCTTTTTGGGTTATGGGACATCTCGCCCACGAAAAAACTGGCCCTAAGGCCAGATGTCAGCTTTTTGAAATGTGCATGGGTAGATTCGCCCGAGCCAATTTAATAGAACGGGCCAGATGTCTTCTATTGAATAGTGAAGGGATATTTCGGCAAGATCGTATATTTTTAATTAAATATACGATCTTGCAAAAGTACCAGGCAAACATAAGTTCAAAGTGGTATTTACTTAAATAATTCTAGGTAGGAGGATTATTTAAGCACATACCACTTAAAAAAATCGTATACTTCATACCACTTCGAACTTATGCTTGCCTAGTACTTTTGTTGATTATTAATGAACAGAAATATTTGATTGAAAATATACGATCTTGCCGAAATATCCCTTCACTATTTAATAGAAGACATCTGGCCCGTTCTATTAAATTGACTCGGGCGAATCTACCCATGCACATTTCAAAAAGCTGACATCTGGCCATAAGGCCAGTTTTTTCGTGGGCGAGATGTCCCATAACCCTTAAAAATAATCAAAAATTCTTCATGAAATAATCCAGTTAAGAATTTTTATCGCAAGTAATCAAATCTGTGAGTACGTTAATAAGTATTAAGGGCCTACATATTTAGGTAGCTACTTGGTTTTTGGGCAGTTTACATTTTCTTATTTCTGATTGGATGTTAAAATTAAAGATTAATCATATTGCCTTCTTTACAATCAAAGCCAGAACATTTTTATTATTAGATCCCTACTTACCAATAAGGCAATTTTATTATTCTTTACCTATTACTTTATAAAATTTTCAAACTAAAGGATTTACGACCTACTTTTATTCCTTTATAACAATACAAACATGCCATAATTGTCATCCGAATCACGTAGAGACGTAATAAAATCATAATACAATAGTTTTTCCCTTTAGAAATGGGTTTGCAGTGCCATATGTGGCCATTTGTAGTTTGTTCCACGTGTGGCCCGCAAACCCGCGCGGCGACTACTTTCTATTTTGTTTACTCTTGTGACTTGTCCATCCGTGTGGCCGTTTTATAAGACAAATATGTCCTTCAAAGGTTTCCACTGGAATTTAGTGAAAGTGAGGAGGGCAATAAAACTTGTTCTCGGATACGTTCAAGAAATATTTTATAATTGCAGTTTTCTGTGATTCACTGCCGTAGTGCAGCAATTAACTAAAGTTTATTTACATAGTTAATAAAAGTCGTGTATGTCTATCTGTACCCGCTTAATTTCCGAACGACTCCATCAAATTGGATTTTTGTCTTGTTGTGTTCGTTATTGACTTATTGTCAGGATGGAATGTAAAAAAAAACGGGTAAACCTACGTAGGTATTATCTTTATCTTGTTTTTTTTTATCGTGGTAAAATCATCAAATGAGTTCTCCCATCCAAGGCGGGAAGGGAGGGACTGCCAGATTTGTACTGACTAAAATCCACGGTGGTCCTTCAATAGCCCTTTACGTTTCAAGGTCATCAGTAATCCCATGAGTCCCGCGACCTTTATCTAAGTTACATTTGTAGGTTTCGCTCTTATTTTCAAATATGTGTAGATACACTTCATAAATTACAAATAGTACGGCAAATACATTGCAAAATTCTTAAACAAACATGCCGCATTTAAATGTAAAACATTATCGTAATGAAACAGAACCCATTAGCTTTATAATTAATTATAATTAGAACATGAAGGAGGATTGGACTGCGTTAATTTCTTAGTAACTTACAACTTTAATTTTAATCAGCTAAGGGCTTTTTATGCCTGTTGTTAGTAAGTCATGTAATTTGTTTTAATTGTAAAATTAAAACTTATTTGATTTGAATATTATTTTATAACTCTCATGCAACCTGTGCCAATTGCACAATGTGTTTTTTAAGGTTTTTATTTTTAACTATACAATTTAATTTACAAACTATAAATAAAAACCTACTAATAATATTTACAAGGAAAAATAATAAAAAATAAATAAAAAGAAGAAAAAATGTTTTTTAAGGTAATCCATTTTACTTTATAGTAATATAGTAAACTGCTTTGAAGAAATGGGAAAAGCACACATAATATAATTATCATTTTATTATGATGATTTTATTACCCCTAGATGATATGAGGCTAATGAAATTGCCGTTTGCCGAACTCTTTTTTTATTAAAGGTAGTGGTAAAATCACCAAATGAGTCCTCCCACCCAGGGCAAGACGGGAGGGATTCCACTGTGTCTTAATAGCCTTTTACGTTCCGGAGCCACCTGATAAGACGGATATAGAGCAGTACCTAATTTAGCCCTTGATGTCCCACAGCTGGCCAAAGGCCTTTAAGTTAAGTAAGTACTTACTTTTATTAAGAACTAATATCGTAAATATTAAGACGGATACTGTAAGTTTCTCCACGTTATCTTTGAACTTAATTGATATTTTACTGCTTGTTCTATTTAAATCTTTGCAACTAGTCGGGTTCTGCTTTCAATTTTATGACTTTGGATTATTGATCAGTAGTTTTACTACACACTTACTTACTGTGAGGACAAGAGAGTGTTCTATGCTAAATTTATAACTGTAAGACATGCATAAATAAGAGTTCTCAACAGTACAGCGACTCAATTTTAAGTTGTTCTCAAGTTTTGCTCAAACAATCTTTAAGGTGTCTTGTTTGTTGACTGAAAGCCTTTTATGCGAGCTTCTGTAACTGCACCTTGTTCTGACCAATTGTGATCCTGCGATACACCACACCCCTATTGTAGAGACTACTAAGGACGTCTGAGTTTTGTGTCGTTTGTGAGTTTCATGATAAGTTGGTGTCTTCCAATAAAGGTAGACTTTAGAAGAATTTTAATCCAATCATCTTCAAGTATGAGTAATGTAATAAAACTTCGTAATGTATTCAAGACCGAAAAAGTATAAATATGTCTTTTATCTATGATTGTGCAGTACCGTGACCTTTATTCGTGTTGGCATAAGGTTTAAGTTAGGGCTACAATTCTGCGGAAAGCCTATAAAGTGCCAACAACAAAGCTTTTTAAAATTAGAACGAAAGCCGCCAATTTGAAATCGTCATAAACCTCCAAATTCTGTTCTAGCAACACTGTGCAATGTATGTACAGCCAGTACTGGCATGAAAGCTGCATCAAAGTTCTTTTTTTAAAGGTCCTACATCAAAACTTTTTGCTCAAGATCTCCTTACACGACGGCAGTTCATGCCCCATCTATTAATAGGATGGTTTACGAGTGACGAGTCTGCAGGACTTTGCACGCTTGACTTGCTGAGAGGAATGAGGTTGCAAAAAATAAGACTTGGTCGTCGTTCGCAATCGTCCTAAAGTTTTTATTGTGATGTACACTCCCGTGGTTAAGTTGTACATAGTGACTTGAAGGTATGACTGATTCTGAAGTGTGGGACTAAAGTTATTTCCATAAAAAGATGATTCCGGCTGTTTGATTTAATTTATTAAAAATAATTAAAAGTGTTTTATAATTTTTTACAGTAACGTGATGAGTAGTGAAGCCATAAAAGTTGTTCTAGTTATTTAAATAGTATATTTGCAAAGTAAAAGTTGATTATGCTAATTAAAATGTTTATAACTTACATTGACTTTACTTAATGTTGAAATGATGAAAACAAACCTGAAAATCTAGGTCTCTGAAAAGCGAGAGTTTGGCACCGTTTGACAATAAGCAAGAAAGTTTTATTTCTAATAAAAAATTCTTGAATTTTACGTCACATAAAATGCACTTTCGTGAAGACCTGCCATGAAAAATATGTGAACATTTCAAATAAGTTCCTTTTTATTACGATGCAACTTATTTTGAACAACAAATCTTTATTATTCGAGAAATAAAACATGCATTTTTAATTTGCGGTAATTTGATAAGGTAATTAAGTACAACCAGTTCTGTGGGTTATACACATATTTTTATTTGGCAAGAGATTATTATGCTGTTGCTTAAACTGGGCCCACTTCTTACAGAGACGAGACCTGCATCCCTGCAGTGGACATGCTTAATGTTCTCATAATAAAATAAAATAAACTGAAAATCACGTATGTCCACTAGCTCTTCATTTACTTTCATTAAACCTACTACTGCAAGAACACTTCGAAGTATTTTTAATTTAACGACAGAGAATCGAAAGTGTCTATCTGTTAGTGAAAGGATTATCTGGCGGTGGCTTTTACTTGCGATTTGATGGCACCTGTCCGAGTCGCTATAAGGGAAAGGGAATTAGCACTAATGCTCTAAGGTAGAATAGAGAAAAGTACCTAGTATGTACAAGCAATGACGTAATGCCATTAGTCAGTGGAGAAATGTTCTAAAGACTTATGTGCGTTGTCCTTTGATAAGTAATTGGTAAATATTTGTCAGTTACCTGGTTTTGTACTTCCTTAGTGCTTACAATAATTAGTCTAAATAATAATATTGTTGGACACCTTGATATTTCTTGCGACTTGTGATGTAATATACTTACAATACAATGAGTCATTCATCTCAGTGCCTCTTTGAGAAAATGCTCGACTTTATTTTAGTTTTCTTTATAGCAACTCACTCTTATTTTTATTGTGATTTTTGACAAATGTCTACAAAGACCGTCGTCAATGTCGGCCACGAAGGAAAAAATAGTAAAGTGAAAGATTTCAGGTAAATTATCCATTGCCATGACATGGCCCATCAGTTGAGCGATTGACTTCTACGCTGCGAGTCAAATATTTTATCGATCTGCAAGTAATTATTACGGGTCTGATTGTTTGTGTATGTGACGGACCCAGACCCCGGTTTGTGCTATTTTGCCAGCGTTATAAAGAAAGAAAAAAGGTTTATTAATAAACAAGTCTACTTAAACGAAAACAACAGTGGCAGCGAAGTACAAAATTGGTTTGCATTTCGCCCAAGGCCGAAAAGCAGGCCTATAGCAGAAGAACGCGCTCGACATTTGGCACAATCAAAACAAAAAAAAAACGTAATAGCTTTCTATAAAAGTCAGTTACAGCACCATTGACATTACCAAATAGTTTGTTTATGTCGTGGTCTTACTGTACAATTGGAAAGTTAATTCCAAACAAGGAAATAAAACTCCATACTTTCAAGGCTATCAGAGAAGGTAAAAGTGCATTAAGGCGAACTCGTGCGCACTACACTAAACATAATGTCGGACTGTACTGTAGTAGAGTATCTTGAGAAAGTAGGCATGTTACATTGTGTCTGATACCAGGGATCTGTCCAGATGTTATCTTTGTCGGAATTTTATAAAACGCAGTGTAATTGACTGTCCTTTCAAAGGTACAGATAGGAATAATAGGTAAGTGTTAACCACAAGTACAGTTTGCACCATATGTTGGTAACGACACAATTCACATTAAAACTATTTATCCGAATGGGGCAGCTTTAAAAATATAAAGAAGGAAGTAAAAACCAATTATTGTTCAATTCAAATTGAACACATCGACTCACAATAAAGTCGTCTGATCGACATTTTATGTCAAACGAGCGAACGGGTTTTGTAGGTCTAAAAATATTATCAGCTTTATTTGAGCTGTGTAATGAAATCTAAAAAAGATTCGCAAGACAGGTGGCTTAAAAAATTAGGCTTATAATATCAAAGAATTCGATCTCGTCTTTCAGTCCATATTTCGAAATATAAAGCATAGATTTGACCTGAACATTAGACTAATGAATCGATGCCAAAGTTGACTAACGAGTAGTCGATGGAATCGAACGATTACTCGAGTTGTGAAATCGATTTATCCTCGAGCCTTTCAAGGAGCGTAAATCTCGGATCAGTATTTTCAATTATCATACCAATTGGGCAGATAGAGTCGGCATAACAAATGCGGCTGCGGAAATTTTGTGATACTACTTTTTTTAAAGCAATTTGATGTAATGACAAAGACACTAGCGCCACGTCTTCAGTCGTATTGCGGACTAAAGTTTGTCTATTACGTAAAGACGCCAGCATCCTACCAAAATTATAAAAAATTACCAATCGAACCTTCCACTATTGAGACAAGGTTGAAAATATATTAAAGTAATTTGACAAATTGAGGTAAGTTGATGTGCCGGTGTCGGTACCACGTTGCCGCTATGAGCGATGACTTAGCGCGGGATGGCGAGCGGAGGTCAAAATCTATTGAAATGTTTGAAACACGCCACGAGGCACCGCCTGTGGCAATTTCGCGTACAAAAGTCGTGCTTTAAAAACAGCTTATTACCGCTATGAAATCATCGCTATCGGTTAATGAAGTGACGAAATTATCTGGTACAGTTAATAACATCCGTGTGAACTGGGGGACAATAGTTTTATTATAATGAACGTTGTATCAATACTTGTACAGTTAGGTGCATTCATAATTTATTAAATTGACAAATCACGTAGCCGTTTTAAAGCTATTTCTACTCTCTATAACAGTCCCAATCATCTCTGGTTTGCTTTACTAAAGATAGTGTGTGCAAAACCAGAGACAGATTGAAAATTGAGAAGCTCGTAAGTCCACCAATTAAAATAGGGACATTTTTACGACGTCTCACTTACTGATATTAGGGCCTTTTTTTACGTGGTAATATCATCAGATGAGTCCTCCCACCCATACTGTCAGACTTGTACTGACTAAAATCCACGGTGTCCTTCAATAGCCCTTTATGTTCCGGGGTCATGGTGATGGTATAAGTCCCGCGACCCCGGCAGGCTTTAGCCCTCTGAGATGGGGCCTCGTCATTATGCTGACGCTCTTTGAGGCGCGCGTGGAACACGACGCGCCGTCGACCCGGGCATGGTCCATGGTCAGAGTTGCTCTTTACTCGCCGCCCGCATGCCCGCGCCTACGGTGGCCGGAGATCGTCTTGCGACGTCCGAGGCCGTGGGCGTCCATCACCACCGTGATATTAGGGCTTAAATTAAAAATAAATGACAACGCAATTAAACAGCTGACCCTACCAGTGGTGTGTTTATCAAATTCATGAATTACAAATGATGAAAAGCATGATTCATTTCGAAGTTTGAAAGAATAAAATGGAAGGGCTCGTATTTTCGCTGACAGACTTATATAGAGTAAACCTACTGATTCAAGTATACGGACAATTTATTTATTTGGTAATATGACAAGTAATGCTAAACAAAAGTAATTCTTGACTGTACACAAACCATCTTGTTACAACCTAGTCGACATACAGATCTAGTTTAGACTGGTTAATGATTATTTTCTCTAAATGGCTAAGTAACGGAGGACTGTCCTGACTCTTGACCATGTGTCTTAAAAGACCTGATCACCGGATGGCTTAATTTGTTCCTTGGCGGGATAATGATGTTCTCCGGGAGGAAATGTTGTTTTTTATTGAGTAAAACATCTTTCCCTGTAATGGCTTGGAATCTGTATCTTACTGTTATTTGAGCGAGTTTCAAGATCCGAGAAAGTAATTGATTAATAACCTGAAGTTGTAGGACCGTAGTTAGTAGGAAACCAAGAGTCAATTCATTTTTCTTCGTAAAAATATGTCTGACTAGAATAATGCAGTGTGAAGATAATAATATTTTTCTTTTTGACGTGGTTTGAGGTACTGCGGCTGTTGCCAGCGGTTTCTTCCGTTACAACTCGAAAACTATCCCACGGCAACATAAAATTTAT
The DNA here is from genome assembly GCA_028554685.1 of Agrotis ipsilon. NCBI lineage: Eukaryota > Metazoa > Arthropoda > Insecta > Lepidoptera > Noctuidae > Agrotis > Agrotis ipsilon. The sequence goes on from CM052957.1 coordinate 10,754,620, forward strand.
ATAAAAACTATCCTAGGTCTTAATCCATTTTTAAACTATCTGTTTATCAAGTTTCATCCAAATAACTGCAGTAATTTTTGCGTGAAAGTAACAAACACACACTCACATACATACTCATAAACGTTCGCACTCATAATATTACTAAGAACTATATAAAATATGTAACATTGTATTGTATAGAGGCTGATCCATAATTATCAAAACGAGAGCGGTTATCGGCCTACACGTTCAAATCTTGATTTACTTATATTGTTCCAGGACTAGTGAGCTGGTGGCGCTGGTGGCGGTGTCCTGCACGCTGTTCCTGTTCCTGCACACGCGAGACCTGAGCACCAAGCTGCGCCGCATGGAGGGCAGACTGAACGATGACGTCACCGCCTTCAACCACCTCACTGACAGTCAGTATTTTGTTTAATTATTATTTACATACACACGGCTACACATCAAGCTATGCAAAACCAGTATTAACTGACCGTTCATTTGTAACTGGTTTTGTATAGCATGATGTGTAGCCGTGTGTACAAGGTGTGAAATATTGTAACTCGAATAAAATTCACAGTCATTTAATGAAAAGACGATGAAATTAATTTCTCCTGCGCAGATGGCTAATCTCCTTTAAGATAGGCCTCCAGTGGTCTAAATCGAGCAGGAAGAATATTATTACTAATTAGTAACAGCTTTTAATATTTTTAATTAAATCATCTGTATACAGAGAACATACATAAATTAATACTGTAATGTTATGCAATAAAAGTAAAGTTTCTTAAAAGAAAAACAAACAGAAGCGTTCTTCAAATATGAATTTGTATGAATAAAAACTATAGCAATTGTAAGTCATTTAAGTTGAGTTTCATAATCGTATATACACAGTAACTGTGTCATTCACTCACTGCTGAGTAGAACCAGTGATCACAGACATATTAAATTCAATAAATAATTTAGTATTCATTATTTTATACCGACATAACAACGCCGTTTAATGTTTACATTACTTATCATAATCGTCATTGCTTTTAAGTAAAACATACTTAACCTTCAAGTCGATAGATCTAGTCAAACATAAAGATCATACATGCAAGATATTAACAAGGAAATGACTCAATCACAGCTCGATTCAGTCTAGATACAGGCTAATTGAACGGAGGATCTGCAGCGGTGCGCTTGAGTGTCTAATGACCAATGACCATTGATCAAACTGTCAGAGGAAACACGTTGATCACTTTCCACTGAGTTGAATCGATGTGAATCGTAATGACTAATGTGTCTTGTGTTGGATTCAACATCTGATTAGGGTTGCCATCCGTCCGGGTTTCGTGCATTTATACTAGTTTAGTGGGCATCCGGGGAGCGTCCTTGGGCTTCATTTGTAGTCCGGGTTTAAAAATTTAAAGTCTTAGGCCGCCCACGACACATGAATACTTCACCGTTTCTCCACCTCTCCCGACGCAGTTACCACAGTGCATACTTTGACTCAAGTCCGGGTTCTGGACTCTAAAATCCGGGGTTTTCACGCGTCTGGTTCTGGTTCCCAAATTTTAGAGATGCCAACCCTAGCCTAGACCAGTATCTGTTTTATAGAGTGGTTATTGGTACAGTATAGTTGCTGTGTAATTCGTAAGTTTTAAGATTAGATCTAACTGTTTAAATAGGTATTCATTCCAGATGACCCTGGATCTTAAAGAAAATTGAGGGAACACGGTCGATTTTAGTCAGTACGACTCTGACAGTCCCGTACCGCCCTGGGTGGGAGCACTCATTTGATGATTATACTACTAGAAAAAAAGCCTAGACCAGGATTTGTCTTACAGACTGGTCATTTCTGCAGCCTAAGCAAGGCAAGGCTACTCTTTTGAAGATAAGGCATAATTTCCAGGTTTATGCATAAACAAGGCCCTAGTCACCTAGTGCCAAAGCGATCTGCATTCATTTTTATAAGCACCGATGTAAGAATATCGTTAGTTGCAATCATGGCAGTAGTGGTAGACGCAAAAGTCATGTTGATGCATAAGTTGCTTAACAATGAGCCTCTAAATCTGTATTGTATGTTCACAGCAGTATTTTCTGTGCAATATTTACTCAGAAAATTTTCAGCCATTATAACTCCTACTTGCGAGCTCTTCCGGCAGTTTAGATTCGTCTAAAATACACACTTCCTATTCTATAATTCTCACAGTTAGCATTCTAAATAGCTCTATTGTTCCTACTCTAATAACTGCAAAAAGTCATACAAAACGATAAATTATTTTATCTCAACATGCCTCGTAATCGCGTACAAAGTCTGAGATGTATTAGATAATGATACATGACATGAAACTCAATTTAATTCTCGGTGCTGGTTGGGAATAGGGTTACCATATCTTAGATTTTTTATGCTATCCAGGATTGCGGCCGAATTTTAGGAATCTCAAGATTTTTAGAATCAAAAAGAAAAAAAAAATTGGGATTTTTTATAAGGAAAAGACATAAGATTCTCTTTTAAATGAGTAAACTGTAAAAAAAACCACTTTGTTCATGTGAATAGCACAAACAAAATCTACACTGCAATCTACGAAACCTATAACATAAGTAGAAGTCCATAAAACTTCCATGGAATTCAGGTTTTTTTCTCCGGTTTTAACATTTTCCATCTGGTAACTATCGTGGTACTGACAGCCTATAAAATGAATAATTTAATATAATAAAGCGGTTAATATAATAAAGATATACATATTAATTAGATGGCCGTCCGTGCGTGAGTTTTTGTGTAAAATTGTACACCGTACTTACGCTGCACTGTTTCAAAGTTAATTATATTTGACACGAGACAAGTATTATTTTAATTATTTATTTTGTTTATATCACGAACACGTTTGTGTGCTTGTTGGGAGGTTTTTCTATTTGTTTTGATTTTTATGTCTATTCTTGGATGGATATGATTCAGATGTGTCAGTTTTTTTTTTGTTTTTAATAAAACGTTGCACCAGATTAAGAATTTCTTCCTGTGTCTTGGGTGCGTTTACAAATATAGAAACTCATACACAACAAACACTCAGACCCAGAACAATTACTTACAGATCATACAAATAATTGTTCCGTGCAGGGATCGAACCCGCAACACACTGCGTAACAACCGATCGCTAAACCACTGCGTCAGCCAGTGTCTTAAACGACGATTAAGACTAGAGCCCGATTAAAAAAGTCCTGGTTGGGATGAACCTAAAGAAATTATGACTTGGAGATACAGGTTTCTCTTTATGTCATCTAATAGATCGTCTTAGCATTAAACTGACGCTAAGTAATGATAGATGCAGCCATATCAAACGGAGATGACTGCATATTAAACCTACATACTGACTAATACCCAGTTGCTTAATCAATAATTAAGTTAACTATTAGTTAAAGTGCTATAGGTGCATTGCTAATGATTAAAAAATGTATAGAATTTTAACTAACAGTTTACCTACTGATCGGACTATCCGGGAGTAATAAGTAGTGGGTTTATCCTCGCTAGTGTGGGACATCGTTTTTTTACAAAGAAAAGAAAGAACTGCAGCCCTAAAGAATGCCTAATGTCCTACGATGACTAAGAACATTTGAAATCGGAATTTGAATTGCAATGCGCGTGCGCATTTCCTTAAAGTATCGAAATACCGCGTAGCATGTCAAGCAGTGACATGGTGTGCTACTTTTGATTTAATGGAAAATAAAAACAATGCAATGTCGGTTTGAAAGTACATTATTTTTAGGCATGGCGGCCTAAAATGGCCAATTAAACAACATTGATTCCAAAAGTTACTTTTAAAAATATTTTTGATGCTTATCAATGTTGCTAAATTTTTTCTTTATCTATTATCATTTATTTTAGTCAAAATTGCGATAGAATTCGTAACATATATATGAAATATTCTATTCTATAAATGGTCAAGCACTAGGTAGAGTAGGTAGATAGTAAAAAAAAACGCAGCATGGAAATTAGCAACGTAAAGAGGCCATTTTAGATCCCCAGCTGCGCATACGCATATCATCAAAGAAGAACGTGTTTTTATTCATATTTACCTAACTGTGTTGTATCCTTGATAAGTATCTAGTGACAAATAAAATATTTCTGGACAGTTAATAGTGACATCAACATTAATTTCAAGATTCCACGTTTTTTTGTGAAGCAATTAGTGAAATTCCTACTGTTTTAATTACGTATTTTTCTGGCTTTATGTGGAAAGCTATTTAAATGATTCTAATCAAGATACCTAATTGAAATTTAAGAAGCGAGAGTAAGCTGAATAAAGTGGATAAATTATTATTTACCATGAAAAAAGAGAGGCTCCATTTTGCCAAATTGCCTCATAAATAAGTGGGGCCTATCTGAAATCGTACATAATATTTTTTTACGTAATATCCATGTACTTGATATCTACGATGTTTACGCTAGCGTGCTCATGGTAACACAATCATTCTAAGAACAAACAAAGAAAATGAGGCTAAATTCGAAAATTGTTGCCAGTCTCAAAAAAATCGCGTGACGTTATTTCATTATGCATGATGCTGGCCTATTGTCTGTGGCGTGCACCTGACGAGCCTACCGCGGGAACGCGTCCGAACTTTCACTGGTCGAAAAAAAAAGAAAAAAAAAAGGTCGCGTCTCAGTCGTGATCCACCACCGTGGTACCGTTCACTGACTTCACTACCATTTTTCTTTCACCAAGCCCTGGTAAAGTAGTTGCGGTTTTTAAGTAAATCGGAGTCCATTTTCACGCGGCCGTTCCGTCCCAATGACTTATTCGATCAGTTACAAAATTAAGTTAATTGCATTTATTTGCATCTTATTTCGGCCAAACGTGTCCGTTGTAAACTTGCCATAAATTAAATACTTTCCTTTTGCGTTCAAAAGAGGCTTTAAAACTTTAAATGGTCCGTTACAGCTTCGGGGCTGTATTAATGGATGTTCCCACGTGGTCGCGGTGACCGCAGAATGCAGACCGAGGGACATGCGCCTGCGCACCGCACGTACAAACGTCGCACCACTTCCTCATTGAGTGCTCCCGATTGCGACGATTACATTACACGAACAAGTGCATAGCGTAAGATCTTTATTTACAGTAAGAGTATGGAGGAGTGATGTAACGTTACATGCGTCAATTACTAGATACCAAGGAAAACGTAGGCTATCAGAAATGAAGTTACCTGTCAAAACATCGTGTTTCTTATTCTATTTCCAATGTGTAGCTTTTTATATTTTTGCGGTAAGAAGTAGACAGCCTCCTTTGCCAAGATATCTACCTGATAACTTGCGTATACCTCTGTATTAAATTGTTAGTATTAGGTATATTGTATTCATATTAAATGTATATCTAGGTTAAGTTATTCATTGAAAACGTTTTTCTGTTCTCACCCATATTTGTCTACATCTCTTTTTCGTTTCTACTTCAGTGGGTCTGCTGGACAAAAAATCATAAGAAGTAAGCAATATCTTTATGCTTTATTCGTGGGTATGTTCTGTGTGTACATAAATTGTTAACGAAATACAGTTACAGTCTATATCTACATAATAACAGTAATGTTAACATTAGTGAATGCGTAATAGTTATTAAATTATCGAATACACCATACTTATCGCTTGTGCGCGGCAATTATTTGATGATTGCCGGGCACAAGATGTACGAGGTTTGGCCAGTCCGTCACTGTTTGCATCGCACTCAAAATTACTGCTTTTGGTAGTTTTTTACCCTATGATTTGTGTAACACAGGTCATTATGTTAATGAATGTGGTTTTGGCTGGCTGGTAGCGGGAACTGAGGCCTCACCACGAGCTCTTAACGCGATCCAATGTAGGCTGTGGGAAAGAGACAGAGCTATAGAAGTCATCTAACGCCATCCCTTTCCCACAGCCTAAAGACTCACGCTTTAAGAGTTCATGGTAGGCCATCTGTTGACCAAACCGTGAAACATTCTTGTACTGTTTATACTTTGTATTCGAGCTTGAACAAATAAGGGAACGGTTTCGTGTGGTTTATTTTGTATTTGCTTTACTTAGTTGGAGCTTTTGATATCAATAGTGGAGCATTATTTAGATAAAATCTGGGTTTACTTTTGTAAATTGGGTAGCTCCACGCTAATTTGGGCGTGGCATTACTTCTAACATTTATACATCAAAACCACAAAATACTATTCATGGTTTTTGAAATATAACGGTAAATACACAGGCGTATGCTTTTAAAATATGTGACTACAGATAGTTTTTTATTTAAACCACAATGATACATTATAAGAAACAAGAAACAAATGTTGGAAAACCCCTGTAAGTAAGCCAATCGTTTGCATTTAAAAAGAGCAAGTTCATAGTTCAAACCAAAGTGCATCGAGAGATGCGCACACGCACGACCTCGAGGCAAGTTCAGCGCGTCCGCCATTCAGCTATCGCCATTCGATTCATGCTTCCAACCCAACTTCCATGTCATGGCTATCCGGATGATCCGGGGATACCGCACGATCGCCGGCGAAGCGGCCAACCTGCTTGCCGGATTACTACCCTGGGATCTGGAGGCGACTGCCCTCCAGCACGTCTATGAGTGGCGTGTGGAGGCGCAGCGCCGGGGCGAGACCCCGCTGCCTCGAGAAGTCGAGGCGTGGCGGGAAGAGCTCCGGCGCGAGCTCAGGGTGGTATGGATTGGACGACTGTCGCAACCGACGGCCGGGCACGCCGCAATCGCGGCGGTAAGACCCCTCTTTGAGGAGTGGCTGGAGAGACGTCACGGCGTCCTGACCTATCGCATGACGCAGGTCCTCACCGGACACGGAAGTTTCGGGAGGTACCTGTGGCTGATGGGAAAGGAGGAAACGCCGGGGTGTCACCACTGCGAAGATCGCCCGGAGGACACAGTAGAGCATACGGTGCAAGACTGCCCAGCTTGGGCAGAGCACCGACGTGTCCTCACGGCGGCGATAGGCGGAGACCTCTCGCGCCCGGCATTGGTTTCGGCCATGCTGCGGAGCGAGACGGAGTGGGAAGCGGTCGCCGCCTTCTGCGAGGCAGTAATGCTCGTGAAGGAGGCGGCGGGCCGCGAGAGAGAGAGGACAGCGTCCTCCCTCCGCCCCAACCGCAGTGGTGTACGCCCACGGCGCCGTACGTCGCAAGACGATCTCCGGCCACCGCAGGCGCGGGCATGCGGACAGCGAGTAAAGGGCAACTCGCTGTCCGACCATGGACCATGCCCGGGTCGACGGCGCGTCGTGTTCCACGCGCGCCTCAAAGAGCTGTCAGCAAAATGACGGGGCCCCCTCTCAGAGGGCCAAAGCCTGCCGGGGTCGCGGGATTTATTTCTATTACCGTGACCCCGGAACATAAAGGGCTACTGAAGGACACCGTGGATTTTAGTCAGTACAAGTCTGACAGTACCTCCCGCCCTGCCCGGGGCTGGAGGTCTCATTTGATGATTTTACCACGATAAAAAAAAAAAAAAAAACCCAACTTCCATATCGTAATACTGATAGCCATATCTATGATCCTACTTTGTAATGAATCTGAGTAGCTCGTTAAACATTACAGGAGAAAGGACGGAAACGCACACATTTGTAACAGGACATAATCACCAATCAGGTGCGTCGGAAACCGGGTGATAATAAAGACGAGATTTTAAAAAGATTGATGAAGAAGAGATTTCATGAGTAGGCACAAATAAGTTAATGTAAGGATATTTATTAATATAATATTAATTAATATTTCACAACAATCATAGAACGCCATCAAGTCCCAAGCTAAGTAGAGCTTGTGTTACGGGTACTAGACAACTGATAAACATGCTTATATATTTCTAAATACATACATATTATAGATAAATGACACCCAGACATAGAACAAATGATCGTGCTCATCACACAAACATTTGTCCTGGGTGGGAATCGAATCCACGACCCCCGGCATAGCAGTCAGGGTCACTAACCACTAAACCAACAGGCCAGTCAATCAATACGAATACAATCAACTCGGATAAAGATACCAGTTGGCGTTTCTGCCCACCCCCGAAGGTGAAAGGGATAAGTGACGTAAGGGATAAGTAACGTAGTAACGTAGGTTACTTATCCCTTATAAGACTTTGCTTACGTAATACGTTCCCATGGTTCCATACGAGAAAGGAGTTCATAAGTGTCAGCATGGCTTTACAACGGTCTTTTGTAGCTCTATCTCAGAGAATGTGTTTGAATTTGAAATGAAGCAATTACCCACAAATGGTCATCACTGCAGTAGTGCACTCAAAGGGGGTAATCACAATAATTTTATGCCATTTCAGAGCAAGCTCCTTTTAAGGTATTTCCTACTCCAATGAAGCAATCGATTAAATACAGATTGTCCTTTGATCTTAGTATTAGGTAAAGAAAAATAAAATAAAGTAATTATGAAAGAGCAGAGGCCAAGCAGAAATACATATTATATGCAGGTCAGCAGTGATGGTGTGGTAGCCCAGTCATGGTATCTGTCCCGACTTACTTTATGTAATTTATTTCATCACCACTGCTCTCAAAACGGTGAAGGAAAACATCGTGAGGAAACCGGCATGTCCTAGAACCAAAGCAAGAACATGTGACATCTGCCAACCCGCATTGGGCCGACGTGTTGGATTAACCCACTCCTTCTTACAGAGAGGAATTAAGCCTGTCTCCCAGCATTGGGAACATTATACGCTGATGATGAAATGTAGGTCTATTCTATTTAAATGTGTCTCTTATTATAACATCTAATGCATTGCTTATTATGGCTACTAATATAATGAAATAGACCATATTACAAGTTTTATTGCAATTCATGTTATAATACTCTACTAAAGCGGTATTTAGACCCTGTAGCCATTAAAACATCTTTGTCACGTTGTAACTATTTATTTTGACCTAACATTAACCATGACGGTATCCCACTGGCTAAAGAAATCCTAATGCCTTTCGTGGAATTAAAAAGAAGTATTTCATTGTGAACACAGAGGGAAGGACGGTTATATGATGAAACGCGCGTGCGTGAACATTGCCGGGTCCCGTTACAATAGTGCTCTACATTACGATTTATTAAGCTCTATGCATCACAATATGCTGTATATAGGACGAGCCCTTGGTACGTGTCTTATTACCGCGAAGTGAAAAGTAGGTGCACTGCAATCAATGCGTATAAAGGTACTTTGAAATTGATACGGATGCGTGCCGAGATCGTGAGGGTCTTCTGACTTTATCTTCGGTTATTCCGTTACAATGATTTTTATATTAATGCACCTATATTCATCGTCATTACAGTAGCCTCTTACTTGTCACAATCACCACTGTTGACGGATTAATTGTAGTTTTTTTGCACCAATTAGCAGAAGGGAAGTCGCTAATGACGCAACTCGACCGAGGTAAAAACACAATAGAAGATGCATTTTCTTGATTTAATTAATAAAAGTCTGAAACGTTGAAATTACATATATGTGTAGTATACATTCAGGCTTATTCTAATTCAAGTCCTAAGTCAACGCAACGCCGCCAGTCTCTTGGGCACTTTACCGGCTGACAGCGTTGAGGAGGAATTTTTCGATGCTTTGTAATATTTTAATTTAGTTTTTGGTTTATGTACAGTTTCTTTTTCTTTTCTTGTTTTTTTTTTTTAATTAATTAGGTGTAATTTATTTATTTTTGTAATACCTAGTGTTAAGATGTCTTGATAATAAAATGCATTCTATATAACACATAAAAAAAAAAAATAGTTTGATATCTTGAGATGGGTCTCCAGAGAATAATCTAGAATTATGAGAAACAGAAAATAAAATCTTGAGTTTAATTTCAGTAAAAATTGAAATTGAACTTTTTCAAGTCCTAAGTTGAATATTTTATTAGTAAAATTAAAATCATAATGAAACCTTCAGCGTCAGATAATATTATACCAACAACTTTAGAACAACTATCAGATAATATTCAAGATTTATTGAATAGTTACAAGTTTAATGACTTCGTATGTTTCGTTCACATTGTTTCAAACTCCATTGTTGTTTCAAGGAGGCAAGAGCGAGAATTATTTAATTTTACTTCGCTTTAGTGATACAAACCCCGGTCGTACACGTAATACGGAGATTATAGACAAGATTGGAAAACAAACAAAGCCCTGTACTCACTTGTGATTATAAAGTGACGTTTATCGCACAAAAAGGAAGCTGCCAGCTGACATTGAAATGAGATACTGTCATTAAATGTACTTAAGTTGAATTGAGGACATTTTAAATGTTACTTTGTGTGCAAATTATGTAACAGGCGGTGTTTTTATTGTAATTGTGAGTTGTGACAGTCCTTGAAGCCATTCCGTAGACCGAGTGTAGTTAAAACAAATGGTTTGCGAAAATTTATGGTAAAATATTCGATTTTCTCAGAGCAATTACCTATAGTTATTACTAAATTACAATGCGAAGTGCGGAATATAATGAAAGCAGACTTTAATGGCGTTTACCTAAATACTAGGTATAAAACAAAATACATTTAGATAGAAGTAAATAACGAACGGAAATTGGCTGGGATACCAACCGTTCTATGCGTCCAACGATCTTATGTTTTTATGCAAGGAGCTTTTAACTGTCCTAGTTAAACTCTCACGATTGTTAAACACACAAAAACCAACATTGGTAAAACTATATTGAATTTCGTGAGCTTAAGATATAATCAATCAATTCTCAGCTGGATTGTCGTGAAAAAATAGCTCAGTAGCACGGAAATTGCATGTTTTATACACTTTTAAAGTATGCTGTAGATAACGGGGCGTGGAACAAAGTTGTTTTAACAGTAAATATGAATAAAAACACAATTTCATTTTATGCTCATGACAATATCTGATATGATACGATAGAGTATGTTATGAAAAACCGTAACAATGCAACGGTCCCGCATAAATAGACATATTGGATATTACGTCGTTATTAAACTGACGAGCATAAATCAAATGTCTTTGTTGAAGTTTTTGCTGTAGCCACTTATTTCTGAGGTCAAATCGTTAAGTATATTTCAGCAAGTTACTCAGCTATGTTTATATGATTGGATTTTGTTACGGGATCGCTCGGCAGACACAGTGCGCGTACAAAATTTACATTACAATCATATGTATTGTACTGTTGTTCTATTGTCGGAATTATAGTAGGTCTGTATGCCGTCATAGCTTACGTGGGCTTGGCTCTTCAACAATTAGTGTGATCTACAATTACGACAAACTAAAATTTTCGTCAATCACAAAATTAAATCACAACTTTCTTACAATTTCGACCATTTAAAAGCCTACATGTTTTACTAATAGTGCCAATGGATTCTTCTCTACGTTTTCATTTTACGAGTGTATAATAACCGCTGTGGTATGGCATAATGTTTGCGCCTCCAGTGTACGTAATTGCGTTGGCGTTCTCCTACGGAAACAAATAAAAGACGATCGCGTTAATTCTATAGAAAGCTTACAATCGAAGCGCTTTCTTGTAAGATTACATGTTATGGACACCGTTGGTCTATGGATACTATGTGATTACATATTGGGTAATCATTTAATTTGTGAGCATTCGAGCATCTATCAATCGATTGTTCGGTGGGAACACACGGAACTGGGAACTACTCAAAGTGGAGGTTAGTTGTGGGTGAATTTAACTCTCGTATTGTTCTATAAGGGAAGGGGAGATTCATTTACCATTATTTTAGTTAGCGGTTTCCATTGAAGTGTGTTAAGTACTGATAAGCATAACCGATAACCATAATATTGGAACCATACAACAGATCATCAAAGAAAGCGGTCATCTAATTTATTTCACTAAATAATTACCTTCAGGCTTCAGATAATCTGAAATAAATAATATAGATAACAAAATATCACGTGGAAAAGCTTTTAACTCGGCAGTTTTATTAAAACTCGTTAAATAAAGAAAAACTTAACAGCATTGCCACCAGATCCTGCGGGTCATTAGTATACCTTAGTCTATAAAAAAGAAGCAGGAAGAACGACGCAACATTAACGGTCGTCGTGAGTAGAAAACTCAGCTGCTTCTAACCTGTGTCGCAACTTGAAGAATCTGGACAACTCGATACTACACTTCCTAATTTGGCCTGTAATGTACACATTCAAAAGCCAGCTTTTATGACTGGTGGGTTAAACGACATATCTGGCATATAAATAGTGCACTTTATCGATAGAGAAAGTCCCATAAGGACGGCACAATCGACATGCAAATCATTCCTGACACACTCGATCTAATTTGCATTCTATATTATTAACAAAAAGCTCGAAAGTTTAATAACAATGCGTACATTAACCATAAGCGTGAAATAGTAGTCATTTTATTAAAACAGTGGGAAAATTTGTAGTTTCTATGCGTTTGCCTACTTTCATTGACCTTTGTGACAATACAGCACGCCACACGATCACAATACGCTTGTTAAAGCTGGGTAATTGTTCATTTTGTGTGTCGTAAATTAACGGATTTGATTGTACGATTATTGTGCCGCAGATTTGCATATATTTTGTCGACACAATGTTTAATGTGTTGCGGTAATAATAACTGTAGTGATATTGATCGTAACAATTGGCAGTGATGTGTGAAAGAAAACGAGGCATAAGAAAAGTTGATGTGCAGAAGTTCACGACCTCTCTAAAGTATGCGTTGCTAAGCTGTATAATAAATGTTTGTATTAGGATTGGTTTGCATGATTCGTTCAATGAGTGAGTTCAGCTCACGACTTTAAACTCCCGATGTCGGTAAAGCTACTGCTATCAAACATCCATCTGTCCATATTTGGTACAAAAACATCCACTTAGACCTTCAAAAGCTATCCACCATTACTTATACCAACATAGCTCCAGTGGGGCAAGTTCATTGACACCCAGCCGCCTCTAAACTCTCGCCCCGAGTCCCGGAAGGCTTGTCGTGACTCCTTTATCGTCCGCGCGCGGTACCATTGTGTCAGGCCAACCTGAGGCCAGGCCGTACATGGTCAGTGTACAAGCGCCTAGTGGATTACGCCATTAACGTTATGCATAAACTACCTCTGGAGTTGGATGCGTTTGTGGAATATGAATGAGTAGCTTAGGGCCTTGTCTTGAAAATATCAAGTCTGAAATAGCCTGAGTTTTTATCTCCACGTAATGAAAATACTTTTTAAATTAATGTTATATATAAAACGGAACCGTGGAATAGGATTTCTTTAATAAAAAAACTTTTTATAGAAGGAATTCATAAAATTAAAGGCATAGCCATAAAAGTTTACACTCGTATTTCCAAAAATGTTACGTGATCGTATTATGGCAAACTGCTTCAAGTAAACACAGATATATATGACGTAACATCTCGTATATGGCCGGAATCGATGGATCTTTATCGTTTTTCATTCAGTCACACCCTAATGGTGCGTTTAAATCGCCCACTTTGATTCGTAACAGATCTAGTTACATAATCCACTTTCTTTAAAAGAACTTGCTAATTTATTTGAGTTCGTAGCAATTTTCTTTACGTAACTGTGGCATTTTTCCGAAGACGGCTGTTTTAGGTACAGTCTCCTATTTTACTGTTATGCAATTCTGTATCTGGAGAATAGCCGACAAAGTTAAATGGAATGTTGCTTATAAATAACCACAAATCGATCTTCGTAGTCTGGTAGCCAAAATTAGTTGTTTCGGTTACGTTTGGGATGGAGCATTCACTTTGTTCTATGAAATCTGTTATTTTTCAATCATCATTACAATGGTTCAATTGAGTTTATGATGCTCTAGATTCTTTTTGAGTGTTCATTATTTATTTATGACACGAATTAATCTCGATAACTGTTTTACTTAGTCTCTAAATATTAACAACTCACAAAACGGTTTTCATGTTCATTGAATGGCAGATTTAGTTTCTGGATTCTGCGTACGATTAGTCAAAGTCAAACATTTCAGAATGGTCCACTAATGTACAAACATCCAAACAAGATAACGTCCCACAGAATTAGCAAGATACGAGTATTTTCAGTAGCAGGCACTAAGTCCCGTTCCCTAGATCTTCGTATAGATAGGAGAGCGATTCAAAACGACGATAAGACGTTCACGATTCAGTAGAAGTTTGTAAAATTAGCTCACGGAACTGTTACACCGCGATTTACTGAGCAATAAATTAATATACTCGTTGTTCTATGCGATATTCTCAAGAACTTTAGTTCGGCGTCCCTGGAATCTGTGGTCGTACGGTACAGCCAGACTCGCCGCCCGCGGGTCACGCCTCTAAATGTCATTACCGTGGAACACTCCCGTGAAATCTCATCGTAAAACGCTTCACTTTGCATAAGCACGTGTTGTCGACACCGGCGACGATTCCCGGAACGTTTGTTTCTGATCTTAGCCGTCTGTTTCCAGTCTCGCACATTGTTTTTGCCATTACTGTTAAGTCACAAATTGATGGTTGACACAATGTTGCGAAAATGTCGGCTTGGGTTTGCAAATGTGTTATCGAGGTGTCATAAAACGTGCCTTATTGTTTTGAATTACTGCCTTTTTTGTCTTAAGGTTATCACACATCTTTTAACATTTATTTCGGATCTCGAAGGACGTGTTTACCTGGTTTTTCCCGTTTCGCTTTCTTCTTCCATTTCGTGAATATATAACAGTTCATATGTTATTATTATGACAGCAGTATCCTAGTAAGGTTGCGAAGGTCAGTTGGTAGACGCTTCTTGAATACTAATGCCTGTATTATAGGTAAGCATGTGTCCTGTTACTAAGAGAGACTCTCTGGAAGCTAACACCACCGTAAAACATGAATATTATGGAGTGGTAACATGACCATAAAGTTTAAAAATATTTATTCGTTAAGGAAATGCACATGTTGGAATTTGATGCTATCCAACCTGGGAGTTAAGAATTATGAAGAATACTTCTATCTTGAACTAATCTCTCAGTTAAAATGTGGTAAAAACATGGAGACTAAATACTTATGATTATGAAGAGGTATGCTTATTTGGACACTGTTTGTCATACCGGTGGGCTACAGCTATTGTTTATATTTTTAATGTTGTACACATGCATGTGATAAGTTTAAAAAGTAATATACTTAGGAAGAATGCTTATACTCTACTTGATTTTATCTCCCATTTAAAATCTTTTAAAAACTAAAACAATATGAATGATATTAAATACCTTTTGCTGTTGGATAAATTGCTCAGCCACGCGGAAGATTCCTTCCTGTCCAAGCGCTTACGATCAGAATCACAATTCACGATTGACTTAAGTAAAGCAAAGTTGACCTTTGAAACGGCTCGGAGAAAATATGAGCGGCCAAGCGTGAACGATTATATCTTTTATTAGAAGGTTTCAAAGAAGAAATTGAATTATATCTTTTTAATGTAATATTACATTTTTTGTCATCACCGTGGTCTGTTATGATTGTTACGCGTATTGTGTTTTCAATGTCACGGATTTTGCTGAAGATAAATCGAAAAAAAATCATTGCAACTGTTTGGTAGTTACCAGAGTTGTTAGATCTGTAGTTATCTTCGTTGTTTCGATATTCTCTATCTTTTTTTTAACATTGCTCTATTCATACTAAAAAATGTCAATAGATGCATTTATAAACATTGCCACTCACATACACGAACAAAAACCAACCCGGAACCGAAACCTGCAGATCATAATATATAAATATTTATTCCGTGCAGGAATCGAATCCACGACACGCTGCGCAATAGTCTATCACTCAACCACTGCACTAACAATTCCGTCAAAAATTAAAATAAAAACAAGAGATTTTGATTTAATCTATTTAAGCAGGAATTCCGTTTTTTTCTTAATAAATTGTTTACAGCTCAATTATTCCGGACATATCAATGCACAATCAGCTTGTTAGTTGTCAGAAACGTCAACAAGTATGTACTCGCTGGTGTAAAATGCCTTTCTACCAATTAAAACGTCTTACACGAACACTGATCATAGAAGAGATTGCATACATGAAATAGTAGAAACATTGGTATTCCACACACTCGTTTGTTATTCCCGCAGTCCCAGGCCCACGGTCCCATCAGTGGGCCAGATCGTGCTTGGCTGTGTACCTCGTTAGCTGTGACTGTGTATCAGGTAACCTATCTAACCCCAGCTTTATACCTGTAAAACGTGTCCTTATGGTGTTTAATTTGGCTCCCATAGAGAGATGAGAATGTTAAACATAACTGTAGGCGGATATTATTGTTAATTTAACTTATTGCAAGTTTTTAATTAAATATTATTACTATCATGAGGGTCAAAATTCATTACCAGTATTTTTTTAACCCTTTTAAAGCTATTCAAACGAACTGGGTTTGATCATTACAGCCCTGGTAAAAAAATGTTTAAGTCCACTAATAAAAGATTCGATGATTATACGACACTGCGAAACACCGAATTTATATTATAATCTAAGTAGGTATATGTATTTAAAAGCGAAAGGTTACTTACTCATTCAACACAAAATCACAGAAACTACAAGTGCTAGGAGTTTCAAATTTTGCATGGGGGTTGACAGTTTGTACGATAGATTTTCCAAAAATATCCCATGGAGAGAGTAAAAATTCACAGAGGAAAGGTTCGAAATTCGTGTGCAAAGTGCTAGTTATGTATCACCCGTAGCAAATCTTGTTCTATGAGTATCCAAGTATATTATATCACTAGGTAGGTACCTGTGTGATGTAATTTTCCCAGGTACCCGCCCATTCCATACATATGTCATCGTGTAAATATCGTCCCATTAAATAGTCATTACTGTAATGTACGCTTTTTACGCAAAAAAACGTTTCCTTAATTCTTCATGGCACAGAATTACTACAGTTTTTTACTGAACTCTATTGTATTTGCCATGACTGACACGAAAATAATTGCCATTTGACCATTACATGTATTTTTTAAAGAATTCAAAAATGGAGGACGCTCTTAATTTTTTTTTATTTTGAAATTAAGTTAGCCAAGTTTGGCAAGGTCATATTTAAAGGTACTTGGGATGTCTCTGCCCATGTAATGTGTTGTTTTTTATCGTAGTAAAATCATCAAATGAGTCCACACACCCATTACTGTCAGACTCTTACTGACTGAAATCAACGGTGTTCTTCAATAGCCCTAACGTTCCAGGGTCATGGTTTCCTGTTAAGACAGTCCCGCGACCGCGGCAGACTAGAGCCCTCAAAGGGGGTATCGGTCTGATTGCTAACAAGTTTTTCAGGCGCACGTGAAACGAAATCCGCGCCGCCTGCATTGCGGTGACTTTAAAAAAATATGTCGTGCATATAAAACTACTTACCAAATATTGATGTGATTCATCATTGTCATCATCAGCCTGAAGACGTCCATTGCCGAACTATATTAAAACATAATACTAAAGAGGCGACAGAGCAGATATAAAGGTGGCTATTCGGGCAGCTTCTACAGCTGCTCGAATAGCTACATGTATATGTTTAACAGCTGTTGATTTCATTATGTGTTTATTATCATTAGCTGTTTATGTAATTACTGATTATTTTGTCTGACTGTCTGTTATTGTAGTTAAAAGTATTTAGTATGTTTTTAACTAATTAACCAATGAACTGAGTAATGTATGTTTTGGTAGTTATTTTATTTGCTTGATATATAAAGTAGCATTAGAACAATAGATTTTCTATTTAGTTATAACATAAAGGTTGTATAACAGTGCTGCACAAAATTATGCACATAAATGCAGATCGGCAACTGTTTAGTGAGAACAAATTGATCAGCAAAAAGTTGTGAATTCCTTCGCCATAATTTCCCATTGTTATAAGGCAATTTATATTCCAATACCAAAAGCAATGGACGTTATTGATGTTTATTTCTTCAGAAATTGAAATTCCTCTATTATTGATTCTATTTGCGTTAAAAAACAGGTTAAAATGACCATTATTGACGAGTAGAAATAGAATAGGAGTTAGTTAGCGAGGTAACCGGTTAACTGCGTCCACTTTGCCTGTATTTACCCTTATAAGTCCCTTACAAACACTCGCTCGTCTCTTTGACGGCTATCCGCGGTTTATTGACTAATACCACACGTGTTTTGAGTTCCAGTCCGAAGAATAAGTAAGCATTGTGGAAACTGTAGGGAATTCTGGGTCACCGGTACATGGATAGACATGGATCTGAAGGAATAGTTTTATATTTAATTAACACATTGACTAGCAGTATTTAGTCGCTATTTTTAAGAGTAGAATTGCTAAATAGAATAATCTGCGTGAGCGCGGGCAACCGATGGATGCAAGTGGCGGATTGTTGTTCGGCGTGGTAGTCTAAGGGACGCCATTTCCGACCACCGCGTAGGCGCGATCATGCGGGGGGCAAGTAATGGGCAACTTGCCGTCCGGTCATGGACCATGCCCGGGTCAAAAAAAGGGAGAGGCCTTTGTTCAGCAGTGGACAAATGGACATTCTTTCGGCTGATGATTATTAAATAATTGAAACGGTCAAAACATTAGCCAAATTGTTTTTTACTACCTATTAGTTGCTTTGAATAGCTTTTTATAAGAAGCAACATAATGTAGGTACCTTCTTACTTATCTACACCTATAGAATTCCAACAAGATGTGTTGCAACCGGCTAGTATCACAATGTGCAATCATATAGCAGATAAATAGAGAATAAGACAAAGAATTGATTGTGCAGTTGTGTTGTCTATTAGCAAATCTATGAGTTAACGTTGTGGGAACACGCAAACAATAATCTTGAACTTGCTTGCATAAATAACGGCTGTCGCGGATAATTCGATCCTAGATGCGATCTCGATGCGCCGCCGGCATCTATTCGTGTATGTTGGGTCTTTGCCTTGGAGTATGAAAAGGAAAATGCTGTTCTTATAGAAGAAGAAATACGTTACAGCAGTTTATGGTTTATATTTGAAAGAAAGAAAATTAACTTACAAATACACATAAAGTTATTAAGAGAGAATAGGAAGTATAAATAGAAGAAATAAAAATCTTAACAATTTAATGCCAAAGGGCCTCAGCTCAGCATATGCCAGATGGCAACAAAAAGTTTGCCAACTGACGCTGATTTTCAGCTGCAGCCCACGAGTGCCATACGCTCACACATATATTTTCTTTATTCGCATTGTTTTATTAGTGGCACGGTAAGCGCAGTAGCTGAGAAAACGACTGTTGCATTAAATGGCGCGGATTCAACTCCTGCTCCTGGAACAGATATTTGCACGATCTGCAAATAGATTTATTCTGTAGACGCACTCAGGATTAATTTCATTTCTTTTGCTTCGTGTTCTTTCTGGCACAACTCGTGGGTGTCTAAAATCTATTTGTAAAAGTTAAGAAGCCATTCTACATGCTTGTGATAACATCAAAAACAATTCCCCATAGATAACTAGGTGATTTTTCATCGGCACAACTTTTCATAGTTTTGATTTTCTTGTTCTGAGTAAGCACGCTCTAGAGTAGCTTTCCGATTCATACTCTATGGTAACGACTCTTATACAATACCAGAGATTGAGGCCGGAGACTATTCTTGTCTAGATGTCTGGTTCCTTTGACTGGCTGAAGCACCCTTGAGGGTTGCCGGCACTAGTTTAATGTAAACGAAGACTAGCTCTGGTATATCTCGTCTGCATTCGATAGCGTCCTAATGGTCTCCACAATGGGCCATGTTGGACAATCTTCATTCTCATCACTTGCTTTGTATTTAGTAAATGTACAAGGATTGTCAGGTCCATCAATGTTAGTTACGATGATTTCAAATAGACTATGATTTGTGTCTGTAATTGAAGCGATGTTGTAATTTATGGAAATTGTTGATTGGCATAAAGGCCGCCAAGCCATGCCAGAAATATTAAAAAAAAAAAGATAATTTATAAAATGGATGAGGAATTCCATTTTTGAATCATGTCAACATTTTTTTATCTTAATATTTTTGGATCACTCCATCTCAATCTTTACCGACATGTATTTCGAAAAGTTTTGTATAATTAACTGCACTTGAAAGATTTTCTTTGCATTGTTTGTAGCGGGAACAATGAAATCCTTACGCATCGGAGTCATATTTACACACAGATTATAACAGGCGCAGTTAATTGCATTATTCAAGCGTATGACTCACAGCATGCGAAAAGCGCTAGAAAAAAAGGTTTTAATGGCACATTGGTGCATTCACGAATTATAGAAAAGAACAACAATATAATTATCATGAGGTCTGCAGATGCTTTTTTGTCGTAAGTAACCACTTTTTTAAAAAGTTATTGTCATCAAACTATTGTCGAAGTATCATTTGATAATAATATCAACTTTTATTTATGGAAATGACAGCTGTCAGCAATAATGGAAATATTAAGTTGTTACGACTAATATTATTATTATGTAACAACAAAAGTAATTTAAAAATGGGCACTTGAATTTAACGAAAAAAAAAACGGACTGTAAAGTCTGTTAACAAAGGAAATGGGAGACCTTTCCCTGTATTTTTAGTTCTTTACAAAGGGAATTTAGAATTGAAATAACAAATGAAGGTTTCCCTTTGTACTATAATAAAAATTGAGTTACAAACTTTTTGTTATTATGCTGGCTTAATATTGTCCAATTTAGCTTCAAGTTGGAGTTTCTTTCAACTTGAATATATACATTTACTTTATTGACTAAGTTTTCACGAACTGTTTAATTTCTATTTAACGGTGACCTTTCGCGTGGTCCATAAAACCCGTAGCATCGAAACTCATTTACACATCTTAATTACTGATTAGAAATATAAATACGTACTTGAATAACGATCCGTTTACATTTAATGACGTCAATGAAACTCCAGTTAAAGTCGCAGCGGGCTTTTAATTAAAAAGGAAAGAAAAAAAACTAGTCTTCTAACGCATCCTGCAGACGTGATCTGTGTTAATGGCGGTTTGAGAGACCTTCCGAGTATTTTATGTCATTTATATGATTGGAAAAAGGTTTATTACGATTCTTATCTAAGGAGTCCGCATGTGTTATTTACAGTCTCATGTTTTGCGTAGTGGTTAGTTTAATTACACGTATTAGAAGCTATTAAAACTCATAATATTAGTAACTAACTTAATTTGCACAGACAGATAATTAGGTATTTTGGACCGCACATTGCAATATTTATCCTAATTATAACTCATCCACTAAAGTGGACACGGATGAATACTAAAGCTGACTCAATGACATACATTACGTTTTTACACACTTAGCATCACGAACTTAAGTTAAAAAAAAATGTCGAACGCAGGAGAAAATCTCCATTTTTCTATTATTTTTTGCTCTGGCACTCGAGGCTATGAATAATGTGGCGTGCACACCGGACCAACGAACGCCAAAGATCATTTTTCTAATGCAAGCCGAAATTAGGTGTCAATGAATCGTTTGCTCGACCAGTAAATGTATTTGGACGTACCCTCAAGGGTCAACGAGTGTGCGGAAATCAACGCAGTATAGTTCGTTCGTTGGGCTGGTGTGTTCGCAGCATTATAGCAGTCCATATTTATAGTCCAGAGGTACTATTTCCGTTTCCCCGACTAATGATAGTCCGTAAACTTGAAATAAATGTTATTAGAAACAACACGCAATCACATTAATGACTGTTTTTCCAAATTAAATTAGATTTATATTCTGGAGTAAGCTTCAAGGCATTTAAATGAAAAAATAAACGGCTGTGAATGCGTCCAATATTAAATTAAATTGCATCTAATTTTGACAGAAGACTAAGTTATTGCTAACTCTGGCGAAATTCCGTAACTGTTCTTTTTATGTAGTTCAGTTAATGGATTTAAGTATTCCATGAAATTATTTGAATCATCTTTTACATTAGGGCTGCATTAATGATTTGCAAATTCACATTTTTTACTGCCCATTTTTTATTGGCGAAAGTACAAGATGATTGGTGGTGTCTATGGTCATTATTTGGCTCGTGATCTTCGTTTAGGTATCAATTTTCGTGTCAATCGTGAGTCGTGCCTGATCATTGGGGTCATGACTATACCGTGACGTCATCCCACCAGCTCCAAGTCCCAGCTACCGGATGTGCTCCGCTACTCTTGATTCGTTTTACATTCTTCCATATCATTATTACTCACATTATCAAAGATGCCGTCTTATTTATTTTCTTAGTTGCCGTTATTATTCAGAATGAAGATGTAGTTTTTATGATTCCATCAGGCACAGCCTATTAGTATAGTTCACGCTTTAATGGTAACCAAATAGTTTTTGTTCTATTTCTTATTGTTAGTTTTTTGATGGATAATAAAGTGATTTAGCACTAGAGGTGTAAAGTATGAGAATGAGTTGTAATGACAGAAAAAAAACTGGAGAATTTGTCTCTGATTATGATTATTAATATTGCCGAAAGGTTAAGTGAGTCAAGTCACTGTCTTTTTTTGGAATTGATGAGTCAAAAGTCACTGTTTTTTCTTTTTTTGGAATTGATAATTTAGATTTTGTTACACGAGTAAGTTCACTATGAAGTAACTTACTACGGCACCAGGATTATGCTGAACAAGTCAATGGCCTCCATCTGTCAAACTTCACATAAAAATTTAGATCTCTATTGGTCGTAGCATGATGTTAAGTTTAAGTCCAGTATAAAAATAGGTATTCAATTAGAACAGTGTTTTTTTATATTCTTATAATATTAGTATAAGTGCCTATTTAGATTGTATAATAAATTAGGAGCGTGCAAGCATGTGCAAGTGTTAAACAGCGTGGCAAATGGCGCCGTCAAAGCTTTTTCTTTTATCGTGGTCGCATAGCACAGAATAAAAAAATATTAAAATTAAAAAAAAACAACTGTTACCATTGTATGTGCCAACTCTATTTTTTCTTTTTTTTTAATAATTTAAAGCTTTCGTGTCAATTTTGTAACTTCCCCTTTCACTGACACATTAAACGCTGATCAGCCATTGTAAAGCAAACAATACTTGTGAACAATCACTAACGGACCATTTCTTATCATTTTCAATCTTAACATACTGTTACAATTTTTCGCTAAAGTCTTGGAGGCTTCGGATGCTTCACATTTACGCGCACAATTGAACAAAAGACAAAAGGCCATTAACACTGATCATTCGCTTTGTTTCGTAGAAAGTTGTTAGATCTCACACCAACTACGTTTGTCTAATTTTCATAATGTTCTTAAATACGAGTTCAACTTCCGCTAATTAAGTAAAAAAGCGTTAAAACTTTGTATTGTCTTAATTTATTTATTCGAATAACAATTTAATTTATTCATGGTTTAATTTTTTTTATCATACAATTTTTTTTTCTCTTCTGTATCACGCATGGACAAGTAGGTACTTAGTACTAATTAGTTCCATGCATTTAGAAGAAAAAAAATGTTTCCATAGACTTCGCGCAGTACTTTTTGACTCTTGGTTTTATATAGGAGTTTTTAAAATACAAATTAAAATAAAAATGAAAAATAATTATGTATGCACTGCCGTGCACTGTGGGCGCGACATTTATTTAAATAAACATCACCATACTGAGTATAATGATGTTTATTTAAATAAAATGTCTCATTAGCGTATTTCGAAAGCTTGTATTTATTTTTTTATTGTGGCTCCTTGCAGGTGGTCCACAGACCACAGTGATTGCAGGCGAAAGGTCCAAGTAAAAGTAAAATGACCTAACGAAATTGTATCCGAAGTAAATTGCTTTGGATATGTAATTTGAGAAATAATAAAAATAATCAAGGCACGAATTTAATCCATTAACTCTGTACATTGTTTGCAGGTTGAAATGTTATAGCTTAGAGATCGAAATATTCTTTTGTAGTTATTTTTACAATCCTTTCAGTAATTTAATATGGTCTAACTAAATGTTCCCGTTCTTATGACTCACCAATGGTTCGATTCGAGCTTTCCAATTCTCCACGTAAAATATGGGCTCGATTTACAAACCGCTAACATGCTGAGAATGCTCATTTCCGCAAAACACAATAACTTATCTGTAATACCATATACTTGGAATAAAAACATATACATACATACAATAAAACAGTTACAGTAAATCATAAATATCATGGCTATACATACATTAACCCCGAAAGCTTTGACAAGAAAGCCATACAGTTATGTACAATGGTGGCACATTACCGATTTGTGAAAGACAATTTCCATCGGTTGGGTCGTGCGAAGGAAATGCAATCTTGTCTATGTTATTGTTGTACTATCTATCAGGAACACTTTATTGTAGTGTTATTTCCAAAGAGGTTCGATATGCTTATGATAAAGTGTTATGGATGATGTGATTTGTAGATGCTAGCCGAGTAGATTCTCGTTACGCACAAATACAAGTTACTGGCTGAAATAACACAGGCAGTTGTTGCTGTCAAGCGAAAAAAAAACAAAAGTCGTATTTAAAAATAAAGTGTTCTTAATTTAAATTCGCAATGCAAATACAAAAACTTTGTAGTCGGCGCAGAAGGCAAGGTTTTTAGCAACAATAATCGTGAATAGTTAACTCAGGTAATTTTTTACTAGTTGAAAACTCCTGCTAAGTTCCTCAGAATTACTTAGTTGATACGTAACCAGTAATTTTATTTCGTCCGATTAGTTCTAGAGTCATCAGCCGCGCATTTCGCACAAACCACTAATACAAATTGTACGTAATGGAAATTATAAAGATGTAAATTATGTGTTAGCGTCCATTCCATTCCATTTGGAGAATCTGTTTTTTGTGATTTGTCTGATGAAAAAATAAGTAAATACAGTGGTAGCTCGTAATCTTGTATCTTAATATTCATTTTGGTTATTAATTTTAATGGGTTGTTTCTTGAATCTTGTAGATTTTTTAGCAAACGCACAACTGAAAACCCGTCTATGAAAAAACGGAAAAATCCATTAACTCTTCAAAAAACAACAAGTTGGTAGGGGAACAGTGTATAAGACGGGCACGTGAGGTATAATGGGGACATACACTCTTTAGACATACCACTAACGTAGCGCAAGCGCCATCAGGACGTCATTTGCAAGCGGCCATTAACAAATGGCGTTCAGTTGGCGTTTGAACTACGTTAGTACTTTGTTGTTTGCCTTAAATATGTGGTTTCCCATCATACCCCGCATCGAGGTCTTATACACAGTTCCCTTATGTCTATGAAATAACAGATACTTAAATCAATAAACTCTTCAAACAAACAACAAGTATTGCAATCGCATATTTCATCATCAAACAAAAGCAATCTACAAATAACATCGAACAATCAGAAAGCCAATCAATATCACTCTTACTAACAATGTATTTATTTGTTTTTTTTTTTGTAGAAATCCCGACGGACCGCACGGAGCATGCGTTCGCGTCTGCGCAGGAGTACAAAGAGGCGCTCGAGGCGATACGGAGGAACACTGGTGCAGTAAGTAACACCTCACAGCATGCATTCCTAGGGCTGATACATTTTCTTTCTTTTTTTTTACTGCAATCTGCCTGACTTTACTGCTGGGCTGACGCATAAAAATCCTTTTAGAAAAATAGTTATTAAATTATGGATCGAAAGGTTTCCATACTTAAGTAACAGAATTTAAAGATTATCCTATCATATCACACGAGTTTAAAAAAAAAAAAAACATCACAGGATTTAATGTAAGATAAATCGGCGGTGTATATCGTAAAGAATCTAACATACATTCATCATACATTCATTCATTTCCCAAATTCAGGCTGTATCATAGAATAGAGGAAAATTTACATTACCTCTAACAACCTGATAAAAAATTCGTTGTTAGGCAATTTGTCACTTGTTTCAAAACAAAGAATTGACTTATGCGTGTTTTTAAGTACATGACGTGCAAACGATATATAATTGTTTACAAATCTTTATAAATTGTGGAATACAAAATACCATAAAGATGTCTTCGTTATGCAAGTTAGCTACTACAGTTAACATCAACAAAAGCCGAGGTATTTCGGGTAATTAACCTTTTAGATAATGAGTTAACCTTTCTTCATTGAGAATATTCCTATACAAGTTTACATGTCAAAAGTAAATTGTGTCTAATTTTTTTTTTGAGCCAAATATGCTATCCTGTCATCACAATTTTACGTCAGACGTTTCTACGTCCGTCCATCCCTACGTCAAACATCTTTTTACTTTATTTATACTATATATCAATTAGCATTGTGTCTCATATTTATTTCTCATTCATTTTGATCGAGATTTAGACCGGTATACCTAATTTATTTCAACCAGCCAGCCCTACATAACCCAATTATACTCAGGTACTTGCACTACGTACGAATTTCTAAAGTAATAGTCTATTACAGTGGTATTGTGGAGCGAATGCCTCCCTCATTGATGGGTAATGGAGTCGGAATCACTGCCGTGGTGATCATGGTTGGATACTGTGTATTAGATCTAATAGTAATACCAGCACAATCGGATTAGTTTCGAATCAGTGACATCTGTGAAAAATGCAGAAATCCGTTAGAATCCAAAGTGCTTCTCTCTAAATACAACTTCATCATAACATGTGGAGGTTTGACGGATAAAAATAGGTTATTTTTGCTCTTAGAAAAACTTGGCCTAAAATATAGTTTCCGTCGAAGCCAGCTTATTAAATCAATTAATTATTATTCAAATGAGAATGAATATTAAACGAATCATGTTGAAGATATTTTGTACTCTATGGTTAAAGAAAGCAGGCAAGATATTGATAAATGTATAATTTTAACATTTTTAATTACACGCTCGTATAATTAAAATTACTAAGCGTTGTACAATTAATTCGAATTTTAATTTTAATTTAATTAATTAAAATCATAGGAGCGTTTACGCTCCTATGATTAAAATTATTCGAGCGTTAGATTCTCACTTCACTGTCAATTTGTAAAGAAAAAGGTAAAGGGAAAAAACCATACGCGAGTATTTTTATGCAAAATAAATTGAGCCCTCAGGCTTATAAGCTGTCATGGAAACATCATGTTTATAAATGTAGATTTCTAAATAGAGCAAGTTAACAGCGATTATCTGTAACATACGATAGTCTTGAAATAAATATGCATTCGTAATTTATGCGGTTTCTCGATAAACTTTTACGCTTACAACTAACGTTGGAACTTGGAAGTTAAGTTCCTTTGCTGAACTGGTTTATATCTTCCTAGTAAACGAAGGAAGTAGTAAAAAGGTATTAGCGCTCCTGACAAGTTTATTTATTTATTGATCTGAAGGTACAATATTTACGAGAGGCTAGCTTTTATTGTATGTTTATTTCCCTTTCAGCGTGCCGATGTTGGCAGAATTAATTCTAACGGGTCTTAAAACGGATTGGGTTGATTATATTGATCTGTATCTTCAGTATGATGATTGTAATTACCTATATCAATGCCGTTTTTTGCCTTTACACAAGTAGATAATGTTACTTTGTTCAAATTAAATTCAATCAGCTCAGAGATCTTTTCTCGTTAGTAATTACCTAATGTCTAATCGGCTAAGACACGCAGTTTGCTAATATGCATACAAGTCTCGTCTTAAGATATCTTTACCGGTCGCTTTTTCTCACTTCTTGTAAAAGAAAACGAAGAAAAACATCTGGTTCCTATTTATAGGGTTGAAACCTACAGTCTGCTGCCTTTATAATGAATTCATGTTCCATTAAGACTACTGTTTTATTTACAGAGGATCTTAAGTGTTTTTGTAACAAGTTATTTGTTGTACGGTCGAGAAAATGGTATGGTGGATAGGAAAAAGCCGACATATAATCCAGGATATGTAAACTGTGTTATTTTAGCTAAATTCCTACATACTCGTAATACCCTTAGATGTGCATTAAAAAAGACTACTTATATAAAACCAAACAAATGTGACAAATTAAGAGCATGGATGGGTGTTTGTTAATCTTCGCAAAAACTGCTGAACGGATTTGGATAAAAATTAGCACACGTTAGTTTATAGACTGTTGCTTGGAACACACTCTGGCTTGAATCCAGGTAGTACAAACCTTGTGGGATAATTACCAACTTCACGTGGCGAAACCGCGAGCATAAGCTAGTTATTCCAATTCCACAAATAATGAAATATAATCATCTGCCTAGCCTTTTCCCAACTATATTGGGGTCGGCTTTCAGTCGAACCAGATACAGCTGGATATCAGTATTTTACAAGAAGCGACTGCCTATCGGCCTATTGCCTAACAGCTCTGCTAACCTTAAATTCTTTACCAGGAACGCAGCAAGCCTCAACGTACATTAGAAGCAGAGCCTGATGACTCCCAGCAGGAGACAGAGCAGGAATACCTGGATGAGCTACTAGTCCCAGAACCTTGGGAGCTGAATAACACGGCACGGGCTGGTGCGGAGATCCTGTTCTTCAACAGGGTACCCAAGGTCGGCAGTCAGACTTTCATGGAACTGCTACATCGACTGGCCTATAAGAATCAGTTTGGTGAGTAATATCAGGTGTTTGTAGGTTAAATATACTGTTTTTTTTTTGTTCGTAATATCTAATTGTGTTTATATATCGATCTAGCTATACTGATAGTTACCATGAAAATGTCTTGAACTATTTTTAAAATCAACCGTAATATAAAATATGGAATACTTAGATATAATTTTGTTACTTGCTACCTCACTTTTAGTGCAAAAAAAGAAAACATAAACATAAAATCTCGCTCTGTGCTCAATTTGTACGGTCTCATAATTTATATAAAATACACAGTTTATTAAATAACTTATTTTATCAAAACGGTACACCTTATAATATGGCTTCCGTAAAATGTTTAATTTACTCAATTTATCTTGATCGTTACTAATGAGAACAACTTAGTTTACTTAAGCTGTATGTCTTCACTTAATATCTGAAATAATTAAGACGCAAAATAAAATATATGTTTTAAGGCGACCGTGTGAAGAGTTCTCTTTTTTGGTTATTACCGGCCTGCATTAGCAAGAGTTTATGACAAGTAAATAAAGTATAATAAATTATATGGAAACATTAATTGAATTATCTATCTGCATTACAGAAAAGAAGTCTTGTTTTATAACTATAATAGGATAACATACTTACTTGCATAGTATGTTACAAGACAAAAAAAAACCAGATCTACTTGCACAGTGGAATCAAAAATAGAACAAATAAAATACACTCGTTTAGTAGGTTTATAAAACTAGTCCTAGTTATTCTTAAAACAATTATGTTTTTATGTCATCGTTTCATTATGACAACGTTCAATTTTACGAGTATTGCTCGAACCTTGTACACACGGCTACACATCAAGTTATACAAAACCAGTATTAGGTGACCGTCTATTGTGTGTAAAAATCGTACAAAGCGAGACCAAGACAAACTGGTTTTGTATAGCTTGATGTGTAGCCGTGTGTACATTGGAGTAAGAATAGTCTTACGTCTTTTAGTCAATCACTTATAATCTCATAAATTACTGGACATAAGCCTCTAGATGAGTACAGGCTAACAATCGTCGAGAAAATTCTATAGCATACGCCTTCAGCTGCTGCAGCAAAGTTTGAAACAAGCCGTCGTAAACGCTTTAATCGCTTTGTAATAATAGACTACAATTATTTAGCTGCTTAATTATTAACACTAATAATTTTATCGTTTCAACGAGGTACTAGAAATGCGGCTGTTCTGAATTTCATAGCCAAGGATCTAGTAACGGCATAGCATAATTATGATAGTTTACAACTCGTAAGAATATCTTCAAGAGGGTATAAATTTAATGGCAACCGTATAACAATTAAGAAGCCCATTCGTACACAAGGCGACGCAAGCCTTCGATACTTTGCGACTTCGGTATCCAAGCGACTATCACAATACAAATCCATAGAGGTTCGTACACTGACACAAGTGGCCCAGAGTGGGACGGGAGCTACTGTCAGACTTCTGTTCAATAGCCCTTTACCTAGACCACGGCAGGTTTTGGCCCTCTTAGAGGGCCTCGTCAGATTGCTGACAGCTCCTAGAAGCGCGCGTGGAACACAACGCGCCGTCGACCCGTGCATGGTCAGTGATGGCGAGTCACCGATTACTCGTCGTTCGCATGGCCAGGTATCAGACACTTGCGTCGCCTTGTGTACGAATGTCCTTTAGAGCTATGAATCAAAGGTTTAATGCCTGTGTGTTAATGATAGTGTTTCTGAAGGTTTCCATCGGGATCCTGTGCAGCGTGTGGAGACGATACGATTGGCGCCGGCTGATCAGGCAGTACTCGCCGGTCTGGTGTCTACGTTTGACCCCCCCGCCTCTTACATCAAGCATGTCTGCTATACTAACTTCACCAGGTAAACTATCGGATTTGCCATTTTTTAACCAACCGAGCCACTGACTTTCTATTCCATTCTATTCCTTGCCTCTGTGAGCGGTGACTTAGCGCAGCGAGCTGTAAGATCAAGTGTATTGAAATGTTCGAAACACGCCACAGGCGCTGTCAGTGGCGAATTCGCGTACTTGTAAAGTAACTTGTCTTATTCACGCCGCCCATCGGTCCGCTCATCGCTTAGACGAAAGTTGTGAATAGGCCTTTCCGTATTACGTCTACCTTTGCAACTCGCAACTGTAGCAATTAATACGTAGATACAATATTAAAAAAAGAAGAGAAGAATAAATTTTATAAAAACGCAGGATATCTCCCTATAGAGCTTTCCATGATGGACGGAAACATGTTACAGTAAAAGGAATTTAATTACGGTTGCTAAAAGTTGAGAATGAACATGACACGAACATTAACATCCACGAGAAATCCCTCGACATAACAGCGACACTGGAAAACTTTACAATGGAACAGTCAAAAGTTATTTAGCTTTCAGAACTTTGGGATAGAATATTTGTGAAGTTTTATTTAGATAAATGTGTAAAATGGCGTTCTTAATAGCAGATTGTTCGAAAGACGTAAACTGCCGCCGGCAACCGAGCCGTGAAACGAGCACAGCAAATCTTAAATAAATATCAAATCTTTGAACATCATCACACAACACAACAACTTGTTAAACTGAAGTCTAAATAGGTAAACTGTGTCAGCATCTCGTAAATAACTACAATAAAAATACACCGGACATGATCTAGGACTTTAACAATGAGAATGCAACCATTATATTCAAATCCAATCATTAGTTTGACGAGCATTCAAAGGCGCAAATGAAGCGTAAAGTAGCGGTATCTGGCGCTAAATCTTCATCGATGTGAAACAAAAACTTGAACAGAACTTGCTATTAGTCAAGATATTTATACAGGGTTATTTGTAAACCTTATTAACATTAATAACCTTTAATAGGCTGAAAGTACTTATGATTATAAACAACGTTTTCTACAAAATCAACCCCAGAATCACGTGTTTCAATCAAAATTGAATATTTTTCTGCTGTCAATGTATGAAACATCAGTTTTTTTTATAAATTTTCAGGGTTTGTTTCATCATAAAACTTATTTATTTATAACCATAAGTAATACAGCCCATGAAAGGTTGTTTATGTTTCACAAATAACCCTATATTTACGCATTGATGGACTGTCCCATTTGCCAGGTTTAGAGAGATGCTACATCAATCACAAACACCAAACTTTATTGCTTGTATACAACATGAACATAACCCATGATTAATGTATCAAGTAGACGTTAATTACGATCGAGTATTACCTGATAGGCGAGTCTCTTGTTAGTGTTAATTGCAGCGGCGCGTGCAAAAAATACGTTGTATTTAAACGCCATTGTTTAGCCGTCGCCGTCGCTGTCGGCCGTTGCAATGAGAGCGGAATGATGCATCTCAGTGCTTCACTTTTTCTTTTTAGTTTTGACAGCATAGAATTCCATTTTCTGGGTTTTTCAGTTGTATATACGTCTGAAGTTATCAATGGATGAAATCGATATTATGAGTTGCGTGAATTGTTTTTGTACTGTAATGTTATTATATAAAAATTGTGCAAAGAAAATGTATTGTCATTTGAAGTATTTAGTAACAGAGGCTTTAGCAGATTTTCCGATTTACCTTCCAGCATACTTATATTATTTACAACATTTATTGTATGGCAAATGAAAAACCTCTAGTGTACGGATATGATATTTGGCCTCGAAGTGGCGCTTAGTTTTTTCCGTCACAAAAACATGAAAGTCGTGTTAGGCTTCAGATCAAAAAATAGATTGCCAATATTTAGATACCTCTAAAACTTTCCAGGTTGGGTTTCCCTTCTCCGATATACGTGAATGTGGTGCGTGACCCAGTGGAGCGGGTCATCTCGTGGTACTACTACGTGAGGGCGCCCTGGTACTACGTGGAGAGGAAGAGAGCATTCCCTGACCTCCCACTGCCCGACCCAGCATGGCTGAAGAAGGTTTGTAAACATATTTTTGTGTACTGATATGGAAAAGAACATGCGCATGTCTAATTTTGCTGTAAAGGTGCTGATAGAAACATCGGGCATTCCCCGTTTTTAATTTTGTCGAACTGAACAACGAACAGAGCCAAGCATAGAGTATCGCTACAAACATTTTCTTAATCTTTCTCTTTTTTTTTTAACTTTTTTGTTTTTTCTGTACTTATTTTTTAATTTACTTTTTTTTAATGTGTGTGTCTATCGTGGTTCCCTTGCGCCAAATAAATGTTTGTTCTTTCTTTCTTTTTTTTTCTTTCTAGCGAATGCTCTTGTCAATGGTCGTTAAAAAAATGTTTCTTCATGAAAATGTCATGTTTGACACTACCCTCGGCAAAACGCTCGTGAGAATGGTCGCTGAAACGCTCTCGTTTATTTCTCTGTAATGTTACAAAGAAGTTCGCAAGAATGCTCAGTA
This sequence comes from Agrotis ipsilon, assembly GCA_028554685.1. NCBI lineage: Eukaryota > Metazoa > Arthropoda > Insecta > Lepidoptera > Noctuidae > Agrotis > Agrotis ipsilon. The sequence goes on from CM052957.1 coordinate 10,787,300, forward strand.
CAAGTCGATGCTCAAGTTTCTCAGTACCTTTTTAGGTGCAATGCTCATTCGTACATATTGAGGCAAAGCATCCAAGCCGAAATAATGAGGATTAATATCTTGTATAGAAAACTTAATGATGACGTATTACCAGTATTAATAGATTAACAATTGCATTGATGAATGTTTAATCCCCCAGTTAATACCCACTGCAATAGATGTCAGATTATACTAAGATGCCTTTGTGCTCGGTGTTAAAAAATTGACACTCACACTGCTACAAAAAAATAGACAAGTAATTATTCTCTTCATCAATTAATCACAACGCTCGTTGTGTTATCTGATGGCAGAAGCATTCATAACGCGTGTCAATAACTTTTATGACAGGATAAGTAATAGCTAATCTTAGATGATAAAATGCTCAGATTCCGTGTTTGAAACAAAACGTAACGTTTTTCGTGGAGCCTCTTGTTTTTATAATGTGTGAGTGAGCGACACGCATATATTTACCTATATAATTTTTTTCCTTGGAGTTTTCACTTGTTTTACGTAGGAATCGAGCGAAGGGTTTTTTTACCTTTTTTTTGGCTTCAATTTTTAATAGCCTAGCCTTCATTGTGAGTTGCGACACGCACACTCACATATTTACAAAAAAGTTGTTTTCCTTGGAGATGTTCACTTGTTTTAATCAAACAAACGAAGGGGCTAATGGCAATGGCTCCCTGTACATTTAATAAACTGATATAGCCAATATTACTATCTTAATTAGTTCCATATGTCAGGTTTTCTTACCTATACCACTCGTGAGAACGTGTAAGCTATTAGACATTTTTATTGTTTTTATAGCATCGTGACATGATCTCTATTCACGAGATGCGTTTTTATTAGCTAACGGTGAAAATGATGTTTATGAAGCGCTTCCATCGCTTTATGTAGCAGTGATTACTGTACCTACTCCAGCGCATATTGTTCGTGCGATAGGACGGTCGGCTAAAATTACATACAACATTTCACGTCGAGCCTGCAACGTGTAATGTAACAAGATTATCGTAACTAGGGACCTATTAGGCTGAATTATAACATAATCTGCAAATTTAGACAGTATCTAGATCTTGTGGCTTCATTTGCTTATCGTAGATCTTGTGAATTCCCTGTTTTATGAGCAGGTAATATTATTAGTTCAAAACAATTAATATTAATGATCTTGTACTCGTAATTTCTCGGACAACTTTTCACTTTTGATCGTAAAACAACGCCTTAATAATGCCTTTTTATGGATCGCAAATGTATAACATAAAAACTTTATTCTTTTTTGTAAAAACAAGATACGCGTGGCAGCAATCGGGTTGATCGCCCGCCAATTTGCGGATGAAACGTCTGAAATTGGCCACGTGCCGCGCCGTTATCTGCGCAGGAGTTGATCCCTGCCGGGGTTACCATTAGTAGGGAATGTTTATGGCGCTATCTGGACTTGATGATATAATCATATATCTGATGCCTTTAGTACATTGTTGCCGTAATTGGCGTAAAATGTTTTCTTGCGTAGCTGAGGCCCTACACAAAAAAAATACTAGTGATACCAATTAATTGAAAGGAAAAAGTCCCAAAAGTTATAAGTACTGAAATTCTCACGAATAGTGTAATACTTAGTAATAATAGATAGGTATACCCAGGGCTGGGCAGTATTTGAATTACTTGTATTTGAAATACGTAATTGAAATACAAATACGTATTTTGTATTTGTATTTCAATTACTTTCTTAAAATGTAATTTGTAATTTGTATTTCAAATACCTGACGACGAAGTATTTTATAATTAGTATTTCAAATACATGAAACTCCAAAATACATTTTAACAAAATACTTTTAAACTTAATTTACTGTAATTACACTCTCTGCAATGATGGTAAAGCAGCTAATTAGAGTTGGCAATACTGCACCTGTTATGTACTACTACCACAATCTGTCAAATTTCATTAATAGATTTTGAACCTTATTACAATACTTAATGGAAAGTTATTTTTTGATTGGTAAAAATTGACAGATTCGGGCAGGTGGACCTGCTAGCGTCTTTACACTGTACGTCGAACATGGCGAAGACACGCAAAAAAAAAATGAACGTCGAATTGAGAACATTCCAGGCCATTCAGCCCGTGCTGGTCCAGATTACATATTTAGTAAAATGTAATTTGTAATTTGTATTTTGTATTTTAATTAAAAAAAGCTAAAATACAGTATTTTGTATTTTATATTTTAAATACTTTACTTAAAGGTATTTTGTATTTTATATTTTAATTACTTGCGATCCTGTATTTTGTAATTTGTATTTCAATTAAAGCAGAGCATGTATTTTGCCCAGCCCTGGGTATACCTATAAACGAAATGTTACGATAGTGATTCCCACAAACGTGATGTCTGAGAGTACCTAACTACTGAATTCTGATAGGGTATTTCATACTTTGTATTTGGTGGCAATGGTTGAATTCATAACTTCGATGTAGACTAGCTATAGGTCCCTACAATAATAATCTCTTCTTGGTTCTGTATCTTACGGCTTCTAGAAATCTACTTATGACTTGAATAGGAATTAAGTAAATGTTCTTTTTAGACAGCACAAGAAGAACTTAAATAATGGTAAATGCATTGACGTGCGGCGTGCTTAAGTTGCCTTAAACATTGAACATGTATCATTAAAACCAAACATGCGTGTACACAAACATAGCTTGTTCCTATCGCAATCTCTCTCGAATACAATAGGTGAACAATTACATCGGATCGCATCTCTGCGGTTTAAATCGATTGTTTATGGGACCGCTAACAACATGATCATATCAATAATACTTAATGACCATTCTTCTTTATCGTGTCGATAGCTAAAAGTTCAATGAATGAATATTTGTTCCAAAATTCGGTTCCGTTCCACTCACTCTTACAAATTGCCTACTGGCCAGTAGTTGGGTAAGCTTTCACCATTTCCCTAATTCGTAAACCTACACAATGATTATATCAATAATGGTAAACAACCATTCTTCTTTATCGTGTCTATCGAAGAAAATTTCAATGTTTTGTCCAAAATTCAGTGAACTCGAACTTAGCTCACTCAATTGTACGAAGCGTCTAATACCCGGTAGAATCTCAACTAATCTCAAGCTTTCGCATTTCTCTGCTTCGTAAACCTACTTCATGGATATCGAAAACTATACGGATTTTAATACGGAACCGATTTTCCAATTAAATAGCATTTACTGTGTCGAATTTCCTACTTTTAGAGTTCCGTAACGTGACGAATATTAGGCCGAAAATACTGAATTACTACTACTCTAAGGACTGGCCGAAAATATTAAGAAGATACTGCCCTTAGTCGCGGGAATGTCGTCAGTGATGGTTACCACGACCCTAGAAGGCAACAGGCAATTGAAGGAATAGGATAAGTTTTAGACAGTATGAGTCTCTGAGTCCCTCCCGTCTTGCCTTGGGTGGGAAAAAAGTTAAATTTACTCCAATAAATATAATGAAAAATTGAATTTTAATAAATATGGGATTAAAGATAATCCTGTAAATAAGAGGGTTCATTTGATGATATGCAGATAAAAATATGCTACGGAACTCTTTGCACGCGAGTCCGTCTCGCGACTGGCCAGTATCCCGTTAGAGCTGTCAAATCGTTCATTCACAAGAATCAGTAGAATCCCATGGTCAAGAGTTCAGATTGTTCAGATCAGTCGGTCACGAGCAGTCCGCTAACACGACACGAATCAATGCTCACGATCGAATTACAACTGAACGTAAATTGAAGCAATGCGTCTAACAACTCGTGAATTAATTGGGTTAATGTATTGATGGGAATGAATTGAATGATACATCACTTTAGTGCAGTTAACGAGTTAATAGTGATGGGTCACTGTTCTCACAGATTAGTGTTGCACTTTGATAGGACCGCCATCAAATATTTAATAGGTTTATGATATTTTTAGTATCAATGAAACGGGGTATCTGTGATGTAGTAGCATACTTTTAATTAATTGCAAGATTTGGTTAGTTTTATACTTTAATAACAAATTTATCGTTTTCAATCTTACAGTAGCACTTTTCCTAAAATGTACCACTTTTACAATTTAAATAAGAACCATAAAAGTTTACTATTCTAATAAACATTACGGTGCCAATCTAGAAATTAAATTCTACTTCGTTTTGTTGTCTATGCGCTATACCTAAATATAGAAAAAGAAAGGCAGAGTAATGAAAGTTGTTACATAAATAGTAATTGTTATTAAACTCCCAGCACTTTAGTATTTAAATTCTTAATCTGGAATCTAAACTGATCACTTAAATTGCATATTTGCACCTTTCGCAAGATGCTGTAATCTTGATCAGCCGTCCAGTAAGTATTGTATTTTATGAGAATAGCTGGCTGTGGTACCATTATGTATATTTATTGTTCTCGTAAAATGAATATGTATGTACAAATAAGCCAACTAAACTATTAGCTGTGGGCGATTTAAGTGCTACTGCGGTACCAAAATATAAGCGAAAGTGTAATAAAAGTACCAACGTAAAGTCGTAATGCAACTTTGCTGTTAAATGCGAAATAAGATATCATGAACGGTGTAGAACCTTCAATTTACATAACTCACTAAATACCTACCATTGAGCTATTATTACTACGTATAGAGACGACACCACGTATCACCACTGTGTCCCATCCAGGATGTTCATTCAGTTGTTTGATAGCTCTGTGGCGTGCTCTCGGCGCGCGCACTCATCCTGGATGGGACACAGTGGTGATACGTGGTGTCGTCTCTATACGTAGTAATAATAGCTCAATGATACCTAGGCATTTTTTAGATTACGGAAAGCATCAATTCAGACCTCCCCAAGCTCAGAATTGAGTGAAAGAGACTGCCAGACTCAGACTGACTAAAACCCACGTCCTTAAATTGCCCTTTGCACACTCCCGCAATCCTGGCAACGAGTAAAACTAACAATAATGTCTTATAACAGTAATCTTTTGAATAGAATTTGAAATGGATTAGCGTATGAATACTTTGTTAAGGATAAGTTAAAACTAATTATACCAAACTTATACCATTTTGTTAAGTGATCAATCAATCACAATTTAACAAAGAAAGAAGTCTCAATCTTGCACTAAAACTAATTGCAAATATTTTGTTGTAGATGCTCATTAATGTCTGAAACGGTACTTTTTTTGCATGTTGTTATGCCTAAAGCCTAAAATTTCCAGTCATGTAATTTAGTTTCAAGCTACGAACTGACGAAACAATTAACGGCTATGTTTTACAAAATTAATGATAGTAACGTCGGAGTTAGATCAATGGACAAAGATTTTTGTTTTATGATGATCCATCATACCTAATTTTATTTTACGTTATGTTCCAGTGCTCTAAATACGGGTTGATCATTGTAAAAAATGAATCATCATCCCAAACTTAGGTTTATTTTATCACTCGTAGCATACGGATTGCAGTGGATGATGTGACCCAAGACCAGATTGTAATTTTTGGGAAAGTGTTTTACGTATGCTGAAAACATGTTTAATACTACTTCAATTATCCCTAAACACAGAAATACAGACCTGGCTGAGAAATAGCAAGAATTAATCGAGCCAGTAATTTTTTTTAAATCGATTTTTTTAGTCCCGTTACACTTTTAAATTGAACATTTAAAGACTGGAAAAACTAATGAGCCATAATATCATTTAGTCGGGATTTAAACCTCGCAGGGTGTAAAAATATTTGACAAATTCCAACACTCACTGTACACACTACACCTGCGCGCGCGACATACAACGAGCAAATCTCACGAGCACAAAAATTTGCTACTAATAAATTGTAAAAACGTTTTAATGAAAACAATTTTTCACGAAAATATTAAATCATCCGTTTGGGAACCCCTTTGTAGTTTCGAACATTATCATAACTTATACTCTCTATGTAGAATAGACTTGTCTGCAAACCTATGTATTTTAAGTCATGAGTTATAGTCCCTGTAAGTCAGCCTACGTCGAGACCTATTTCATCGCCCATCTTTCGATCTAAACAAGAGATTATCGAAGTAGTTCATCAAAACCTTAGGAAATGCACGAACGTGGGCTATTCTCTAGTCAAACGTTAACAAGTCGACATGCTCCCGATACGCGAAACTATTTCGTTTCGAATGGTCATTGGTTCTATGAATTTATGAATATCACGGTCAACGATGATTTCTTTTTCGAATAACGTTAAATGGTGCGTGGCTTATTGCTCTACGCACTATTTTGAATGCCAAATTCCTCTTTGAACCTTACGGTTTTTCTGTGTTTTTTTAATCGGCAGGTGGTACATACAACTATGTAGCAAATGCTACATTTATCAACATTCTTTAGAAGTGTGCCAGATAGCTACAATTGTAGGTAAATGACAGTTCAGGGTCTCCACTTACGAAACAAGGGTTCAACTACTTCTGTAAAAAGTATTTCTCTTTCAAAACACATTGGAATTTCTAATTAAATGGACAGATCTAATTTTGATAAGCTGAATGACAGAAACCACACACTCAATCAGTTTTCAGCACTAACATACGCACTTAACGAGATACATTAAAACCTTATTTACTGACTCAATAGGTCTCAGCTTACAGCCCCTCGCCTTAGTCAGCGATGCAGAAAAAATAAATTAGTTTTGAGTCAACAAAAACTTGATGATATAATTAGTTTAGCAAACAAAAAAGTTACTCTAACGTGCTTAGTATTTAGTCTCCTCTACATAATTAAAAATATTGTTGAACAAATTAGATAGGATAATGAGTGTAACGTTATGTTACACAAAGGAGATGGACAAGCTGAGATATTGGAATATGAACCTCTTTATTAATACCTCTGTACAATGTCGATGTAAAAAACCACAATTTCTTATTCTAAGAAGTCGTGGCTTCATGATCATTATTTCTTTATTTTGTTCAAGACATCATTAATTAGCAACTCGCTAAAATTGATAGAACTATATGTCTGTGAAGTGTAGAGATCTGATGATAAATCAGACTAAAAGATTTCTTGGAAATTCTTTCTTTCTTTTCAAACTGACGTTATTTTTCGTTTGTGTCCTACGCCTGTGTGTTTGTATCCACATCTATGTCTTAAATCCAAATGCCACAATAGCAAAGACCATGGTTCATACCCCTGGAAAATAAGCCTTCTCTTTGTATCTCCTGGAACATAGGCCTCTTTGTGAGACAAAGCGTGTCTATATGGGTCTTTATGACCTGAGCTACCTTACCTTTAGGGAAGACAACTGCTATTTTATCAGCATCCTCAAAATTGACCTAAATTATATGAATTTGTATATTGCCCAAGCTTTTGATACAGTATACAATTGTTAGTATATCTGTGTCTTCTAAATTGACATAAATAAAATTAATTTGGTTATCGTTCCAGGACTTCGAGACTTGCGTGCTGAGTGGAGACCGGGAATGTCGTTACATAGAAGGGCAGACTCACGAGGGAATCGGCGACCATCGACGACAGACGCTGTTCTTCTGTGGACATGAACAACAGTGCACGTGAGTATTTTGTCCAGAATTGGATGTCTGGAGGATTTTATCACAGAGGCTCAATTTCCACATCATTATGTCGCTATCATGGTAACTAAAGTAAGGAAATTTAGGAAAGCTGCTATTTTTCATCATAAACATAATTAATTGTACGAATATTGTCTATGCAAAAGAAAGTATGATTCTATAGCATCTGTATGGATACATTATCTGGCTCACTGCGCCTGCGCATTTAGTCTGGCTGTTTAATCAGCATGCGCCTGGGCATTTAGTAATGTCAGTTGAAATATTGCTATGTTTTTTTTAAGAAGGCGCTATAAAACCCTTTTTTTAGCCAATGCTTGGAAATGTTTTGATGATGAGATATACCTTAGACCTTCGACTATTCGTCGATGACCCATTGTACTTAATAGCTTTCCCACATTTCGCTATTCATGTGTACCTAAGTCAGTCCAAGTAGTGTATGAAACAATTGTTACAAATATTGACTCCTTGGCTGATACTGAGGATAAAACCAGTAATAATTATGACCTTCATTATCTCAGGAACACATGCACAGCAGACCACGATATCAGTGGATTGAAAAATCAGCCCTAAGTGATGTTACATGTTTCAATTAGACACCTTTACCTAATATAGAAACCTCTATGATTCCAGACCATTCAACAGCGTTGAAGCTCTGCAGCGCGCCAAGCGTGTGGTGGAGGAACAGTACGCCGTCGTGGGAGTGCTCGAGGACATGAACTCGACGCTGACTGCGCTCGAGCGATACGTGCCGCGGTTCTTCCGTGGAGCGCTGAAGCTGTACTGGGGTTAGTAACTTTGAATAGCGACATCTATTGTATAGGTGCCGAACTACGTAGTCGATGAAGTAAAGATTGTAGAGGGAGCCAGTCTCGTTTAGGAACTTATGGAAAATTTCAAAAATCAAAAGTAGCAACTAGTGCCATTCGTTTATTGCTGCTTTCGTTACGACATAGAAAATGTAGAAGTCATTTATTTTATTTAGCTCATTTTCTGGGTCATTCATACTGAAAATCAGAACATTATCTTGTTCCATCCTTATCTATTGGAAAATAGGGGAGCTTTTTTCTACTTGTAGATAATTCAAATATCAATTTCATGTGGAAATTGAATCCACGACATGCAGCGCAACAGTCCATCGGTCAACTGCGCCAATCGCGACGCCACGTCGAGTGTTTAATTTAATCCTGTGCTAGCAGAAGACGCTAGTAAGCTTAACTTCAACCTATAATTTTAATTTATTATATTTCTCACTACACGGTACGGATACCATAGGCAATGCCTGTTCAATTCATGAAATGCCTTTAAACCCCACTTCTCATTACAGAGGAAGTAAACACATTCGCCCGGATCAACCGCAACAACTACAAGCCCCCAGTTTCAGAAGAAGTCAAGAACATCGTCCGAGCAAACTTCACCAGGGAGATTGAATTCTATGAGTTCTGTAAGCAGAGGCTGCACATGCAGCTGAGGGCACTCCGAGATCCCTCCATCACCCTCCCCACGCCGCGCGCCAGGAGGAGGAGGGCGCGCAAAGTACGAGCGACCAGAGTGTAACCATAGACTACAGATGGCTCGCCCATCGCTTCTAGACTGTGTTAGGTTAGAAGTTGTTTAGCCTTATAGGCTGCGTGACGCATTCAGAGCAGTGACATTTCATTGTGAATATTGAGCTCTGTTTTTTTTATTTCGGTTCTGCTTTTAGTTTTGAACTCTTTCTTCTTTTGTCTCGCTCTGATTCTCCTAGTTCAGATATGCTGGTTTTTTAAACCTGCCGTTGTATTTTGTCTTGCAAAATGGACCTGATGAGGTAATTTTGAGTGTGTGAGAATAAGGCACTATGCCAGTACAGTCAAGAATTTGCTTTATGTTTGAGCTATTATAGTTGTCTAGTTTATTTTTTATTTATGTGAATATGAATTTTAAAAATTGTATAGATATAACATGAAGCTAGAAACTGTGTACATTTTTCCAGTACATTGATAATTTATTCGATTAGGATTGAGTTAATATATTAGCCACTTGGCTTTGTTGAGACATTCTATTTAATTGTTGAGTCGTGATCGCCGCCATCTTGGCTATTGGCGCGAAATTGTGACTATTTATTTGAAATTGTAATTATATAAGTGATGTCCATATTTCTTATATTAAGCAACAACCAATTTAACATCTTCTAATTTTATGAAATTGTATATTTTAGATAGTTATGATTTAGTTTAAGAATATTGCTACTTAAGTACTAAAAAGTCGCACTATTAGTATAAATATTTTTTAGTTAAAATGTTCTGAAAGGCAGATAGGTGACAAGGTTCTCACTGTTGTGTTTCTCTACCTAACGAACTGTACCTTATGCTGCATTAAATTATTTATAATGAGATCAAAATAAAGTGTAATTGTGATATAATATTTCGCTTAATGTTAAGATTCTGTAATTAAAGTTCTTGCATAGTATCAATCCTTTTTTTTTCATTTTTATTCTTTTATAATGATCTTAATAACTTTCTACGATCAATGGTTATTATGATAGACCTATTGACTGTTGTCCCACGTTGGGCGCCATTATTACTTATCTTTAGTTAAAGAATTGGAGGTAACGAAATAATTCCTTTTCTTTTTAATTTCGAGACAGCGGTTGCTTAGAATTGAAAATTCAAAACACGCATTTGTAGCAACTTTCGTAACTACCAAAACATAAACACAAATTGGATTTAAAGTGCAAGTCATATAGAAACTTGTTTACTATACTTTTACTACTTTATTTTTACTTGTTTTTGTTCTTCGCAAATATGTGGGATATGTGTTTATGTTTCGTTCAACCAGTTAAGGGTTAACTTGAAATTGAACGTTTTGTTTCTGGATTGGATAGTATTTAAATTAGTCCTACCACTCTAGGTCAAGCGAAAGGGATTCTCAAGACTTGACTAATTAAAAACTACTCTGCTTCTTCGGTTAATTTTTGTGTTCTAGGGTCGTATACCTTTTCAGACAGTCGTGAAACAATGGAAATTGACCGTAGTCACTTGTATTTACTTATACTTCATAGTCCGCTTTTCTGCCTCCCAGGATGCTATAGTGCCAGCTCTTTCGTTGGGAGTCAAGCCCTCCCCTGAATTTTCGTTTCACCACCTTCTGGTAGATAGAGCCACAAGGCCATACATTTCCAGAAAACAAAAGTTCTCCAAAACATTTTCTTTATCATTCTATAACATTCATGACCTTGATATAGCCAGCAAGTTTCATAGGTTAAACAAAAGTTTCCCGAAAAGTGGCTTATTAAAAGAAACATGTACTTCATAATTATGCACATTAATTTATTAGGTAGGTATTTATTACAAAACAGGAGTCAATTAAAAGAGAAACAATAATAGTTCATAGGGTAGCATTCAAATTGTGTAAAATTAATATGGCCACATTTAAAGAATTCAGGTACATATACAAATAGACAAACCATCGGCCTCATAAATAAATTAATATCGCTTAAAAGTAATAATAATTTAGTTTCGTAATGTCTAATAGTCTCATTTATTAAAATCTCAAAACTGAATCAACAATTGGCTATTATTTATCAGTTCTCACGTAGGAAATATGTCATGATACCGTGATTATAAAAATATAAAATATAAATATATCCAGATTATAACATCGGTATAAAATATTTTAGTTACATTATTATTCGCATAAGATTCATAGTTTTGAAACATTTTAAATTACACTTTCGCATCTACTTCAACAATTCAATACCTATTTTAAACGGTCTAACAAGGGAAGATATTAATTATGTCACCACAGATATTATTTTAACTACAAATATTCGTATTATCTAGAGTTCATAAGGATGTTATGTGAATAAATCTTTCTATCTAGGTGATCCTCCTAATTCGACATATTATAACTATTACAAAGGTCTAATAATGTCATAAAAATTGTATTAAAATATTAATTAATATCATTCAGAATTCATCTCTCTTATTATGTACAAGGAGAAGAGGCGCGGCTGCGCTCGCCGCCCGCGCCTGCACGCACATTCATCACATTTTATTGTCCTACGGGACGCTACTCTACAATTAACATAGTACGAAACAAAAAAATGGATGAAATATACACATTACTTGAAAAGTCGTTACTGCAAAATGGCACTCTGAGAACGAGTAGCTCACTCGTCGTTTATAATATCTACGCCTATACTAATTTATATCACAAGTACGCTTTACAACGTGAAGCCTCATCAACTCAGGAGCTCAGGACGCCCGCGCTGTCTGGCGGGAGGCCGGGAGCGCACGGGATGTGTCGCCAGCCGGCGCCGGCCGGCCGGCCGCCCCGCGCTCCCGGCGCGCACTCGTCGCTCTGACACTGTCACCTCTCGGCTCTTCGCGGCCGCGTCAGTAGAACGAAGGGTGCCAGTCGACTGTGGGGTGCAGAGGACCGGACGCGCCCACTGCAGTCGGCGCGCCCGAGGCGGACGTCGAGCCCAGCGCTAGGCAATCGAAGCAGTAGTTAGAGCCCGTGTTGTTGTCCCAGAACTGTTGGCCTTTGCACAAGAACCTCACTGCAAGCTCCAGCCGCTGCCCCGACGATATCGCTGGAGCGTACAAGACGAACTGGAAACGATCGGAGAACCCATCACACGAACCCTGCACATAGGTTGCTTGCAGATCGGTGTATGTTTTCCACCCATTCATTGTATAGCGTATGTGTACAGTCTTGTGGAAATCCAAGTTCCGCACGCGTACGGAGCCGCACACAGTCACGTGCACACCGTCGCATACGCGTGCGCTTTCAATGCACACGTTCTGCGTCTCTAGCTTATCCGTGATATTTACTGGAAGTTGGAACAGCGGAACGAGTGTTAGCGCTCCGAGCCGCGGCGTTGACCGCGCGGGTGGAGTGCTCTGAACATCGCATCCAGAGAGGTCGTCGTAAGCAGATTTAGGAACAACTGGAATTTCATCCATAAACGTTTTCACATCCGCTAGATCGAGTCCTAAAACATCCGCGAAACGTACAATTTTCTTGCGACCTGGCGTGCCGGGTGGCGTTTTACCAGTTTTGAGTGAAGAACAGCGTCGAACACGTTGAGGCCGGTCGTCCTCTACTTCCACTTCACCTTCATTATGAGTTTCATCTGTAACTTCTGCGCTCAAGAGGGACGGCTCAATTTCACACGTAGGCGATATTTCATTTTCAATTGATACTTCACTGGTTATGATTTCTAAAGGTTCTGCGCTAATTTCGTTGCATACGACAGGTTCTAAGTCAAGAATTGCTACGGGGGCTTCCGTCGGCGTTTCCTCATCAAGGGGAATTTCAACTTCCGCGAGTGATAAGTTTTCCAGGCACTCAGTTGTATAAGTTTCAGTACTTTTTTCATTTTGAAAGTCTTCTTCAACTTCTACACCATCGGAAGGTTCGCTCTTTGCAGATTCAAATTCCGAGTCACTGTCTATTGTGGCACTAGAAAAGTTAGGTAAACTAAAAGAGTCCGTTTCTACCGCAGCGATAGGTTTAGCAGCACAGTCGATCTCATCAAGGCTATTTTGTGGTGCACAACCCTCAAAAGTGATCGCAGAATATAAGCGTTTGTTTGCGTGACCATTTTCACGCGGAATTGGTTGAAGTTTCACTGGCGGTGTGCACTCTGTATAAAAAGCAGTTGAAAATATGAAACCGTTTTGTGTTTTGTCTGGCTGTTGTAACAAAAACTTGGTTTGTTCTTTAGCTACTTCAGGTTCAGAATCAACATCATAAAAAGGCGGTTCTGGATCGTCTGTGGGAGATCTTTCTGGGAAGGCTGGTTCGTACTCGTCGATGGGACTGGACGGACTCTCACACTCGAGCTCGAAGTCGTAGAAGGTGTCAAGTTCCCGCCCGTTGGCCGATGTGGTAGGCCTGTGCGGCGCAGCGGCGGGCTCGCGCGTGAGCCAGCTGCTCTCGCAGTGGTCGTCGTGCGCGCCCCCGAGGTTGCTGAGGCGCGAGTGCAGGTCGCGCGCGAACGCCGCGGCGCGCCTGCCGCACGACATCGGCAGCAGCGAAGTCAGTCCGCACTGCGACCCCGCACGATCTCCGCTCATCTGCGTCTGAAACATACAACAACTACTATTAACAACTGAACAGATCGTACATATCGTCTTCTGATGTTGTGATTATTTATAAATCAAAGGTGACCTAGATGCATATTTAATTCATTTTGGCACCAACAAACATCATAAGTAAGCGCAATAAACGGCTGCATACAAAATGCAGGAATTCCAAACTTTTGGCCTATTTTGGGACCGTCGGAATTTTAGTTGTGTCTTGAGCATCGGAAAAACAAAAGCCAGTTTTCCTGTTAATCTTGCAAATACGACTGTGATCATCAGCTATTTATTTCTCTTTATCACTATGATATATGAAAGTTGAATGTCAAATGTAAACGACCTCGATAAGATAGTAAAATTACATTGCTTCTCTGTGAGACCCACGGACACATGGACCAGATAGTGCTGTGCCTACGTGCATACCGCACAGCTGATGTATTCCATTTAATAATTATGATAAATTATTGCATTTGAATATCAACAAAATCGTACTTCAAACGCAGAGCTGAGACTTCAAGATATTTAGAGAGCGAAAGGAATTCATAATCAAAATATTTCGCTTATTAATATTTATATTGCCGTAAATATTGATCAAAATCACAAGCATCAAACGACTAACGAGATTCAAGGAAAGTGCCTCTTTCCCACAGGTGCGTTCCAATGACAACATTGCGAAGGTCAGTGCCCGACCTATTTTAGAGCAACGCTAAAGTGGGACGCCTAGCCTTGACCTCGATGTCAGCCAGCCAGTTCTCGTGACACACGCTGATAAAAATCAAACTACTTAATCATTTATAATAGTCATGACCCTCTTGTAGTAAAAAAGTAATAAATGCTTTGATTGTGACCCCAGTAATGAGGGCTTCAATGACAATAAGTCTGCAGTAGCTCGATAACTTGGCAAATCGTAAAAAGAATATCACAATGACCTACCAATCACACATCAATAATTTCATTAATATTCCAGAATGTCAAAAGGTCAGATAATTCCGACCACAACAACACTTCGGTACTTTTATTTTGATTTGCTGAAGCGGACCAACTCGTTTATTCCCTCAAACGTTCTGTTTGTTGTCTTGAAAATTGATCTAAATTAAAGTGAGCTGTTGCGAAATTGAATTGAATGCGCGTGACAGTGACGAGAGTGGAGCACTCATTTGATAACAGTCCATTTATCCTGTTATATCTGTGTTATATCTGTACCTAGACACGGACGCACCGAGAATTTAGGAAGTTTAGTACATGCAGTTGACGTTGTTTCGTAATTAGATTCTGGTGCCAAGAGTAATACGTCACGGAAGCGGGGGCGGCCTACATAAGCATCTGGCAGTGGTGGCATCGGCACAAGTCCGCTCTGATGACGAACGGGAAATCATTCTAGTAGCTTTCGGAAGACGAATTTTAGATTTGTTTAGACTAGACGTCGGATCAGATTTGCAAATTAGGAGCCATAAGGAATATCCGTTCTGATTATGAAAACAAGCCAGTGCCAAAATATATCAAAACTACGTGTGGATATGGTAGCCGTTACATAAGTGACCAAACTAATAAATATGATTCAAACTAGCCAATACTAGGATAGCCATTCAAGGCCAATAAATATTACACTTTGTTTTCATTCATTGCTAGTTGAATGAACAACAACAACTATAATAGTCATAGGTGAGAGGGAAAACACACATTTATGGGGGACTCCCCTAAATGTCTAGTTTTCTCTGTACAATTTTCAAGGAGTTTCAAGTAGAATATTGAACTGAATCATCGTACTGGCACAGCACCAAAGATACTTCTCATTTCTGGGCTCTTTAACGCATGTATCATTAACAGTTTACAACTTTTCCTAGAATTATTATAAATATTTTAAAAGTAGATAAATTCCTGATAGCGTACTCATTACAGATCTATTTCCGAAGACTCCTTAATGCGTAGGATCTGATTCCACAGAAACTCGGCATGGAATCACGTGAAACTGCGTCACTGCTCTTACAAAGGAGAACCGACACATTTTCAAATCGTAGGAGGTACGTTTTCAGTTAAATATAGTTCAGTAATGCATCGCGGCATCGGTGGCCAGCTTGCCATTATCCAATCAGGGCGAGTCGGTCACCGCTCCGAGGCTCGCAACCACGCCACTCGTTATTGTTCATAAATAATGGCCGACTCAATTCTCGTAATGTATTATTACTACACGATTTGCGAGAAACAATATGAACACTGTGATGGTGGTCCAGGACGCCCCTGCGAAGAGAAAGTGGTGCTTCAACGTGTTTTATTGTCGGAGGAGAGCGCTAAGGAGAATTAAAAAAGAAACTTATTTAAAACCAAGTAGCACCAAGAAAAAAATAAAAACACCGGAGCAACAGCTCACTGAAAGTAATGAACTAACGATGCAACGTAAAGTAATGGATAAAAGGATCAAGCTTAATAGAAGCCTCAATAGTTTCACACTATCTCAAGTGGGTCTTAACAAAGTAAATACACAGTAAGATAACGAGCTACAAATGAAAGTTGACAACAAAGGAGTTATCGAAGAAACAAACGCCATCTTCAAGAATGTATAAGAAAGAATACGGTCATGTGGTTCGTTGCGTTTGTAAACACAGCGACGTCTTTCTCAGGTGAATCGCGAACAAGGTGACTTAAATATAAACAGACAGTAATTCGTCAATACGATAACCTTCTGTTATTGCATCTTTATTATTGATGTAATAATTAAAGCAGTTATTAATGAAGGCTAGGATGTAGTCATTTAAGCCAGACAACGATAACGAGACAAAAATGAAGTAAAAAACAGACTGAAGTAGAAGAAAAGACGAAAGAAAACGAGAAAAGCTGACTGTTTGTTAAAAAAGAAAATAAAACAAGGAAGACAGAGAAGATATTTCTAAATTTTGGAGAACATTTTGCAATGAAAGCCTTTTTTTGGGGATATCATAATGATCTCAAATTATTTTAAAGCAAGTATTTTATTAACAAAACGACGTAAAACATTAATTTTATTGATGGATAAGTTGAACACTGCAACTAATTGTTTTGACATTTCTACTTCTAGTAACATTTTTATATCTTTCTATGAATCACACATTCTATCATCATTCCGTACCTAATCATGATAAAATTTTATGACACAGTTTCATATAATACGTAACACTCATAATAAGTCTGATAACTAAAAGTATCGAGGGAAGTCATGCTTAGACTTTATTGAAATATGAGGAAAATTTACTTCGAACGTTTATGACACCTATACTGACGTCTTCATAGCGACCAAACATGAATTTCCAGTTTCTTTCAAATGCAATTAGAAATAAATGTGGCAAAACCAGCATATTTTCTCAAATCACTTCTGCGTATATTTGCGAACAAAAATACTCTTGACTTTGGAACAAGTGCTAAATGGCTGACATCCTTTGTGATCAACAACTATTTTTTATCCACTTTAAACTAATCTTAGAAAAAAACTGTTCATAACAACTCAGCATGATCAAGCAAGGTTCTTGAATTTCGGTAAAATTATTTCAAATATTCTATGACTGCAGAAATATCGTATGGATTGCACGCATAATGGAATGATTAGGGTTCACTGCATAACGTATAGGTATCTCTGGTATATGTTGGGATGCAGGCAGCAAACAATCCGGCCTATTATCCTCGGCAGATCCTTTATACTATAATGGTTCATCCATTTATTCATAGCAGTGTAGTTATCAATCGCGCTGCGCACACCCACCGTTTAGGGTTCGGCGCAGAAATCTAAATTGCTAAAGTACTCTAGTAATCTTTTGCCTTGGAGTAACCACGACGCTTGATGCCCGCAGGAATCTACGCATTGGGGCAGTCAATACGAGTTTAAACTGTTCTCATTTTTTAAATCTTGGTGTTAGGTTGCCCAACCCTTTCATTTAAAAACAACATACTCTTGTTATTTCAGAATTTTCCACTATTACTTATGTTTCCTTTTTAAACGATACGTTATGTTCACATGTTTTTTTAATTGTTTGTGTTTTTCTAGCGATTTAGTTGAAAAAAAAAATCGATATATACCTACGCGAATTTAGTTATAAAACAAGAAAGTCTGTTCATCATCGAAAGCATGCATGAAGTTGTTTTCTTGCTTAGACCCAAAATTGTAACTTAAAGTATGTATCTTATACCCCTGGCGTTCGCAAAAACTAAAGGTCATGTCCGTATTAGACTTATCTACGAACCTTCGTAATCTGGGACATAGTTACCCTCTGGGTCAGTTAAGCTTTTGTTATCACAAATGCTTTACTTATACTTTTTTTTTAAATTTTAGCTTCTTTGTTTTTGCGAATAATATCAAGTAATGCAAGCAAAGACCGACCAGATCTTATGGTTAGGTCTGCATTATGCTCCTTCCACAATTGCGATATTGGTATTCATTAAAAAGGTGGCTAACTATTAATATGGCTCAGATCAAGTAAAGGCGCCGTTTAAGACGTTACTAACCAGCAGAATTATCAAGAAAGGTGAATATAATTGACAAATTTGCAACGACTAAAAGATCAAGAGACAAACCACAAAACTTGAAGTAAATTAAATAATAAATGAAGTTAATCTGTATGATCTTATCCACACTTATTTTTGGTTTCCATACCAACGCGAGCGTTCCCGTTTGCAAAAATAAATAAATAATCGAGATACTAAAGCATTCCACACATCGTGCCTACAAGAATTAGAAGTGTCTACGTCATAAGGCGCTCAATGAAGTTCGATAAGGGCGGTCATTGAACTGTAGATAAGGCACAATAGCTGCACGCTACATCGTCCGATATTAGCAAGTATTGCCAATGAGAGTACTGTGCAGTTGACTCTATTTAGCCTGCACTTTAACGTTGCAATTATGAGTGATTTCGTAACCGCCCACCCGATAGCGCGTGACAAGAACTCATTGACTCCATTCAGAAATAACAAGGGGACGTAGCAGCTATTTTTATAGGGTGAACTCATCTAATTCTGTGACTTGCCTAATTATAAGATACTACCATATGCATCAGTAATAAAGTTCAAATGCGTCTGTAAACTTTGGGGAGGCTCGAGTAAGATATGATGACAACTAACCGTTAGTTGTTCAGGTATTTCAAGTAACTCATTTCACTATTACAGCCCCACAATAGTGCTCAAAACAATTATCACCAAACTAGGCGAGTCACAGAATTTGATGAGTTTGCTATACTAGTGATCTGATAATGTAAACCTTCTTCTTCATTAAATTATTTACACATGTAATAAGCTGCGGCGTGTCCCTTGCTGTCGTCAAAATACTTCGCACATACATTTCACAATCGAGGTAAAACGGATACGAGTTTCAATGCAATTTTAATATTCCAAGCGGCATTTCACATTTCGATGTTACGACCACGGCTTGGTGTCTTCATACGTGTATCGTTGTTAAAGATTTTGACATGACTTGACGGCGAATTGTTAATCGTTGATTTTACATCCTATGCTATTTCTGGTATGTTATCACTTAATTCATCAAAATGTGACCATTATGATGAAGTACCTGTACCAACCACGTAGTTTTTCCACATTCCAGGGCTTCCTATTTACCGCTTAACTACCGATATTATCTTGACAGCTCTCATTCATCAACATTGTAATCAACTTGCATCGAGCCTCTTCTTATTTTAGCTTCTCCCAGTAGACAATGGCTCTAATCAAGAGAATCTTGGAGCCTCGTTTGTATCTTTTTTCCTTCTATAACATGTGCAACTTGTCCACTGACAGTTACTTCATTGTAATCAGTGCAAGTGTTCAGACAAGTTATGTGAAAATTCTCAACACCTTTTTCTTAAACCTTTTTTATTTCATTTATCTTTTCTGAGTTACCTTGGGAAATTCACCTTAAAAAACGCAGTTTCTGCATGGCAAATTATTCATAGACTTTCATTTCTGTGTTTACGATAAGTAAATGTTTTTCATTTACCTGTTTTTTGATTTCCCAAAATAATTTTCATTAGCAAGAGGGTGTTAAGTTAGTTATGCATACTACGAATTATTAAACTTACGTAACGTCCAGGATAAACATTTGAACTGCATGTAATGTTGACATTGAAATCACTGCTCGTGAGTTTAGGTTTTGTTATTATGAACTTGTTGGTTGTTGCTAAGTTCATGCATCATTCACTTTATTATTGTTATGGATAATGTTTTTATTATTTTAATGAAAGTTTTATTAATTTACATGTTTGTGTTTTACCTATCTTTTGAGATTATAGTTACCCTCTAAACGCTGGAACATGGTAACAGTTTATCACTGCGATTATTACGTATTTTAAATAACAGTCGACGTATATCGTACGATTTTACACAAAAGATAAAGAAAATATAAAAGAAAACAAGTTATTCATTTCCATATCATGTAATCTATGTGAAAGTACATTTTATCAGGGATAAAGGGAGCCATTATCATAGCATTACTTATGTCATATCGGGGAGATATGGCAATTTAGTTCTGGAATTTTCAACAGACAAGTTAAAATATTTATGAGACAAATTTTTTGATCATCTTTTTAATTGATTTAACGTCATACTTAAAAGCATTTTTAAATCATTAAAGTTACTCACTTTACGGTATGTAAAGACAATAACATATGCAAATATACATAAAATGTGTGAATGTGCCGTGTTTAATATTCATTTAGTTTGTATGTACTTTAGAACAGGCAATGACCTCTAAAATACATATTAATATACAAAGGTTGACTGCGGTAATCCACTCAGGTGACATTTTTCTAATAAATATCTAATGCAAGTGACTCACCACGACAATTTATGAAGAAACTATGTTTTTTCAGACACTAAACAATAATTTAACTTTGATTTCATTAAAGCCCTTGACGGAATGTCACAAACCTAGGATATAACAAATTAGAGTTTACCATATTTTCCCGTTATAACGAAATAATCAACATATTTCCGACACTTTATTCCACTACGATACGTAACCAGGTGAACCAGACTGAGTAAATGCCCACTTGTATAAAGATAAGATTGTGTACGCATGATTAAACGGCTAATATGACGACAAACTGTAAACTATATGTGCAGAAAATACCTTAAAACCAACAATAACAAGCAAATTTGAGATTTGGAATGTATACAAGGAAGGCTATTAGTGTTAATATGACAGTTTATACCATGAAACTGGTTGACTAAAAGTGAGAGAGACATCAGAGGACGAATAGCGGTCATTTCGTTGGTGTGCGTATCCATCTCGGCGGTAACACACAACGCGCGGGCCGAGCGCTCCATGAAACAATGAACGAAGTGGAGCCGAGTGCTGACAGACTTATCACTTAAACAATACTCGATTAGCAACTCTAACAATCCAACAGTGGAATCCTATAGACGAAACGACCGACCCTATCTAGAAATATTTTTATCACATTACGATTACGCATATCATCAGCGTCAGAACAGATATATTACTTTCATTGCGTACTATAGACATTGGCGATAAGCCAACTTAAATAGATGCATTAGGATTTTTATTGATACAAGATTAATCAATTACATATTGAGAGTTGAGAGGTTTCCAAAAATGGAGACTGATCAGAATAGGTTGCATGGACATAGATGTTGAGGCTTAGGATAACAAAGGAATTGATCTGGAACCCATTAACTAAAACATAAGCAAAAATTGACGTTTAATGTAAGTAGTTTGATTAATTTCCTTAACAAAACCGCAAAATCAGTGACGATGCTGGCGACAACGATGACGATGGAGAGGAAAAATAAATTCCTACGTTAAATGCCAAAACATATTTCAAGTGTTATTCATCAATCCTTCGGCTAGCAACAAAGTCTGAAATAGCCAATAATGTCGTGAATGAGTTAAAAAAAAATGTTAAATAATGCAATAATAGAGGCGGCAGGGGCGGGAACATCCTCGTTCACGATATCCGAGTCGTGACTTTCACTTTGTGTACTAAAATAGTGCGCAGACACATCCAGACGTCACACAGACATATAAATAAGTGTATAGTGATCACGCGCTTGGCACTATACAATACTACCTTGCTATGCCCCTCACTCATCATCAGACCATTGCTGATTATGTCGACTATTTGTAAACAGGTAGGGCTCGGCCCCTCCTAGCTTCCTATTCGTAAAATTTGGCAAGAGAGTGCCGCACCTACTACTAGATATGTTTCTGTCTATCACCCACGATGGCCACGTCTCCGTCAGCACCCACCGGCCTTGCCCCGTCCTTGGACTGACAGGTGGATGGACAGAGACAATTTAAACTAGTTTTGTAATTAGATAATCTTTTTAGTTTGGTTACTGGGATAATGGTCGATTTAAAAGGAGGGATTCTGATTGATGTTACTTCAAATTCAACTACAACTAAGCCTAACAGTTCCTACAGTTTGACCAAAGACATAGGTAATGGTATTAATTTTAATAGCAATATTGAAGAAATACTAATGAACTCAAACTATAAACTCATAAAATGAAATGCAACATTGCATTACTATAAGCCAGTTCATCCCTAGGCAAACAGCAACAGCCCACGACATAACGGTACTGAATAACTACGCCTTTATTATTATTCAAACCACCGGGAGCGAGATGGAAATTAAAGTTTATAAGCGCGACAAGCTATTACTGTGATCGTTACCGAACACCGCAATGATTCTATCAACGCAGCAGTAATAGTAGGGTAGGGAGCCGAAGAAAATCGCTTGACAGATTAAAGGGCTGTAAATAACCAAGATAATACTTGAGTAGCAGCAGATCCTAAGTTACAAGACTCGGATGTAGACGATATGAATCGCGAAGACTAAGTATATCTTGTAGACAAGATTGCAGCAATTATGAAAGTGTCCGCAGCAGTAAATTAGCTACGATAAATGAAGATGAGAACCCATGCCATAGTCAATGAGGGAGAGATTCTAATTATAATTCTTAATTAAAACATGCAGGAGGAGTAGTTGGTATAACTCGTTCTGACATCAACACCATAGTAGGGCAAGCTGTTTATATGTCCAATATCCATGTTCATAGTTAATTTACAATGTTCTACAGTGTAGTTGAACGTTGCGATGGAGCAACTGCGCTCGATTGTCAGACCACGACCGGTTCTGAAGAAAATTCAATGCGCTTTCACAAACACGACATTTCATTATAGGTTTCTCATAAAGAATTTCAAATGGAACTTAAACCTATACATGTCTTAACCATATACGATGATATGAAACTGAGTTGCTAAAATACTTTTTATCTTTTCTTATTATTGATTTATTGGGTTCTCAGGGAGCAAGAACACTGGTCAAGAAATATTTTCACTTGTCAATTCTTTACCGTTGCGACGCTCTTGTTTAAATATTTGAGTGAGTGAAGTGGCCGTCGCATGATCAATTATGACTACATTGGGCATTGGGCACGCCCCATCACGTCGCCTTTCTATTGTGTTTGTAAACATCAATTGAAAATCTGGCATTCAATTGCTAACATCTACCAAATAAGCTTCCCATCTTCATAAACTTTTTTTTTCTATGTAATTCTTTGACTATGTGTTGTAGTAATAGTCGTATATGGATCTGTTATGCCTAGATCGGATATGGAATCTATAGTTTTTATTAGTTCCGGAATATTGTATTACGCATCCAAGGTGAATATAAGATCTGAGATACTCAGAGCCATAAAGTAACTAATTAATCTCTAAGTACGTTTCAATGTCCTGCTAGTGTTTCAATGTTTTTCTCATTTAGCTCTGACACGAATTAAATTGAATAAGCTTGTTTATCTCTAATTTTGTCTTGATGTTCAAATTTTCAAACATTTCCATCGTACGAATCTCTTTTTAATGCGATTTCTTCCTAAATATGTACGTTTCGTGCCAAAATAATGTTTACAAAACTTCTTTACTTACAATTTGATCATCGCTCGTAAAAATTGTTTGACGTAATAAAATGGTGTGAATTTAACTTTAATTTCTGATTTTATGGTTGATTTCCGAGAGAATTTACGTCAAATTATCGTCATGGTTTGTTATAATGCTCGTTGATGTAAGATGTAAGGCTTAAACTAGTCCTGCTATCTTAAAGAAGCCGACGCCCTTGACAGCAAGCTGCCTACCCACTGAAGAGTGCAATAAGAGAAAGAAGTAAGTAATAAAGAAACTACATAGGTACATAAGAAACAAGCGCAAATATGATTCCGATCTATTGTGTCCTTATGTCCGTGTTCATTTCGTATTATATTGTCATTTATAAAACTGTATGGGCCATAAAATTGTATTCTTTTATTCTGCCTTGTAAAACTGTTTGTTCAAATGCTGTTGAATTTGTATTGAAGCTGAAAATTATGTCACTGGCGTCGACTTTATTATGTAGGATGTAGGTAGTCGGTACGGTACACAATTAAATAATTACGCTCCCATTGAAGAAGTGTTACAGTGTCAATTAAATTATTACCGTTGTTATTGTTTACAAACATTGTATTGTCGTTGTTTAATTTGTAAGGTTGCATTATCTCTCTATACATGTGGCCTATCTTCAGATAGATAAGTAATCAATGACATAAAAATGTAAACAAAGTCATGCTATATGTAAAATGACACAATATGTCAAATTACGTATGTAGACGTCATACGCAGTAAAATTATTTGCAAAATTATCCTATAACAAGTACCTAATTACATTTTTTGCTGAAAAATTATAACTATAGATATCCATAGATAATTTGGCTTATTGGACGATTCGCACGAATTTAACTCGCACGAAACGTGCGAATCGACTCCTTTAAAACACATTATTTTTTCTGTAGTCGATTCGCATGAATTTCATTTATTGGCGTGCGAATCGACACCCTCACAAATATGTAGTAGACTATTCGCACACATTTCATTTTAAGGTTTAAAAAAATTAAAGTACAGTCGTATTCAGCCATCACTGAAATAAAAATAAAAAATAATCGAAGTTTAAACAGCAGATATTTACTTGAAAGTAAGAAAGATCTGTATGGAATAAGTGGTTGTGTAATGAAAAAAAAAATTTTTTTGGTACTTTTATTTTTTATTACGCGGTTAGTGGAGTAGTAGTTTGTTAGTGACACTTATTATTTATTATTCTGTGATCGATATTTGCTCATTTTTAATCCTCAAACCACGAGCTTAGAAGATGTTTCATCATCATCATCTCAGCCATCGGACGTCCACTGCTGAACATAGGCCTCCCCTTTTGATCGCCACAAATACCGGTTGGAAGCGACCTGCATCCAGCGTCTTCCGGCGACCTTCATAAGGTCGTCTGTCCACCTTGTTGGTGGACGTCCTACGCTGCGCTTGCTAGTCCGTGGTCTCCACTCTAGCACTCTAGAGCTTAGAAGATGTTTAGTACTTAGTTTTAATACAGATATTGTTGATTATAGATTGTGGTTTTATTTTCTATCTATTAAGAGTAAAACATATTTGACCTTACTACTTCTGTGCTCAAGTGTACTTTATCTTAACTGCATTTCATAAAAAAACAATGTGTGTGCGGATAGCCTACTACATATTTGTGAGGGTGTCGATTCGCACGCCAATAAATGAAATTCGTGCGAATCGACTACAGAAAAAATAATATTTTTTAAAGGAGTCGATTCGCACGTTTTGTGCGAGTTAAATTCGTGCGAATCGTCCAATAAGCCGATAATTTATGTTTTTTCAATCGTTAAGAAATTAGTTATAAAATTACAGTTTTCTTTCAATAAATTGTTGAAGCTGTGTTACATTGAGCTAAAACTGTATCGGTAATATCGTTCAATTGTTTTTAAATTAATGTAAACAAATCAGTTGTGAGAGCACTACAATAGTGATGGGCAAGCTCGACCGGTATAAATTATCTTTTATTATTATTATTTAAGATATTCATAGAGATCATTTTGTAAGCATCGGCACAATAGCCATTCAGTGTTAACTGTATTGTTTCTTCTGAGAAAAATATTATTTAATAGCTAACAATCTATGTATTAGATAGGTTTATTTATATAAGTATATATTAAGGTTTTCCAACAGCTATGTAGAGTAAAGTTAAGGTATACAATTTTTATACAAATAGGACTTACACAGTCGCAGCCTTCACAAAAAATAAGTGAAAACTACACAAAATTAAAGGTTCAAGCATACTGAAAATACTAGAGATTCTACTGAAAACATGTTATCAGTATCACAGATTGATATGAATAATAAATTACGTATAACTTGTAGAACTATAATGATTATTATTTTTCAAAAGTTATTTAATGACTTTGTTAACCTTATTTATATCACTGTTATATCTATTAATTATTATATCTTATAATAATATTCATTATCACTTAAAGGTGAGTATCATTCGTATTCAAGCGGGCCTCTCTACTAGCGACGGCGCCAAGAATCTAGAATCGAATTTTCCTATTTTTGATACAAAAATGTTTGAGAGACACGGCAGACATTTAGATTCCACATCACTATTTCGAGCGGGGTGATTGACCGCTATGACTTCGCTACTTCAAACTTATTTATGTGACGTTTAAATGCAAACGTTAAACGTAATTTAAGGTAATAAAAATAAAGTTAACATTGAACTAATTCAGGGGCATCGGGAAATAAACGATACTTTTAGGTAGTATGTCAGGCAGAACTAAAACGGATTTTTTCAAGATTCGGAGTTGCGGAGTTTTCCACAATGAACAATGAAAAAGAAAATCTAAATATTCGTTTTTCGTTCTGTAAATAAACAAAACATGTATGTAACGATACTAAAGTGGTAAGTAATGGAGAATTGACGAAGAATACGTTTGGATAAGGATAGTAGAATGCTGACGATCAGAGCCAAGTAGTTAGGCAAATCATAGCCAAAATTACGTTCATTTATGATTATGACAAAACCATGACATTAAAATCTGTCTCTTTCTGACTCAAGCATTTTACTATCGGCTTTCCTTGTCTCATAGCATCTTGGATTAAGTCCCAAATACTTGTAGACTTTGAAGATATAGAGTGATGACATGCAGCTTTGGCACGATACGTTTTATCATACATAACCTTAGCAATAATTGTAAATATTCGACCTTTCTTCGATTAATTTGCATCTATTAACTCAAGAACATTGAACACAGTGCGTATTTTGTTTGGCTTGAAGGCTAACCTATGAAGCTGCAGAATTGCAGACTGATATTACGATTTGATGTGACAGAACAATTGTAAGTTTTCATATTCATCCTTTTTTTGTATGTTTTCAAAAAGGAGGAAGTCCTCAACTGCACCAAAAATTCCGAGGTTTTTGGTCCGATTTCTATAGATTCTTTTTATGTTCGATACTTGTCGCTTGGTCCCATTAAAATATCAGGCAATTTGGTTCATAACTTCTTATTTACCAATTAAGTACAGGCGCCAGCCAGTCAACCTAGCCGTATTTGTCTCACCAATTGAGCATTACCTTCTACTTTTCTCATAAAGTTGGAAATCTGTTAAAGAAATTTGATAGATTGAAGTAGGTTGGTGTGCTGGCTTTTGTACAATTAAACTTAGATATGTTTAGGTAGATGGAGTAGATAAAAACTGTATATTTATTTATGGAAAATGATAGGTTGTCCCTGTTGTTACAATATCGATTTTGATATCATCAACCTAGTGATAACATCAGGCACTGTGTCAAATCGGAAAGTCCCTATAAATATAATCTTAAAATTAATCACTGAAAGATTATGAGCATGCCGTCAACATTCCGTTAAAAGTGCTTGTTCACGTAAATTTGATAGAAAACGTGTGTACCCGCATGTTTTTACGCAATTACAACAATAATGGGTACAAAATCTGGACAGAAATCAAAAATGCGTGAGGCATTTTGACAGCCGTCTCAGCCCATGCTACCTACTCAGCAATCGCCATTTTTTTTAGTGCTGACAAGATTTTGTATCGGCTAAACGGACCCATAAGTGACCTG
The DNA here is from genome assembly GCA_028554685.1 of Agrotis ipsilon. Taxonomy (NCBI): domain Eukaryota; kingdom Metazoa; phylum Arthropoda; class Insecta; order Lepidoptera; family Noctuidae; genus Agrotis; species Agrotis ipsilon. Next base: position 10,814,861 of record CM052957.1, read on the forward strand.
TCGTCTAACTCTGTGATAGGATTGATAAAAACATACACAATAACATTGCCAGAGGCGTACCTACCAATAAGAAGTGGGAAGACAGTCTATAGATATATATGTCTAATGGGGGCTCCCATTAGACATAAAGACTGTCTGCCCACTTCAAGTTAAGAAGCAAATAAAATTTGTCAATGAACGTCTACAATCACAGAATCTTAAATCTGTAAACTAACTACTGTTTATAGCCAAAACAAACCACAGTAAGCAAATACAACTCCAAAAAAGACGGACCTTGTACATTTTTTTTTATCTTCCTTAACAAAAATAACGCGGCATGCTAAATTAAAACTTCTACAGATAAATAAGTATGACCTTAGCGTGTGAACGGGTAAAATTGTCGTAAATATGCGCAAGCGCAAGTCATGTGTAAGTCGGCGTGGTTTTGAGATGATCGAGATACTATGGCTGCAGATAGTAACTTTTGACCTGTCACCGTAATGTGGTCTATCTTTCCGATAAACAGGCACAAACATCGCCTCATGAAGTACACAGTGACATAAGGACGGAAAGTGACATCATTCAATAAAATTTTGATGAAAGTTGAACCTAGCTGAATTAGCTATGGTTTATTGAGTTTTCAGCCCGAAATAGATTAATAGAAAAAGGAAAAATTACACGAATCTTATTGAAATCTAAGCAATTTGAAGTCTTTTTAAATAAGATAAGTACAATGTCTATTAAAAAAATATGATTTCTTATGTTCTCGTGCTCGTAAAATTATTTCGAATAGTGAAAATCTCTAATTGTTGTTTATTTAGATACCCGTATATAATTATGTGCCTGGGGATTTCCAAGAGTCCAGAGGGTATCTATTGTGTCCTAAGATAACTTCGTCTGGAAACACTACATGAAAGATAGGAACATACTTTATTAGGACCGGCTTGTACAATATGATAAGGGTAACTAAAAAGAAGACAATAGAATGCAACCTTAGCGATCCATAACTTAACTGGTTATCTTGAAACCATGCGATGCAACTGTTTTATCATTTGCCCGATTGTTTTATCGTTAAAAAAAGGTTGTCTATCTTTAACAACCTCAATGACAATCGATGCAACTTATAAATAATACAAAGATATAAAACAGACACGAATATAAACGAGAATTATAAACGTTACTTGGTCTGTGGCGTGACAACATTCAATCCTTCGATAACAAACGAGGCCGTCCCCTACTTTAGTTTTCAGAAACAGATAATTAAGTAACCGGCTTGCTAGCTGCAACAATCTTGCAATCTGATCACTATCTTAGGGCCTAACAGGTATGGTGATATTTCTCGGTACTTAAGTATCAGTTTATCTCGCACCCTGTGTTACTAGGAGCGCAGGCCAGCATCCCTAGGAGTAGTTCATCAAAATGATTACATGCTCAGCCGCCATAACTCGACCGGTAAGTCCGCCCCGACGGTACCCGTCGTCTACATAATAACAGCACATAAGTCAGCCCGCGGAACACCTAATAATTTACAGCGAGATCCTGAAACTGGATATACTGGCACTACCGCGGCGTCTTGCATATTTAATTGCGGTAAATAGAGTCCACTGCTGGGAACTGTATTAGTTATTCAACATAGTTGCGCTTGCGCCTGCAACCGCTCCTTGAGACATTGCAATGCGCTAACGGCAACGACCACTGTATGGTCGTTGGCTAATGCGATAAAAACTTTATATGGTTGTGAATCGTTTATCACATCAACATTTATTTAAAAATTTAAGCCACAAAAAATCAAATCAGTAGTAAACATTATTCTGTTAACAACAAAGATAGGCCCGTTATCTACATGCCAACTTCATATCAAAACATTCACAGAGATCTCAGATGTGTCACTTTATTTATTTTTATTTAAATCACCATCAATAATAACAATTACCATATAGCAGACTAATTAATTTTAAAACAATATTATGACATCGTTATATTACATTAACCCAGAGCGCGAGAGGTCAAAGGCTAATGACAACACTCAGTTGACAAATGTTTAAAAAATTAATTTGGTTACCTTCTTCATCAAGACAGGGATCTGGTGTTCCAGGGACATCTCCAGCTTGGGAGAACTCATGGAGCTTCTCTTCTTCGGTAAACACGGGCTCATTAATAACACCTTAAAGTCTCGTCCTGTTCCACTTAGTTACAATTTATTTATTTACAGTAGCATTCATAATTAATGAAGACACTAAAGATAACTGTCACTCGATGCCGGCGTGTTTTTCACGTTATATTATTCGTTTTATTTTTAAGGAAACTTTTTTTATTTTTATTTATTTATTTTTTTATCGATTTTTGTTCACATTTGTTAGAGTTTGAGGGTAGATTAAAAAATATAGCTCGCGTATATCGCAGTGTGTGCGCAGCCACCCGGCGCTTGCGCTTGGTGCGAATGAGTGGCGCGAGGTGCGCGGCCGGGCCGATGCGCGCCGCCCGCGCTCCACTAGACAAAACCTATTTGAGATATGTAAGCTATGCTTCAATGTTCCGGATCGTTAGCTTTGTTTATGTGCATTTGAGTAAATAATCTACCGGACCTTAATGATAAACTATCGGTTACAGGGATTTTGAGCGACTTGTAAATATATTTATAGTGTCACGCCGAGCGCGCGTGCGCATCACGTATCGAGCGTGTGATTGTTGGCGCCCTCGGCAGTCGGCAGCGCGGCACCTCGACGATCGTAAGAATTCCCGACAGAGACGTGTAAGCACAAACATTAAGACATGTCTTATGTAATCAAAACAGACGCAATATCACGACAAGTTTACCTGTAATTATCGGTTGACATGGTTAACTTCATTAAAAAAAAAACCTAGGTACTTTGTTAATAAAACTAAACCCTAACTCTTAAGTGCTTTATTATAGCTCAACTACTACTACTATCTGTTGATAGTAGTGTTTTTAATAAAGAATTTTGAGGTAAGAGATACGTAGTTGCAATAAGAATTGCAACTAAGTATCTCTTACAGAAGAAAACTATATAATGTTCACATATGTATTTAATTAAACCCTTATAAATATATACTCGTTGTATTTTATTTTCATACGCATGTTTCTATTGTTATCCTATAAATATTGAGGAAGACTTTCCACTAACGAGCTGTTTACTAACGGATGAGAAAGTCAATTAAATTACAAATACAATAGTAAACAGTGACCATCTTACCACCGTATGACTGAGATAATGTATTAAACACAACTTGAACTTTGATTAGAATTAATTACGATTTAAAAGGAAACGGTAACCTATTTCATGTGGACAGGATTTTACTAGTTTTACTAAAATTTATGAATGCGAAAGTTTGTAAACATGTATGGAAGTTTCTTACACTTTCACGCAAAAACTATTGAACGGATTTTGATGAAATTTGGCACACAGATAGTTTATAACCTGGATTACAACATACGATAGTTTTTTATTCCGATTTGATGTTCTCGTGGGAAAATCTCCGAGTTTTAGCAGGCGAAGCCGCTGGCCAAACCTAGTTACGGATAGTTGTGAATTCAGCACTACAGCAGTTTCCTTTACACGTGACAGATAGGAGCTGTTTACAAGTTTAGACTACCTAGTTCCTAATTAATTTATTATCTATATTCTCTAATTGGTTCTTATAATTAGGTAAATACGTTGTTTACAACGATACTTACATTGTGGAAATACATGTGCAGTTTATTGGAGAAAGTTTCAATCGTGTTTATCTTTATCTGATAGTGTGTGCTTAGCCTCATTTCCCCCAACAATAAAATAAACAGTAGGTACCTCGTGATTGCTTTTACAGATTTTAATCGATGTTCATAACAGTTTCGGTTCACTAATTGCAATCGATGCATGCATCAAGGGATTTTGGAACGCCCATCACGAAAGGGAATGTCTCATCGGAACATTGACTTTGATATTTATAGTAATAAGCTGCGGAAGTCGTTATAAATAACACTATTATAAAGTATGTACTTATAAAACTTAATAAAACATGTAGTCCGCCTTGACTAATATGTAGGTAAGGCGATGAATGACAGCGTATGACATATGGACAAACACGATTATCTATCTATGTAGTGGTAGTTCTACTATTTATTCCTTTTTTTTTTGTTAGTATTTTCTATGTATAACATGTGACTTTACATTAACCGTTCGGAAATCATAGACATGTTCAACTTTTCAAAATCTTTTTTTAAAATTAACCTTTTTTTTCGACTGGCCGAAAATAAACCAATTTCAAACTGCATTCAACGTCTGCAATTTGTTTTATTTTCGGCCAGTAGGTAACATTAAATGAAATATACATTCGAAACTTTTCCGTTGAGGCAGGGTTCCAAACCTGTCAGTACTAAATGCACTGTGGAAAGTGTTGCCATTCCTAAAGTAGCCGTAACGCAGCCATATTTAGGCTTTCAACCTGGTATTTTTAGCCTCGGGAGCAATGCACTGAGACTGGCCTTTGCTGATAGCTTGCAGACGTAAAATCATTTATATCTCTTATTTAATACAAACGTAACTGATAAGATAAGGAATTGTAACACTTTGTATTTGGGTGATTTCTTGTTTTTTTTTCGCAAATTATTATCAATGACCGGTTTTTAGCTATTAACCCGGTCTAATACTTGTCTTGTTATTATGATTTTATGTAAATGTATTTAAGAAGTTCCTAATATTGCTTTTACTAATGAGTAAAATATGTCGTTTTCACTCAAATGTGAATGTTTTCGGTCAATTGCCAACCATCTGTTGACAAGTCGCAATGTTTAAGCATCAAACATTATTTTTGTGTCAACATTGAGCTTTTGCCATTTTATAGGACCTTTAGCAATGTTCGCACTCACATTTGCAGAAAATAATATTTATTCACAAAAAAAAGGAACCCTTTGTAACACGAGTAGTTCTTACTTACAAAGGCATCTACCTATACTTAATTTTTTGTTGTTGTTTACTTAGCAACGCGACATTTGTCCGCTCGCTGCACTACTGAATAGTGATGGATAACACTCCCGCTGCGCCGGCGCATTCAACAACACACCGAGCAACAACCGATGCCCACCACTAAAAATATTCATGGAATTTTAAGCCCAAGACAAGTCTTGTTCCAATTTGTCTATAATAGGGTACCAGTGAATACCTACTTGACTTAAGTACCTACTTTAAAATCCAATGCATGTTGCTTTAAAAATGTAATCAATTCAAATTTTGTCTCAAAATGTTAAAGGTATTTTGTTTCTCATGCCATGGAGACTAAAATATGAATATTTTATCAATTAATTCTATTTTAAAATTAATAGATTTTATGAACTGTTGAAAACTACAGAAAACTTGTATAGAAGGTCGAGAGTCTCTGTAGATGTATGTTGATAATCTCATCTAAATATTTCCCATCGATAATAAATAATCAAAATGAAGCAAAGATTACGGTCATAAGCAATAAAGGTCTGCCCGGCGCTTATGAATAAATTAAACTCTTAATACTACATTTGGAACATCCACAATTAAGCCGGTATCCGACCAATAAAATTATAAGTTTAATGTTCTAGAATTTTTACCGTAAAACTGCCAAGTTTCGATTGACTTTTGGGTCGTAATCCACATTTTTACGATTTGTCACGTCCACGTTAATTTTATTATTGTCAAAGGTATATCCCCGACGTATCCACTCTATTCAAATGGCCCTACCTGCATCTGATCTCGACAAAAAAATTAGAAAGAGAAATAAACGAGTCTGAGAGCTTTACCATCGATTTTATGATGTGATTAAATGGTTTCTATCTTTTATGATTTATTATCCCGATTATCTCGGTACATCCTATAATTGGGTAACCACTGCATGCTTTATTACAGTGCTTATTATTAAATAAATCTTTGAAAGGACTTAACCTTCAGTTAGCAGCTTATATAAAGATTATAAATGTTTCTTACGAAAATCTACGAAACGCGATGTTTTTTTTTTGTGAAATAGGTTTGTTCCTGACCTTAGTCTAGGTCAGGAATGACTAAGAAAAGGTCGACGATGGAGCAAGCTTACCCAGAAGAAGCCTGTTCACTCTAACTTTGAAGAGATGGATAAAGAAAAATCAAATGTATTTATCTAAGCAAATAGATATGAAAGGGTTTTTTCCAAAAGTAGAGAAACTTCAGTCCCAATTCGTGTATTCGATACAAAATAAGATAGAATGCAAAAAATAATATAGTATTCTTGTCAATGTGTAAAAGAAAATTGCATGTGAGTGCATTAACAAGTAGCGATAAGGATAAGAATTGTAAGACATCATTCATTTTGTTTTTCACAAAAGCAGGACAGGCGGGACAAGTAGTTTTTCTTCTCTTGCTGTGAGACGTACATAAATCCAACAATTTGTATTCATTTGCGTCATGTTTACGTAATGCAACTAAACGTTAAAACTATTTACGAAACATTTAAAATCAGTTTTGCAACCTAGTTCAGAAATACAGATATTGTTGCAAAATTCCAGAAACGCGCTTTTCAATATAAATAAAAGCAGTTTATTTGTAAGGAACTGCGCAATGGTTGCTTATATTTATATAGGTGGTCAATCGTTCACAGCTTAAATGTATATAATACTAACAGCAAGCATTTATAGTTTAAATAGGGCAGTAAGTTGTCACAATCAAGACAACTGACATTGGAATTCATCGTGAATGCAACAACGAAATAAATTCCTCGTGCCCGTTCGCCCTGGGCCGCAATCTGTGCTGAAAGCTGATATATTTAGATAAGTTTCCCATAGTGAGCTCAATGAATTTAGTTGTCATGGTGCCGACAAAGAGCGGCCTACGCTTGCGGTCAGCCGACACAGTATCGGCGTGCTGTGATAAACGTGAAGTGAAGCCAGGTGCCGCTAGCACAGCATATCTATCGCTGGCAGATTCTGATACGAAAGCTAGGAACGTGTTTTTGCTATCTGCATCCTTACCTAGCTATAAGACAGCTAGCTATAAGACAAGTTACAAGTGCGAGATTCACAAGATGCAACCGTGAAATGCTGAGAAAATTATAAAAAGCTAAAAATCAAATCAATTCAAATCGTTTATACCAACTAAGCCGAAAATAGGCACTTTTGAATTGTGAAGACATAAAATAAAACTAGTACTAAAAATTTTATCTACCATAATTCAAATTATTGAGTGCACTCGGGAGTGCACTCAATAATTTGAATTAAAAAAAAAAAGTTACTTATCTATAAATAAATTTATTTTAGTGTCAGTACTAACAATAACAGACGTCGATATTCATATACATATAATATTATGTATCAGAAGGTGAAAAAAAAAATACGTGAAAAATCTAGCAGTGTGATAATCTGAGACGGTAACGCACGAAGTGACGTAAAATTGAAGTGAATACGCATGCTGATATGGCTAAATACGTATAGCGATTTTCAAATTGAAAATATTCGTTTCAAATTTTCGTTTTATTTTATTTAATATCGTTACGACGAATCAACCACATATTTTTAATTGACACAAAACACTTTCAGCAAATACTAATACACTAAGCAGAAGCAGTGGTGGCCCAGTGGTATCGGTCCCGACTTACGAGTTGTAGGACGTGTGTTCGAATGAGAGTAAGCGCTTAGCAGTTTTCATCACCACTGCTCTCAAAACTGGGAAGGAAAACATCGGGAGGAAACCGGCATCTACCAATCCGCATTGGACCCGCGTGGTGGCCTGTGTCCCAGCAGTGGGAACATTATAGGCTGATGATGATGAATACACTACTGAACACTAGCCAGAACTTAATCACACTTAGAAGTCTCTTGGAGATTCACTTAGATCACTTTTGTAGTCAAAAGCAGACTGAATTAGAAGGCCCCTAAGTCGGCTAGTTATACCCCGACAGGTCAGACAAGAAGTTTCTAAAACATAGTCGAATGTTCCAGAAATACGTTCGTACGTCCCATATGTTCTAGAACATTCCAGAACTCAACTCGAACAATCGAGATCAATGTAGAAATTTCTCGAACTTTGTAGAAACTTCTACGGCAATCTTCAGTAGAATCTTCGAGAACCTTGTGGAAGCTTCAAGAAACCGTTTAAAACTTGTTTGATTATCCCCCAAACATAATACATACATAATAATAAAATTAAAATATTCAGTAAATAGTTGATATGGGAAACGGATATTTTCAGTTTGAAAATCGCATTTTGTAATTACTTGATGTTCATTTACTTCCCGACAACTTCCCGCGGTCGTGCTATTGCCTCATCATCATCATCATCATATGCCATGGATCTAAAAATTACTATTTAATATACAAACAAATTAAAACTTAAAATTGATAGCAAGATACACAAAAAATAAAATGGGGAAATACGTACAAAGAGCCTCAAAAAATGTGTCCACTCCACATTGTTGTCAACGGGAACGGAGCCCAAAACACTGGCAGCTTATCCCTCTTTTAAGGCAATGCTGATTCTTTGACTTAAAGTTGTCCCAGCCCTTTGGTCACATACACGACTGCACAAGGGTTAAACCAAGAAATTAATAGAACCAATGAAAGCAATAACAGTTTGTTAGAACAGTGTTAATGTCCTACCAAGAAGGTAACTCTACAAATAGGTTCATATTAGGTAAGAGTATTTAACCTTATCTAGCCGGTATGCAAACTAGGCTGAATTAGGAACACAGAACACAGACAATCAAGATAGGAAACTACAAGACAATGCTACTAAAGTGTGAATACTTAGGATTTGTTGGGATTAGGGCGTGAGATAACTGCTAGTGCAAGATAATAGTAAGGTTGATTCAGCATAATGACGGGGCCCCCTCTCAGAGGGCCATAGCCTGCTGGGGTCGCGGGACTTATTCCATTATCGTGACCCCGGAACATAAAAGGCTATTGAAGGACACCGTGGATTTTATTCAGTACAAGTCTGACAGTCCCTCCCGCCCTGCCCGGGGTGGGAGGACTCATTTGATGATTTTACCACGTGAAAAAAAAAGAGGCTAATTTTCAACCTCTCAAAATGCCGTAGACATTTCTAAATATGAAAATCAACAAGTGATCGCATACGAGAGAAGAGACTGTCAGACATGTACTGACTAAACCATCCTGTTTCTTCAGCTTCACTTAACGTTCCAGGGTAAACTTTTAAGACATTCCCGCAACCACACAATTAAAAACCAAGTTTTAATGAAGTGAATGAAAGTAAGTGTTTAGCAGTTTTTAACTGATTCATGACGTCTGGCTATAGTTTGTGTTGTTACACCACAGTGGACATGAATCCTAAGCGGCGCAGGCGCAGACTGTTCAGCGCTCGGCGTCGCGCGGAATGCGTGCGGGAACCGGTCGCGTGCACACGCAATGCACCCCGACACTCTTTCATATAGCCAGACTGCGACCAGCCTCAGGAATGTCTGACTAGACAACTATTATAGAATTGTGTTCTAGGGTCTGTTGGACCCACATTGTAAATAACTTTGTATGTTTATGAATGCGACTATAAAGGACCTGCTTTAAAACGAATGGATATTATACCTACAGGATTGATTGAGCAAGGCAGATGGGTGATGAAAGCTGTTAGCTGTATAAAAAATATGTTGAAAGCCAAGTATTTCATCAATATTTCCTGAAAGAAAAAAATAAAAAAATAAAACATTACTCATATTATAAAGCTGAAGAGTTTATTTGGTTATACGTGGTAATATCAGGAACGACTAATTCTTTTGGTATTATACTTAATTTAGTAGTACATTTAGCGACGAAATGAAACAATACGATACGACCAATAAGAGCCAAGAAGTATGGTTGAAACCACGGGGAACAGCTAGTTCATTAATAAATGCTGAAGCTGAAACTACGTTTCATTTAAGGAAAACCGGCACATTCTTGGCATTCATTTATGGCAACCGGAGATTGGATTTTCCCATGGAAAAATTAGAACATCAAATTATTTTCATACGCAATTCAGTGGGAACTAACGCCATCATTTTTTATGCATAATATGACGCAATAATGTTTAAGAATAAATAATCGGATGAGAAATAAGAAGCAGAATGTTCAACTTCAGATTAAATATAATTAAGAAAGTAAGGCACATTTTTTTAAGGTAACTACGTACATAGGTATCGATAAAAAGTCATGAATTTTAATGATATCTACGATTGATATTGTGAACTTTTGCACACTTTTATAATAAATTACCCAGTTATCTCCCGTTAAAATTCGCAGCTGCACATGCAAGGCTTACCTTAACGCCTTAACATATATATTTTATTCTAATTTTGCTCTTCTATCTATAATAATTTACCGTTATTGATTGGAAAAGATATTTTCAGTCGATAACCAAATAATTTTGCCAATAATAATCAAAAAATAAGTACCAGTAAGGGACGCCGCATTTAAGAAAGTTCTTACAGCATAAAATATAATTTTCAACTTTACACAGAGGCATTCTGACCACAGCATCCGAAAAACCACGATTATCCAATCTTGTGAAATGAAAGGCCGCTGAAAGTTGAATGTATCTAAAATGTTAAAGATGACACATCTAAAGCAAATGATGAAAGACAATACTATCAGTAACAAATTATGTTATTTTTAACGTCTGAATAACAAAGAAGAATATTCTGTATTTATTTTTGGTACCATACCATCGCAGCCAGCCTACGCTTTTGGCGTAGTTTGCGATGTAATTTCACGTCATTGGTTTCAAACATTCATCTCACTTGAGGACTTTATGTCCATTCAAATAAACCGACAATTTTCTCTAAGCTATTGTGCTAAGAGATTTGTTAGTGTCTTGGGAGAAATTCCTGAAAATCTTGGCTAGAAACATGATTTTTACAAGCCATGTCTAAACACGCGTGGCATGAGTTTTGCTAACAGGGCAACTTCTGTTTTTATTTCTGTTACACCTCTGAAGTTGTGCTAGAATAGTTCCGTACATTAGTTCCGTGCATGCACAACACAATATATGAGTAAAGAAAGACACCTTTTCTATGTTCCCACTGCGGTGACAAAAGCTGTGAAAGGTTGGCTGGAATCTACCAAGCTCCACATCGGCCCAGTGCGGTTAGGTAGATATCACATTTATTTTCAGATGTGAAGATATCACAGGTTCTAAGACATACCCGTTTCCTTACCATGTTTTTCTTCACCATTTTAAATTAGATAAAATAATGCACCTGGCTGAGTTCGAAACCGCGACCTACATGCTAAATGCCAAAAGCATGTGTGGTAAAGGCCCCAGCCGACACCACTATTTCTTTAAAAACCTAGCTAATCATATATGTCATTGTACCAGTTTATTGCAACTGGGCATTAATACAAACCGATTTTCTCATCATGACTATACAAAACTTTTGACGAAATCAATGTTACCTTGAATCAAGTCCGTTTTTACAGTAATTGGCATTCGCTCTATCATATTTAATTTGATTTTAATAAAAACATGATAGTTGGCCTGCAAGATTACTAAAATACTTGTGTTTATACCTCGTACCAAAATATTCAAACAAGGCAGTGCCAGCAGCAACTTGATCTGCCAGCCTGTTGCAACAAAATTCTCTTTACATAAATTGGTTCCGCGTCAAATATGGACTAAAGGCGACTAGATAGGGCTGAGCCGCGCCGTGTCCGGTCCGGGCACGTAGGCTAGATCTCGCGGGGTGACTTATAGAGCACGATCCGGTAATGTATGTGCCGCACAGTGGTCCCATATCGAAAATTAGTGGACATAGGCAACAAAGTTCCAATATCGATGCGATTTTTTTTTTATGTGATTCTTCATGATATTCCTGACAACTTTTACTCTTGTGAAATTTCTTCTAAAGTTGATAGTTTGTCTGAAAAAAAATTAATTAGATTTTTTTGTATGGAGAGAATCACGTTTCATTTTTTTTCTTCAATTGTACTAATATGCTAGGTGTATGGCGTGAGTATATGATAGCTAGGGTCATTCACTATCCATGAAAAATAAAATCAGCGCCGGGCATCTGCGGCCGCGCGGGTAATCATTCCTCAAAAAATAATAATTGTTTATGATATTTTTTGCCATTTAAAATAAATTCAAAGTATATTTTTTGTCTCATTTGGTTGTTCTGACTACCTTTTTTTTTAATATATAGTTTTGATAGCATATAAGGTACCCACAACTAGTAATTCTTGGAGAGATTTTTTTTTTTACCGGATGATTACTCGCCCGGCCGCAGATGTCTGGCGCTGATTTTATTTTTAGTGGATAGTGAATGACCCTAGCTATCATATACTCACGCCATACACCCAGCATATTAGTACAATTGAAGAAAAAAAATGAAACGTGATTCGCTCCATACAAAAAATCTAATTAATTTTGTTTCTTCAATTGTATGAATATGTTGGGTATTTGGCGTGAGTATGTAATAGCTAGAGTCATTCACTATCCACGAAAAATAAAATTAGCGCCGGTCATCTGCGGCCGCGCGAGTAATCAATAAAAAAAGAAATAATTGTTTATGATATTTTTTGCCATTTAAAATAAATTCAAAGTATATTTTTTGTCTCATTTGGCTGTTCTGACCTTCTTTTTTTAATATATATAGTTTTGATATCATATAAGGTACCTACAACTAGTATTCTTGAAGAGATTTATTTTTTTACCGGATGATTACTCGCGCGGCCGCAGATGGCCGGCGCTAATTTTATTTTTCGTGGATAGTGAATGACTCTAGCTATCATACACTCACGCCAAACACCCAACATATTAGGACAATTGAAGAAACAAAATTAATTAGATTTTTTGTATGGAGCGAATCACGTTTCATTTTTTTTCTTCAATATTGTACTAATATGCTGGGTGTATGGCGTGAGTATATGATAGCTAGGGTCATTCACTATCCACTAAAAATAAAATCAGCACCGGACATCTGCGGCCGCGCGAGTAATCATCCGGTAAAAAAAAAATCTCTCCAAGAATTACTAGTTGTGGGTACCTTATATGCTATCAAAACTATATATTTAAAAAAAAGGTAGTCAGAACAACCAAATGAGACAAAAAATATACTTTGAATTTATTTTAAATGGCAAAAAATATCATAAACAATTATTATTTTTTGAGGAATGATTACTCGCGCGGCCGCAGATGTCCGGCGCTGATTTTATTTTTCATGGATAGTGAATGACCCTAGCTATCATATACTCACGCCATACACCTAATGAGCAATGAAATGAAGAAAAAAAATGAAACGTGATTCTCTCCATACAAAAAAATCTAATTTTTTTTTTTCAGACAAACTATCAACTTTAGAAGAAATTTCACAAGAGTAAAAGTTGTCAGGAATATCACGAAGAATCACATAAAAAAAAAATCGCATCGATATTGGAACTTTGTTGCCTATGTCCACTAATTTTCGATATGGGACCACTGTGTGCCGGTACCGTTAAACGATGTCGTCCGCGATTTATGCCCCGCAGTGCCCCATGAACCGTCTCACGATCCCGAAATCTGCAGGAATGTGGACCGTTACAGGAAACAATGTGTTTTGAATTATGTTTGATGTGTGGTACTTAACTGCGCACGATTGTGTTTTGTTGATATGGACGCGTGTGTTGTGTAGTGCAACAGTCGTGTTGTATGATCATTTGATACCGGTATGAACTTACTGAAAAAGTAAACCCGTTTTGTGATGGGATGTTTTGTTACTCACATATCGTTGAATGCACATTCGTTGTTATTAGAACATCATGTAGTCTTTGACAAAGTAGTTCTTTAGCGAGGTGCTAAAATTTCTACTTACAGGGTAGTTAGTATCCACGGTGTCCTTCAATAGCCCTTTATGTTCCGGGAAAGAACAAGAAAATTTTGGACATTCTCCATTCATTCAATGCGTTATTTTTTTAAATGTTGTCATCGAATATTGTAATGGATAAATAACATACTCGTTCATGCAACGTATATGATTGTGTGCATGATGAGTAGAAAGATATAACATTATAATAGGTACAAAAAAAATATTAGCGCAAATGGTCAAAATTCATTAATTAAGATTAAGAGAAAGTGTTTGTTATTGAAATGTATCTTTGGAATGACTTTCCCGTTTTATAAAAATAATAATATCAATATCGTTTTACTTGTTTACGAAATAATATCAGTTATATAATATTTTAAATATTCACACAATATTTTCATTACGTTAATCTTATATCCATGATATTTACAAACAGAAAGTGGTACGATTAATGTTATGTTTTGTTATATGTATACAGTCGGACCATGTGAGATACGATGCCCCCTGGAGGTAGGAGGTAATCAGTCTGGAAATATTTTTCTAGGGGGCCTTAAATGACTTCAGTTAACGTGCGTTATTATTTTTCAAGAGTTAGGTTGGCTAACTTTCAGGCTTTTTAAACCTTCCGTATTTTCACAGGATTACAAACTTTTAATTACACTAATCCAGTACTTTTTAAAGTTTTTTTTGAGTAGTTTTCGTGAAGATGGAGACCTTAAACGGATTCTATCGATATTCGGTAGAATATATTACAGTTACACCATGTTGGATGCAAAATGGTGTCGCAGTGTCGAAGACCTTAAGATTTGGTTTGCCGAGATCGAGACCGTTCAATTCGCCTCAAATACAGACTAAAAATCTACTATACCTAGATAAAACTAAGCCTGACTCTGCCCGACGAAACCTATAACTTGAAACCACATTCTTATATCTATATCTACCCACAATTACTTTGAATTGGAAAATTGTCTTGTAAAGGAGAACGACAAACGACGTCCATATACATGAGCAATTTAAATGAACGAACAACATTGCGAACCATTCAGTAATAAATCCTGAAGTGGTACATTGATGACGACACTAATTTGTTCAATATAAAGGGTTTAAATCAGCGCACGGTCGATGACCTCTAGTTGTTTGTGAGTGGGCGGGCGGCGCGTGCGCATATAGCGCGTGACCTTCGACGACATTCGGCGGAAAATAGAATTAGAACCTAAATGTTCGCTGAACGGCCGGACTAATAAATAACGAGATGCTCTTATAATTTTCTACTGAAATAAACATTAGGTTGTATGAATGTAGTTGTGTATGAATGAGACAGTTTTAGGTGCGTTTTGATGTCTATTTTTAGAATGTAATAGGATATTTTTATGATAGTGCATAGGAATTGTGTGGAAGCATAACATTTTGCATAAGGTGTTTTAACTAGCTACCCGACTATATTTCGTATAATCAAAGATTAAAGATAAAATATGCTAATCTATAGATTACCAAATAGCGTGTAAAACAGCCGTGCTACGCCGTAGCCACAAATTAAAAACATTGCTACGCCGATGTAGTCACGCGGTTATTCATGGTGAAATGAGTTCAAGGACCTTTTTTCTTTCAATTCTCCCTACTTTGTCAACAATATCATTGAAACCTCGATTATAAAACAGAGTTTACATAAATAATGCAAGCAGCAGTCTCCCGGAGCATCTGCCTGCAAGACGACTAATAAACCTGGACATACGGCAAAATAGGGAACTAAAGCAAATGTACTAGATTTGAAATGGTTTGTTAGCAAGTGGTGCCATCAGAAAGTGCCAGGATAAAGTGGGCAGGGTGCACATTGTGACGCGGCACAGCGCAGCGTGACGGCGGCGGCACGCACCGTGACCAACAACGACATCACTCGACACACTTACCTTCTACACCTACACATTATACAACCGTATCACTAACACTCTTTAACTACAGGAATTCCTGAGAACATCCTTTACTAACTGGTGTCCTGGTACCAAGTGTCAATTTGTCAGTGATGAAATGATTGAAAAGTCCTGGTGAAAGTATGTTAAATATTGTAACACTTTAAAAGTCTAAAGTTTGTGCAAGGTTCCTATCCAAAAGTTCCTAGGCCAAAAGTTTTCTCCTAAATAGTGGTCAAATTATGCAAAATCACAGTGAATAGGCTCTGGATGGTATTATATCAAAAGAATTTTTTTAACCTTTCCAGGCAGGACTGCGATAGCCTAGTTGGTTTCTAGACTATTTATCGAGACGGTATATGCCAGGCCTTCTTGCAGTCCAATTTAAATCTCCACAAAAAAAAACATACTAATTCTAATGTCCTAAATGTTATGGTATATTGTCGATTATTGCTACATAACTAGCGTCTCCGGTTTGTGACAGCGGGTTAATCTGTTATCACATCTACAGGGTTACTGGTTAAGTCGACCTATTCCCTTGGAGGGGTTAAAGTAGACATCATTCTTGACCGATTTTAATATGGGAACCCCTATCCTAATCCTTACCGTTTTTGAGTTATTAGACTTTCGATTTTTTTCTTTTAGCCCTCAAAGGGACTAGGTCGACTTAACCAGTAACCCTGTATGTGCTAGTCGATGTGATTGCCGAAGATTACAATTCCAATCTCAATGCTGTCATGAGATACATTTGAATGATAGTTTTCAGCAGCAGTTAGGAAGAGAAAAGTTAAAAACGGTTAGTTTAGAATTTGAAGTTTGAAAGTGACGCCTGTTACAGAATAATGAAAGGGAATCGTTTTTCCTAGAATGGACATGTGATGAGGAAGGAAGACAATCATGAATGGATTGTGTGGGGAATTATATAAAAGCAGCAAAATGATGCTTTGACGTCTGACAGGGGAGAACAGAAGAAGAAAACGTATTGCACCGACCCCAAATAAAATGGGATATAGGTAGGAAAATGATGAATCTAGAATTTTTAGAAATATCCGGAAAAAAGCCCCACCCACGAAAACGTTCCACTATAATATAATTTCATGTCCAACGTGTTACGTGAATACTTACGTGAAAATTCCTATTGAAACTGAATAAAAAACGCGTTTGAAAAGACAGACAGACGCGTCAAAAGAACATCATCACTCAATACAATCATTTGTCTTATTCTTTCTGAAACGATCTTAGAATGTTACCACAGTTAAATGATATAAGTAATGAGAATTTAGTAAGGTGTAGGAATTTCAATCATCATCATTTGACGTGCCGTTTCCTAACTACCTATCTATCTTTTGTCAGTCAAAGATCTGCAGACTACAGGTGGCGGGCTGATCAACGACTTTACGTGCTTTCCAAGGCACAAAGGCAACCCCAACCCACTGGTTATAGTCACCCATCCACAGACCACCCTCGGCATACTGTTTATTATTAAGCCACAAGCTCCAAGTTTCTAACATACAAAACTGCCTTACCTATGCGCAATTACTTCTCATCTTATAGAACGAAAGAATCGCCTTCTAACATTTTCTTACCTCTGATAAGTTTTTTATTGACTGTGTCCTCCACTGCCTACACCACATGTTGACCTCAGCCTCTGATCATCTGTATTATGTGGTTAACACACTCAGGTATGTCAGGCTGAACCTAAGACTTAACTGAACTGAACGAATAGGTATTTGAATTATAAAATAGATACACACAATAAAATTTTATGAACGTCGTAAAAGTGAAACAATAGGTCTTTATTTTTCAGGTATTTGTGTGAAATATTGAATTGAAAACGTATGTGACATGATGGCAGACTAGACGTTGCACATTTTTGTTATGAACGACAACGAAGATAGTGTCTTCTAATCAAAAGTATAATGACATTTTTTTCAATTTTGTCAAGTATCCTAAGATTCGTTGATCTTTTTCCGGTACATTTACTGTTTTTACAAGAGTTAAATCTTACAAATATGGTAGTAGCCAATAGCTGCACTATCATGTAAGATCGTAATTAAGTGCTATCTGCATGCGCGATCAAGTGCCGAGCACACGGAGGCACGAACTTAATGTCACTGATAATTTGGACGCTTATGGCAATAACGAGTGCTCCCAATACCGGACATAGCCACCCAGCCGGCTTTACGTACCCATATATGGCATTACAGCACCCATTCTATGGAAACTGACTAGTAAAATGCGAAGTAACAAGTGAATGCGACAAGTGCATGAATAATAAAATCCAGTACATTTGCATAAAACATTTAAAATATATATTTTTGTGAAACCTTGAGACAGATGTTAAGACGATTGTAATGTTTTTAATCCTTGGTGAAGGGCACGATTGTTGAAAGATAAGTTTGAGTTTCGCGAAAAAATTAACATGAATTGATTACAACTGATTGCTACTATGACTAGTCAGATAGCTACCTTATCAATTAATAAACAAGCACGTAGTCTAACTACCTTAATTAAAATAGATATAAGGTAGTCTCCGCACTACACGTACGTATTTGAAAAACGATATAAATGCAGTCTACAGCCAGAATACGCAACCATTTCTGCAGAAAGTAAAGGAATGCGGCCGATTAAAATGCATCCTGATACAAGTTCCATTTTACATTTCCCGGTAGATGCATCTAAGCTGATTTAGCCAGTCCAGTATTTCTGGAACTACCGGGGACAGTGTGGGCTTTCTCTTAGAATTACAAAGGGTTATCTTGGGTGGAATAACAAGGTAGGTAAGTCTCAACCTATCTCAACGTGGTTTGTGCAGTTAGGTCAGGTCGTGTGGATTCGCTAATGACTGAGACAAGTAGGTAACACGAGATCCTCCTTACTTGCTACTAATTATTTTGCACATCGTAGAGACGATATTTTAAGATAATGACTAACAGGCATGACAGCATCAATTAATATCAAATTTAATTAGTTCGTCAGCTGAAGCAATGCAAATTTACAAAGATATAACGCATCAACATTCAAGAGTGCTTCAGTAACACTAAAAACTGTATTTGCTAGTGAAGTATTGTCAATTTTTTAAGTTTCGTTTCGTCGTCAATTGCGGTTTACGTAACAAAAGAAAATATACGTGACGAACATTTTTTAATAATGAAACTGACGGATTAATTAGATTTTTTCAGTCAAAAACTCTACTGCGATGTCTTAAATTATTAAACCTATTTATTATAATTTTAACTTTCCTCTACTCCTAGTAGTCTCTCGCTCACATTGCGTTTGATGGTATTCACTTAGTATCGAAATCACTTAGAATCAAGTGTATTTATTGAACAGGTTCAGTCCCAGGAGATCGAGTGACGTCTGTACTTCTGCAGTATCTGGTTTTCTTCACATGAAGCAAAACCAGATAATACCAGAATTACATACGTTTTAGAGCGGGAATGTTCCTGTTCAAAACCTCTTAATTCTGCATCCTATAAATGGGTTTCGTAGTGCACAATATTGACGTCCGGTTTGACCGGGCTTGGCTCCCGGTGGTAAACCGTCTCGTGGGCATGATAATAGCTTAGATCGTAATCATAACTATATCTATATCTATACATATAATAAAACTGTAGAAAAGTTATTTTTGTACATTAAAAAAAAACTCAAAAAATATAGCCATGGTATTAAAGGACAACCAATAGAACCCATTTCTAGCATTTTTAGATTTTTTGTCTGTTTGTCTGTTTGTCTGTGTATTTGTCCAGGTATCACATAAAATGTACGAAATTAATGTAGATAACTTTTATACACAACGATTAAGCGTAACTTGGAGAGGAATTTAGTTTTTGTTTCATTGGAATCGGTTCAGTCTATCAAAAGATATTTGAATTTAAAGTGTTTCGTACGTCAGTCGCGCGATCTAACTTCGAATAGAAAAACTACATTATTCAAATAAATACATATTTCAACGCACGGCAGATGGCGTTAAAAGAAAACCTGGAATAGACGTGCAGTTTATGTTGAAATAACATTATGTATTTTGTTTCATCGTAATCGGTTCACATAATATGAATGGACTGGGATGGACTGGAATGGACTGGAATGGAGCGGAGTGGAGTGGAGCGGAGCGGAGCGGAGGGGAGTGGGGCGGAGGGGAGTGGTGTGAAGTGAGGAATAGACGTGCAGTTTATGTTGAAATGACATTATGTATTTTGTTTCATCGTAATCGGTTCACATAATATGAATGGACTGGGATGGACTGGAATGGACTGGAATGGAGCGGAGTGGAGTGGAGCGGAGCGGAGGGGAGGGGAGTGGAGTGGAGTGAAGTGAAGTGGAATGCATAGAGCGGGCATTAGGAAAAATAGTTCTACATAAACGTGGAATAGAAGTGTCAAATATTCTTGATAAGTCTTAGAGATTTCTAAATACATACAGGGTTTACTAAATACATACAGGGTTTATATGAAAAACGTGGCCAGAATTAAGCGCTTCGAACTAAAAAAATACATTGTTCGATTCCGACATCCACGCGAACGAAGTCGCGGGCACAGCTAGTAATTTAATACAACGACGATATATTACTAGACTCCTAATAACAGGCGACCGATGTCTGTCAACCAACACATTAGGCAAAAAGTCTTATATCCGTCTTATTTCGACCACTCCTGTGAGCCGTAAACATACCTTGAGACAGAACAGACCTTGAGTTAGCCAATCACAACGCAGTACCCCAGAATATTTATAATAATGGGATTTATTGACGCTCGCGTTTTCTATCAAAAATGGTTTCGGCCATGTTCTTTTACCAATCGAACATTAACCTACTACTGTAATGATAAGGTTGAAAGTTTATTAGAGGACAGATTGAGGTAGGTCAATGTGCTGGCGTCTCGCGTCTGTACATTCTTTCTTCTTGTCCTACCTTCTTCTTGTACAGTCGCATTCATTAAGATGTTGGCACGTCTGGACTTCAAAAATATATAAACATCAAAATAATTCAGAATATTGTAACAACTAAACCATCATTAAATTGTGATCAAGATTCAGATCCATTAATATGTGACTACTTTTTCTCAATAACATGTATACAGCCAAAGGGACATTTTTATGTGAACAACTTTAAGATCATAAATATCTGAACAGTGTTCACTTTACAATTCACAATTATGTAAGCTCACAACACGTAAATGTAATTAAAATTCAAACTTATTACAACGTCATATAGATGATTTTACTAGCAATCTTAAAATTGCATGGTCAAGGAGTTTGCAAGATTATTTAGGTATCACTGGCTAGTTTTCCATCAAGTGCCGTTGCTTTTTTTATTAAAAAATAGTACATTGTTCACCGAGAGGAGAAAGTGACCGATTACCTTCGAGGGTATCGTTTAAAGGACGAGCCGTAGGCGAGGACTTTAAAATACCCGAGATCGGGAATCGCACTTTCTCTCGAGTGATACATAGTGCTTTATACTACACCTACGAAGAAAATAAATTAAATTACTTTCTACGAAAACTGAATCCTCAAACAACACACAAATTGAAAAAAGCGTCTGCAATTTTTACATGTTCTTTTTTCAAATTGTTTATCCTGCCGCAGCAAGGTCGCACTGCCAGCCCGACACCATCCAACACACAGCTAGTGGCCAGTGTCATTTTGCGAACTTGGTGATAAAAACTCACAGTAAAAACTTTTTACTTTTGATATTTGGGTTACCGGCGCATAGTCTTACCCAAAATTAAAAAAGAAAAACCACGTAAGAAATGGATTTTCATACACTTTTCTCTCCCGCTCTGATGCGTTTTCTCCCCGCATATTTGTTCGATTTGCAATGACGTACTTTCTACCGTAAATTTGATAAAGTATCAAGGTACTTTCCAAGCAGGTGTAGTATAAAAATAACTGACGCACATGTCATTCATAAAAAAATATACTATGGCATTGAAATACTTATTTCAATAGACCTAAAAAGCATTCGCGCGGAAAACAAATGAAATACTGTCATTTCTACAACAATGTAAACTGGATCCTATTTATTCGAGCAAATAATATACTATCCTATGCATGTAGACATATTTATGAAGCTTACCCTGCTCAGATATTATTAAAGCTTATACAGTATAGATATATTATTAAAAGGTCATCACATATATTGCCTAATGCAAATTATATATTATTGAACCTTCACTTGAGTACATATTTTTTATCTCTAGATTTGTAGATTTTTTTGAGCTTATCAACGCTCACAATATTTTGAATCATTGACAATGCCAACATATTATTGAACTCGACTGTACTACCTTCTTCTTCTTTATCGGTCAACAATAAATAGAATGAGTTCAGGAATATTAACTTCGAATTTGCTGAGCTAAGACATAGCATGTAAGTACATTGTATAAATGCCACATTAGCAGAATGACATTACGATAATATTATGATTTGTAGTGATAATTACAATATATTGTAGCATATACTTATTGTGAATTAAAAAATAAGTATATGCTACAATATATTGTAATTCACCAGTCAGTCAATCAATCACAAGTCAGATTTTTTTTTTATAAAATGTAGTAATATAGGTTGATATTAGATAATTATTTATTTTAGTAATTAACATTTTTTTAGATTGCTTTTAAAAAACAAAGTGATCTTAAATTTTTCGGGTAAAGGCGATTTCGCAAGTCTGTTTGGCACTTTAGGTTTCCCTGGTTATGGTTAGTGCCTCGTTTTCAACGAAATATACGACACAACACGCTTGTTTAAGGTAAACGCAGACTTAACCGCACCGCAGACAGAATTATTTGTATGAAGTTCTATGGAACGTCGCACCACTCACCCGCATCGCAGTAGCCGCAGAAGCGGTAAGAAAACGATGACTGCGGGGACTGCGGAGACTGCGCTGCGGCTAGGTCTGCGTTCACCTTTACACTACATTTTTAAATTAAAAAGTATCGTTGAATCGGTCATAAAAATATCGGTTAACCCGAAGTATCGCCGATATATCGGTATCGGATGCATTGCTAATTTAAAACTCTTGCTCAATCAACAACCACGGTTGCAAAAAGACTAATAAAGTAAGAATAAGTAAAAACGTTTATTTACATAAAATAAAGTCAACGTTTACTAAGCGACTTAGTTAACCTATATTTATATGTAATTAGTAAATAAACTGACTAAGATAAATCGTGTTTTCTTCATTAGTATCTAAAACAAAATGTGTTATCATTGCCTCGTTAGTTTGCTCGCACTCTTGTGATTATTATGACCAATAGAATGGCGCCTATTTGTTGGTAAACAATAATTTTATCTTATAACTTATTATTTCTAATACTGGTTGCTCACTGCTGGAAATTGGACTAGAATATAAACAAATATTTTTTTAAATAAAAATTGTATTTTATTCCTATAACATTTTTGTATAATATTTCTCACATCTAATAATATGTTTGTATTACTTAATATGATATTTTTGTATTCCCCCCAATTTCCCGTAGGTATGTATGCAAAATCACTGTAAAACTGTACCCCACAAAAGGTTTTTGAACCCCACAAAGTTTTGGTACCCCATAAAGTTTGTTCTTCACTTATAAATACATACATAGCTACATCGATTATAGCTATTTCCACTTTCAAATAAGTACAAAAGTAACAATTATTTTACAAAAAACGGTTTTTTTTAATAACTACGTAAGTAATTGTCTTTTCGGTAATACAAAACGTATTATGTGTTTTGTAAAATCGATCAACAACAATGAATGTTCCCTCAATACCTAGCGAAATATGAATACTGGTCTACTTTGTCATTTGCCTATTTATGACGAAACTTTGGTAAATAGGTACGCAATGCATATAGATATATATAGAGAAGGAAACCAATCCAACAGTTACGAGGATTTTCCCAATAATTGTATCAATCTTTTTGTTTTCGTCATTTCGGTATTATTTTTTCCTGTTACTATCATTCGAATTTCAACGTGGTAAAACAAATATAAATAAAAACTTTAGTGGATTTAATTAGGTAATGTAAAGTATTGTTATCAGAATGAACTAATTAAGAAATTACGTAAAAATCTTGAATAACAAGCTATCTTCTAATTATCTTGGCACGTACTCTAGTTGAAAACCATCGTTGAACATTAACTGACCGGTATCCATATAGGCCTATTTGAGGCAGCCGTGAGACACGACAGTAGTCTCATTTTGGTGTCATTTTTTTTTGTTTTTTTTTTGTAGTATATCCGTACTCGTGGCGATTGCCAAATAAATTCATTTCATTTACTTTCATTCCATACCTGGCATATACAAAAAAAAAACAATACACTCACCCGTAGATCCATTTCATGGTAAACCACTCACACATGCACAATCGTCATCACAATCTTAACTCGATATAAATAAATACACCACTTATCAGTAAGTATGTGAGAGTGCACGACCGATAGCTGTGGTGCGCGGGAGTGCGGCGGCGGCGCGCGGCAGGATGTGCTGTGCGCGCGCGCAGGATCCCGGGGGCTGGGGGAACAGCCTCCCGCACCCCGCACCACAATAAATACATCATTTATATTGATTCCCAACATTTACATTGTGACTTCTTATTTGAAAAGTATTGTCCAATTGGACCTTGCTTCAACGACTTTATTGTAAGTTGAAGCATATAAATCAACAATTCTAGAAATGACTGACAGCTACTAGTTTATGTTACTCTCATACTTAACCAACCAGGATGTGTTATTTTAATTAAATAAGGCCCGCTGCGACACGAACATGCACTCTCTCCAGTTATCTCTCCGGGGTTAACGGTTTTCGCATGGAAAAGTACTAGTGTGATTACGCCTGCCTGTGACAAATAAAACAATGTCACATTTATCTATAAATAGTGGGTCGCACGATGCAGGGCGGGTGCGCAAGAGTGGGTGGGTGCCTCGGGCGGGCGGGACCGCGCATGCGCGAAAATTTGGCACGTACGCTTTTTACATGCATCTAAATTTGACTGACACCAATTTATATATGGTTAATAAAATGCAGTCTGGAACATTTTCTTGACGTCAGAGCACTTGAATACGTTAAAAATACATCCCTTTATGAATCAGATCATGATTGAGAGGAACTGGCGTAGGTGTGTCTGTTTATATATAATCACGTGACTATTATGAAGTGCATTCACTCAATGTATGGCTATAGCTAGTACTTAGTTGTTGAAGTCACGGCGCTACAAAGTCTGATCGACACAAATTAGTCCAACGTACCTACGTGAGTTTGAGCACGTGTAATCATTTGTAGTTGAAAATAATTAAACGTTCAGACAAGGTATATCATTACAGTGATAAGTTATGGCAAATGACGGAATACGTTAAGCCTGTCTCGTTCTCTGTCTTATAATTAAAAAAAAACATCTGGTTTACATGGATTTGACAAAATTGAATGATACTGCAGCAAAGAAAATTTCATTTAAAAAGGGCAAAAGTAGTGCTTGATGGAACACCGTGGATTTTTGTCAGCACGAGTCTGACAGTTCCTTCCGCTCAACCTAGTAGACTAGGGTGATTAAAAAGGAACAAATTAATTATTTGAAATGCATAAATGAATTAATTAAAATGCACTAATAGCTACAAGTCGGGCGAACGATCGAACTATTGACCACATGATGCAGTGTATTTACCTAGTTCATATCGCAATTAGAATAATTATGTAATAGTGTACATGTATAATATACAGGCTAAAGATACCCTTTATATTATGTATTATATACTATATTTTTTATTAGGTATTTATTGCGGATATTTTAAATACTTACGTTTTTTTTTCATTTTGCCAAAAATAATTGTAATTAAGACATTTATTTTGAAACAGTTTTTATTTGTCACGCCTTTGTGGCTGTGATACTTATTTTCGCGAATTCACATAATGTAAGGTTTACTGATGTTGGCCGAGGTTTTCGGATTTTCTTAAAGACACTTGGAAATACATACATAAAACGTAATACCCCTGGAGCTACCTGAAACGCAAAGTTCAGCTGAAAAAACAGATTCTTTATTGAGCAAATCAAGTTTGTTTTGCTGCACCCGGTGGTCGATACATTTGACAATTAATAAATTTAAAAAAAAAACAAGTTACCGATATTATTAACAGGATCGCGGACTTTTGAATGGCGTGCCAGGTGCTGAAACCATCTTGCAGAGGCCCTTTACTCATTTAAAATGAAATAAGGCTCCAACCGGCGGTTATCCCTGAATGCACTATGTCAGTATACCAAGTCAAGGACAACCCCCGGTTGGAGTTGAACTATGTATTGCCGACTAATGATGGACTGAAACAAAAGACAGGGTTAGGCGCGGTATCCACCACAGCGGATAGGACAGGAGATGTGTTTGAATAACCAATCAGATGTCAACTCAAGTCAACTGAAGCTAAGCGGAGAGGAGATGTGCACATCTGATTGGTTATTCAATCACATCTCATGCCTCCTGCATTCCAGGCCTCATGGCTTTTGATGGGTTTAGTGCGCTGGTTAGGTATCTATAACTATAGAAAAACGATGTTAGTGAAATAGAACCATAACCACACTACATAAAAGAATACCCTGTATAATATACAGATACATCCTCCTCACCTACAACCTCTGCGATCACCTTAGATTACGTCAGTTTGATAAAGCCAATATCAAATATGTGTCACTCTATTTAAAGATGATGCAAAGGTAAATATTGTACATGTACAATTACTCTCGAATGATCAGTATTGTTATTGATTTAACACTAGCGCGTGCGCCGGTTTTGCACTGAAAGATCTCGTGGCGAAATATAAAATGTTAAGCCGCGCCGCTTGTCGAAGTTGGTCGGTGGATGGGTGGCCATCTACCATAGCCATAGCAGGCTTCCTCCAAAAAGAATGAAAAGTCGACTATCGTTTGTAAACCTTTGACAGTCGTTATTGTTAGAAGCTTGTTTGAGAATCAGTCGTATCGTATTATCCACAGTTGTAGAGGTCAGTACCCTTAGCACGAGTTTTCACTCTTTTACTTTACAGAGTCTTGCCAGTATTTACAGCGTTTTTATTTTTAAAAAAAAGGAACAGCGCCTCTGGTGTGCGAAGAAGGAACTAATTATTCTCTTGAAAATTGACAATTTGAAATTGTCAAAGTTCCAGCTTACGTCTCAAATACTGATAACTCGTGCTGAGGGTACAGATAGGCAGTCGCTCCGTGTAAAATTGCAGTATTCAGACCCCAACATAGTTGGGAAAGAGCATAATTACGAAATGCTTCAGCTTTTCATGGTTGACATTTTAATACACAAAAACCTTCGTCAATAAATTCCATGGTGTTGAAAAACTGATCCAATCACATCAAATAGTTTGGAAGAAATTAAACACACGGAAAAAGGTACTTATATACTTTATAACCAGCAATACTAAACATTGATAATTAAAACTCGGAGACCTTACCACAAGTTTTCTTGTTGTTGTGAGGTAAATGAGGACTGACGAAGCGCTTTTTCGTTTTTCTTACAATTAACGTCATAATACTTCAAGTACGCTGTACGGTAAAATACGGAAATCTTGTGCTAAAGCCTCTATACGTTCTTGCAATAAAAACGCATAGCTTACGTTTCTAGAAAACAGTTGAATGCTACGCTAATCCCAAGAACAATCAGCAAGCCGGTCGCTATCTGCACAGCGGACAAATAACTTGCGTCTGCGCAAATATTGGCCGGTTGCACACCGACGACCGCTGGACAAGTTATCAGGGAGGTGTGAAGTGAAACCTTTGCTTTAACTTGAAGTTCTATCTTGTGGGTAGAGTGGCTACGTATTTCAAAGTAAGGAAAGTTACATTGTCTACATTGATTTTACTGTTGGTCTAGTGGTTAGTGACCCTGACTAGTAATCTGTGCCCTGACTGACGGAGGTCCGGTTCGATTCCCACAAATTCCCCCAGGACAAATGTTTGTGTGATGAGCACGATCATTTGTTCTGTGTCTGAATATGTATGAATTTAGAAATATATAAGTATGTTTATCAGTTGTCTAGTACCCATATCACAAGCTTTGCTTAGCTTGGTACTAGACGGCGTAGTGTGATAGTTGTGTAATATATTTTTTTTTATTTAATCTTTTCTTTTTTGTGATATGTAATACATCCGTGGAGATGACGGATGTACAATTGTACATGGCGTTTAATGGGAGAAAGTTAGCACTGAGATAACGACTGTTAATAGAAGAAAATATGTTTAATTATGAAGAGCGATAAATCTTCTATACAAATCCAACAAAGCAATGGAATGGAATTATGTAAAGGTGGAAGCTACATTTTAGGCAGAAAACTAAATAATCCTTTAAATGTGAAAGTAAGAATCGTAGCAGGTGGCGCTCTGTTTCTGCCTACCCCCATGGGTAGAAGGCGTAAGTTTATAAGGTATGTATGTGAAAATAAATTTGTTACTTTTTCACACCTCTACCACTGAACCAATCAATCATTATGTGTATAGAAAAGGACATGAGGTAGGTCTTTCATGCCGAAATAAAGAACTAATCCGGAGGAAAACAAAGTAAACTGTTTGCCAAATTTCAAAACAAACGCCCATGAGACCGAAAGGAAAAACTAGTCTTATTATTCGATAGTACTTAGATGTTAAAACAAAACAGTCATACAAAGCCACAATGAATAATGAGTGATTGTAATGAAGTTGCATCGGCCGAGATTCGAACCTGAGAACTGCGGTTGACCGCATGCCTCCTGCTCACGCACCGCTACGACATGCGACACCACCTCGTATTGTCTGATTTGTTGTAATCACGACTATTGTGTCTTTCTCATTGATTAAATTATGAGTCATTAATAAAATTTTTTTTACGTGGTAAAATCATCAAATGAGTCCTCCCACCCCGGGCAGGGCAGGAGGGACTGTCAGACTTGTACTGACTAAAATCCACGGTGTCCTTCAATAACCCTTTATGTTCCGGGGTCACGGTGATGGTATAAGTCCCGCCACCAGTCATTACTTGATTACAATTACTAAATAAGGTAGGTAGGTATTATTTATTAAGATAAGGTTAGCTTAACTATGACGAGTTGCAAATAAAATAAAATTTTATCTAAGTGAATGCCTTTAAAATCATCTACAGAAAGAGGTGCTACAACGATAATTTACAATTATTAGCTCGTTCCAGCAGTGGTTCACACAGCTACACATCAAACTATGCAAAACCAGTATTAGTTAACTGTTCATTGTGTGTAAAAATCGTGCGAAGCAAGACCAAGACAAACTGGTTTTGTATAGCTAGATGTGGAGCCGTGTATACAATGGACGTTCAAAATTATTAGACTTGTAAAAAGTAGGGGCAAATTTCAGAGCATCAAAAGACACTGACACAATGACTCACAATACATCTAGAATATGGTATAACATAAGTAAGCTCTAAATATACTAAATGACGGTCGATAAAGATGAATCTAGGAGAAAGCCTTGACCCAAATGCCTCTGGAGCAAGACCTCATTCATGTTTCCAGAAACTACTAGCCAAAACTAGGTCGTGTAGGACAACTAAACAAACATTAACCTTATGGTGGTAAAATTATCCAATCAGACCTGAGCCCTGAAAAGAGCGGTGGGGACTGTCAGACTATTACTGACTAAAAGGCTACCCTGTCAATGTATAACAAATGCCCTTTGCTTTCCAGTACCTGCTTAGATAATTCCGTAAAACAAACATTGTCTTCTAGTATGCAGTATTCTATTAATTGTTGCTTGTGATCATGCGGAGTTTATATTGATTAGGGTTAAAGATCCGAAATTCGCTAATGGACCTAAAGCTACGTTCAATTTTAGAAAGTGTTTCAGGCACTCTGAAAACTTGCCCAAAGCTTCTTCAATTACACCTAAACACAAGAATGCCAGCTTGCTCAGCCAGACAAGTTTTCAGATCGGGTTTTAACCAAGCTAGACAGTTTTAAAGGCTCGTATTTTTTGGTCCCAAAAAAGATCCTGCAGACATGGTTGAAAACCAACTCCTTTCCCTTCAAACAGAGAGAATGCCTGTGCTTGTGTCCCAGCAGAGGGAACAAGTGGCTGGTTATTGCAATCAGACACGGAAACCTTCCAAAAGTTCTGATATCATCGCACTATTCACTTTAGTTTCAATCGTGCACGAGTCAAGTTCAAAATCACGTTCTAAATAGACTAGAGTTAAGACGCTCCCTCACCGCGAGCTTTCACCTGTAATGTTAACGTTACAGATTCGAGCATTTCATCGGTGAGGGAGAACAATCGAGCATCACAATGCGCACCTTGTATCAAATCTATACTAGATACGCGAATGCTCGTCAGAGAGGTAGTACCTACTGTAATGCCTCATTTACATTCAGCTGTAGTGAGCAGGGAAGTGGGCAGGGAAGTGGGCAGGACGAGTATGTAAACGTATACTTCTCATGCCACTGCTTAATGCCACTCGCGCTGCCCAGCGCTCCCCAAAAGAGCGGTTTTTATGCGGACTTCAAAGGACCGGCAGCGCGAGCGGTAGGGCGTGTTTACATTCTGCTCAAGCATTTATTATTATTATCAATTATTTTAAGCAGGTTGGTAGGTACTTACAAAGTTCTATTACGATGAATAGATATCATCCACCATCTTCTACGACGTCTTTTCTTTTTTTTCATTAGATTTATTTTTAACTGACGAACATGATTATGTATCGCTAAAAGACACAGCGGACACTGAAAAAATTTCAACGTCTGCCATTGCCGGAACTTGAAAGCGAAGTGAGAGGCAGGGCAGTATGTAAACACACATTTCCTTCGATCCTGCCACAGCAGTATTTAGGGAATTATTGCCGGCAGCGCGAGGAGCAGCGATAGGGGCTGAATGTAAATGAGGCATATTATTATGTTCCATGTCACGCAAATGCTCCTGGTGAGGGAGCGCCTTTAGATAAAAGACGCAATTAAATTATTTGAATTTATTTGTCTCTCAAAATTGCAATCTGAATTGACATTGTCAAATATCAATAAATCCAGCAATTGAATTTAAATTGACAGAAAGAGATAAATATTTATTGACGATTGCGACAAGTTGCTTGGCAATTTACAACTGACAGAATAGTTAAACTAGTTAAACCCATTTGGATATTACATCATTTTATTTAAAGCCTTTCAAAGGCTAATTGAAAATAACAATTAGCATTGCCTTTTCGTCGGTGAATTTAAAAGATTACTTATGTCTAAAAAAAAAACAAAATTGTCAACCAACAAGTAAG
This sequence comes from Agrotis ipsilon, assembly GCA_028554685.1. Taxonomy (NCBI): domain Eukaryota; kingdom Metazoa; phylum Arthropoda; class Insecta; order Lepidoptera; family Noctuidae; genus Agrotis; species Agrotis ipsilon. Next base: position 10,845,747 of record CM052957.1, read on the forward strand.
ACAACTTAATCTTCAATTGTCTTTGCTTTGAGTAAATATATCAATTTGTAAATCTATTACCTCCCAGGTCGTATATTTGTAGGACCTTTTTTTGTACTTAGGATCTGTACATAGACTTTCGTAGACTAGCAGCGCTTTTTCATTTTCCGTATAATTTAAGTCACGCTGAACGGCCAAATACGTAAAAGTCGTGCAACTTCTCTGGTCTGTCATGCATGTCATATCTTTTCTCGTTATTATATTTACTTATTTAATTCAACACAACAATCTGCAAGTAAACAGAGCTTTGTGTTGCCGCAAGTGAATTATCTCAAGTGTCCACTCGTTAGTTTGATTAACGTAGCCCACAGCCCCACATTGTCGCACAGTGCGTTGCCTTATGAATTCCTTTACTATATCACCTACATACAACATTGAAAATTAAGAAGCAAATGGGTAGCTGTCATTTATACGTTGTTGCACGACAATCACACAGGTGTCCAACTTCGTCAGAGACTGGTCATATACTCGAGATGGTGGTTATCTGCAGTGTCCCAGCCTATGCAGGCCTCTCTCGGGCCTGGCTTGCGGGGTTTGGAGGGAGCTGTGGAATGAAGGATTGAGGGCCCCGAAATCTAGACCCCAGCTTATGTGACCGCAATTTCTTTCATAAAAATCTCTTAAAAAAAAAGAGATAATTAAATCAAAATATAGATGAAACTGAGCAGGCACTTCCTGAAACAAGTATTGTAAAATTTCTGGAAGGCCCGGACTTTTGTGGAGTCACCCAGGCCCTTCCGGCCCTGCACTTCGTGATCCGCCCTGCTCATTGACATCGATGTGCTATTACTCCAAAATCAAAGGTCAAATGTCGATTTGTTTCTATTACTACATACTTTTATCATCCTAACTGGCAGACGGTCCGGCTTAGTACGGATGTCGATTTTACGACTTCCTTTGATAAAAGCTCAGTTAACATACAACACATGGACATTAATTACAAATACAAATCTCCTTCGATAAATACTCAATTTATTGGCGAAAAATCGATCTTCTCTAGAGTCAAACACATGAAAATACAATTTAGACAAAATTGGATATACAGCTCAATTTTTTTGCTGTGGTACTTTCTCTGAGAAGTTCTGCTAGTACCCTTGCTTAAATGGATTTATGATTGTTCAACATGATTCCTTGTTCCATACTTTTCTATTACTCGTTAACGCGCCTGGCACCTTCATTCTTCACATCATCTTTCACACAATCCACCCATTTTAGGGTGAAACGGTAGAAAAAACGGAAGAAACCCGCAGGACCGGATCTAGGAGCGGAGGACCCCTGGTGCCAACTTCCAGGTGCGCCAAAATCATAAACATAATATTATTTGGCTTTGTTTTATTATTTCGATGTCTTTTTGCCACCAACTTCCGAAAGAAAAGTTATTTTGTAGGTTATTTTACCCTTTTTTGTGGTTGTTTTTGAAGGCGGTTAAATTATTTTTGAAAAAAGTTTTTTATTTTACTCTTTTTAGTTCAAATATTCAACCCAAATTCTTGGCAAATACATCATTTTCTTACATGTGCACTAGAATTTTGTAATCCGTAGCACCAGTATTAACATCGATCATGTTGTGTACATAAAAGAAAATTCCAATAAAATTCCCTATCTCAAAAAATGCTGAACAGAGTTCGATGAAACTTGCAGTATTCCCTAAGGTGAACGATTCCTAGTACAACAAAAAAACAATTTTGAAAATCGGTCCATAATTGGCGAAGTAATCGCGTAACAAACACGCAAAAAGTAAAGATCATCATGTCATCCAAGTAGGCGAAATTAATAAAAATGCTCACAAAATAAAAAGTACTGAACCAAATTTGATGAAATTTTTATGGGACCACACTGCAAGTATCCTGCATCGAACAAAAAAAGAATCACACTAATCGGATTAGAAACCTCGGAGTAATCGATGTACATACATAAAAAAAAAAAAACATTCCGACCGAATTGAGAACCTCCTCCTGTTTTTGAAGTCGGTTAAAAACGGAAGAAACCCGCAGGACCGGATCTAGGAGCGGAGGACCCCTGGTGCCAACTTCCAGGTGCGCCAAAATCATAAAAATAATATTATTATTGTATGTCAGAAATGTTGTTATTGGGCTAATAACAATGCGACAACTTTCTCATGATACATGCATGCAGAGTCAAAAGCGCCACTAGTCACCTCCTCTCGACAAACTCCTGCATTGTTCACAAGTCAAATGTAACAGAAATGTATTGATGAAATCACCTAACAGAATATTTGATTATTTACAATTTATTTGAAAGGCTATAGAGCTAATACCATCTAATACTAGCTGGCTAATACCAAGTTTTGCCCAGGCCCTGGTTTGAAAAAATCGTACTTAGATCCGGGCTGAGAACCCATTCATGTAACTCAATAGTCTGTCTAACTCGTATGTTTGTCACTTTACTTAGTTTCTGGTAATATTCCACACACAAGATATTGATTGATATTATCATTGAACTAAGTATCCCGAGTAAATAACATGTTACATGCTTATGCGTTTATTTACATAAGCATTTCGTAATAGTATATAGCGATATGACCCTATATGTGACTATATACTCGTAGGTCTTTTGGAAATAGTATTTTCTCCTTTATTAGTGAGAAGTGCTAATTATGCAATAATTATGGTACCAATGAATGATAAAATACATTGTAATCTAGTTTTAATCCCCTTTTATAATCGGTTTCTACGTTTATTTATGATAAAACCGTAAATGAAGCAAGTATTTACATGTATTTGAAGTAATAACATGTATGTCAAAACATCTGCTTCAACTAAAATATCTTACTTGTTAACCGTTATGTTGCAGTAATGCAATAATTCAGAAAGAAGTTACATGTTCATCAATTCAAGGAGCCAAGGAAAGATTTCAATTAGTACCTGTTTAATTTTATTTTAATTAAGATACTGGTTTTAATTGGTACGGAGTCATTAAAACTTTCAGATTGATACACTCCGTCAAATCAAAACCAGAAACAACATTTCCAATAGACATAAAAGCCTAAAGCAATCGAATATGATCGAGAACACCATCTGCCAAGCAAACTATCATCAGAAAATCACCCCACCTTAGTCGATGTCGCAGTACCCTCCAACGTTGTAGTATAGCAGAACAATGGAAGTTTTGTGATCATCAGATTTTTACGTAACGATCACCAGTGGTCCCTCAAACACTGGCTAGTAGAGCATCTCGACTCAGGTCAGCTGATCGACATAGTTGGCAGGCCCACAGACACCTCGTGCCAAGGTACGCCACTTCCTAATTTCCTGGCTGTAAACATTAGACGTGATCGTGTTCCAGTTTTATTTAAAAGAAAAAATAGGTTATATGAGAGGCAGAGGAGCTTGAAGATGAATAATAACAGCTGCACAGCTTGTTGACGTTTTGATCTATTTCAATGGGATTAATATCGAAACTCCGTCTGTCGGAAATCAGGTTAAAGCCGTGGGTTTGGTAGTCATCGGAGGCCTTAACATGAATTCCACGTGTGTTGTCGCACAGCGTACTTTACGACAAAATGAAAAATCGTCTATAGAATACAACCGAGGAACTAACTTTATAGTTTATCCATCAAACGTTCTACATAATACAAAAAACTGAGGTTTTCAATAGTTTCACGACGCTACCACCGCATTCAAGCTAAGCCCCTTCCATCGAAGATACGATTATGTATTAACCTAGTGCTTAAACGTTTACTCTACGTCATAAAAACGAGAAAACTTGTGAAGTCACTGTACGTCTTTAACAGGCAATTAAAAGTCTATCAACCAGTCTTTCCGAGAGTATCATATGTAGAATACTGGTATTCAGCAATGACCAGTTACACTTAAGACGACCAGTCAAAATTAAGTTCTTTGATAGCTTCGGGTCATATTAGACAAGACAGTGTTTTTATGATCAGACCGATTCTATCCTGAGGTAGAGCGGAAATCGAATGACAAAAAAAAAGAATCGTTTCACAAAAGAAGATTGACTGTACCGCTATAGACTCGACAGCACAGGTGGCATAGTAGCTGAACAATTTGTTGCTGCGCTGTGCTTATCAGAAATTCGTTTCTCAGACGGAACAAATATTTGTTTGTTTGACTATAGGTCAGGCTCTGGCTGTTTGTGAGCAGGCACCTCCAAAACGTAAGAAAATATCGTGGTAGAGAATCAAGAAATTTGTTAAACCCCTTATCAAAAGGAGGAGAAATTCAAGATGTAAGTACAGGATTCCTCTTAGTGGATGCTTTATTTAAGAGACAACACGCTGCAAGCAATTAAAAATATAACGAAGGTTACACAGTACCACCTTTATCAAGCTGGGCACGAGTTTAGTTTAATTTTAATTTAGTACTGACAGATATGTGCACGTGTCAGGACTCAGATTAATATTCTATACTCAGAATAGACAGACATATGGATGACTGCTGGGATGCCAGGAAAATTCCACTTGCTTTGTTCAACTGCAAGATTGTTGAAGTCCTCAACTTTTTAGAAGACAGTCAAAGCACCGGTGAGAGAAGTACCTATCATAAGCCCACTTGAGTTCCTTGCGAAGATGAGAGACGTGATCGTATTTGCGTAGACCGAAAACAAATCGAATACCTACATACATTTTGCAACCGCTCAAGCTTATTTAAAAGCTGTTATATTATACTTACTTACCGAGGAATGCAAGTGGCGAATTGTTGTTCGCTGGGTGGTCTAAGGGGGAGGCCTATGTTCAGCAATGAACGTCTTCCGGCTTATGAGGATCATGATGATGCATACTTACTTATGGCATGTGTCAAAACTTTTTGTCTTTCGGTCTAATTAACTAAGACAGATTCAGAAACATCTTCCCTATGTTGCGTCAATGAGTAGGTATATAGCCACTAGTCTATGTGCTATATAAATAACGCTAAGAACTATTTGATATCATGGTTTATCCTATCAAATTCTTATGTGCAACAAAACTTAAGTAAGAAGAGACTCTGGTATTGTTGCCATTTAGATGTGAAAACCGATTCTATAATATAATGTGCGCAAACGCACCATCAAATTACTTCTCACGTACTCACAAGCGTCTGCGCCGGATTTAAACCAAAAGAAATAAAGCTCGCAAATGCAAAAATGTTATCATTTTTGGAAACAGTCCAATAACGAAATACTCGTACGTAGATAAATGATTTTGTCTGGACACCTGTGTATTTTAAAACATCCACAATTTATATATCAAAGTCTTTCTTTTGAACTCTGTCAGCGGAAAAGTTTTTACGGTCATCTATTTTTATTTCGATTAAAACATAAACAAAAGTTAATAATAATAACTATCAACATTGACTACTAGTATAAATCTAGTACTTACAACTTAATGGGTATGTATAGACGAACTGCAGTTTTACATAATACAACACAGAGAACTTCATAAGTACCTATTACTCTCAAAGTGACATTATTTATTAAAAAACTTAGGTACTTAACAATTTACATATTAGGTGCATATATCCATATATTACCACTAATATATTTAACATAATATTAAGGTAAAAATTACTAAAATAAAGGGACATATAATATACCATCAATAAAAATTTAATGTAGTCACTAAATTCTGAAGCTTACTAAAATCCACAAGATTCACTACAAGTAACGCCATCTATCCGCCACCGGCAGAACTAAATAAACTTTGACGAAATTAAGTTGGATTATTCAGCAGTAGCATGTTAACCTTCGCCAGAGCTTCAAATCGAGTTACGTGGTTAGTTTATAAAGTCAGGCAAACATACAAGACGAAATTAAACGTGAAATTAAACCAACCTCTTGTGAATCGCGGCCGGCATTGGAGCCCCGAGCACGGTGCACCTGCCGCAAGTACAATGCAACTTGTTAGGAATTCTTTTTAAAGATTAAACTGTTTGAATGATAAATTAATTGAACATAAATAATAATTAATACTATATTAGGTCATCAAGCCACCTTTTTCTGAAGAAGATGACGAGATGACTTTAACGAATAGGTATAAAGAGGACGGGTTCCGGCTTCAAACGGTCTAGGAAAAGAGTTCATGGTAGGAATTGGGGGAGGCTTTTGCCCATCAGTGGGACATCCAAGGCTAAATAAAAAAAGTATGGCAATGTGTTTATGATTTATTAAGGTGAACACCGAAACAAGCAGGATAGTACAGACGCCAGCAGCATTATCCATAGGAACACCCAAGATAAATGATAAATGATATTTATTTTGTAAATTGGTTATAAAAAACACTTTTACACGTCATAATCAATATTTTTAAAGCTAGATGAGGCCGGTGTTTCGTAACTGACTACTCTGAGAAGAAACAGCCGAAACAAACTCAGAGGTCACAGTCTCTTTTAAAGTCCAGACATTGTTCAGGTCATACGAGGACCATGTGGGTGTCTGAGACGGTCTTTTGAAGAAAGAACCACACAGATTTGAGTGGACCTGTCCAGTCAGTGCAAGCATTTGTCGGTGACCGTGTAGCTCGACTCAGACCTCAAGGAGCTCAACGACACGACGAACAATACCAAAGAAAGGACATTTGGGTAGGCCGCTTAAAGTACTCAAATTGTCAGACAATTATTATGAGTCAAGAGCAAAACTTCCCCACATTCGTCCTCGCATTCACAATGATAAAATTAATACACAAACAAACAAAAAGATAAAAATAATTGAAAAAAAAACATGTCAAATTGTAAAAAAAAAAAAAAATCAAAGTCAAGAAATGGAAGTATTATAGCCAGAATCAGTATAAGAAATTCATTATTAACCAACTAAAATTCTAAATTCATACTACAACAGTTTTACGAGCTAACGAATTACAAGAATATTAAGTTATTAAATAGGTATTAATAACTTATTAAAACTGAAAATAACAGACAAGAATCAAAATACGAAGGCACGGTCAACGCAGTAGCGTGTCCGGCGTGTCACGCGTTCGATTCCCGCACTGAACAAATATTTTTATGACCTAAAAGAAGTTTTTCTGGATCTGACTCGTTCTGTTTGTTATTTTAAATGTTTGTAAATGCGCCCACGATACAGGAGAAAGTTTTAAAGTGGAGTAATATTCTTACAAAAAACAAGTGAATGTCGGACCAAACACAATGTTATTCCATAATTGATTAAGAGAACATTAACTATGTTGGGCAGACAGTGATCTTTTAAGGGTTCCGTTTTACATTTGGATGTAGGGAACCCCTTAAAAGTCAGGTCACTCGAATACACGATAAGATACTAATTACTGTAACCAGTCCCTAATTTTCATAAATAAACCCTTACAGTTTTATGAGACGGCCTTTACATTGTACATACGCCAGTACATCAACATATCACAATCTTTAATATTTACCCAATCGTAAAACAACCTTATACTATTATCCTAAAGTCGAAAATGGAAAGAAGTATAGATTGGGGTAGCTTGATATGCTGCCTGTACCGAATCGAAGAAACAGCCGTGTAGATAAGAGTTGTATTGAAAAGCAGCTCCGGGCATTCTGAATAGCATATAAACCAAATGGCCATGCACTTGAGCAGACTGAACTATAATTGAATCTGTCGATAACCGTCGTAAATAACAATTACTCCGCACACGGCCAGGTAATGAATTGCACTGGAATGGTAATAGAAATCAGATGGTGAGATACATGGGTTGATGGGCTAGCAAATCTTATACTTAAGTATTTTTTATGTGGTAAAATCATCGAATGAGTCCTCCCACCCCGGGCAGAGCGGGAGTGACTGTCAGACTTGTACTGACTCCACGGGGTCCTTCAATAGCCGTTTACGTTCCAGAATCACGTTTATCTGATGAGTCAGTCCCGCGACCCCTATTCATACAAGTCTAGCGTTAAAAATGCGAAATTCTGTATGAATGATTGTCGCTCAATTACATTTTCTTTTTAAAAACAATGAACTCGTGTTTGCCCACCCTCTCGCCTAGTAATTAATGATGGCTTACTTCACTCTTGACTCAAAGACATCAAGGTTGTAGCTATCAGGAAACACTGACTCTAGCAAGGAATTCCACTCCTTAGCTGTGTGAAACGGATCTGAATGAAATGGACACAGCTGGAGAATTCTCGCTTTCCCGGTACGGTTCCCGAGGGATATAACTTTCTACATTTACGCGGGCGAAGCTGTGGGCAAAAGCTAGAGCATTATGTGTGCTGAACTGATAATGACTAATTTTCAATGCCCTGGGAAAGCAAGGCGTGTAAAGTGTCAACTCAGTCAAATGCGATTTGACTGAGTTGATGATTTGAATTTGTGATGATTAATGTGGCCAGTTTCAGAAGCTGATAAAACAAAAAGACAAATTTTGTACAATTTCAAAACATTTTTGTGCCCACATTCGTGAATTCAGAAGATCCTCTAATAAAAGTTGATGAACAGTAATTTATAAAACATAAAATTAACTGAAGAACAGTCACATGGGGAGACTGTCGCTGTCTCTAGACAGATTTAATGATAGAACATGAAGATAGTTTCACTAAATTTTAGTGTGCCCAGACAGGTCAACATTCTCGTTTATACTCGCTGGCTTTTACTAATTAAGTTTTCTTTCTTTGTAGAAAAATAAATCTCATATTGTTTTTATGGCACATCGTAAATGTTTGATGTAGTGTGCATATACTGTCTGGTGTCTTTAAATCTAAATTGTTTTTCTTAAGATACAGGGTTGTTTACTAGCCTTTAGTTTATAGCAGGGTCTCAATAGCGGTTCATTACTGTTGTGATTTCATTGGTGCCAGGTTACCATAATAACGATGAGGACTGTGGGGACAATAACCTTTTTTCGGGTTTAAAAATCAATCAAATAAGTCCTCCCGCCTTGGGTGGAGCGGAAGGGAATATCAAACTCTTGGTCTTCACATAGGAAAAAATCGTGTACCAACGGTTACTGATACGACACCTATATTGTGCAAGGTTTTTGAATGCATCCGCAAAGAGCATACTTAGTTATTTCTTCATTCTGTTTCAGTTGTTGTGCAGGCAAATTCATAAAAATAACAACGCAAAATCACGATACGCCTATAAGCCCGTTATTTATTCCATATCAAAGATACGCCATGGTACAATATCAATTTATTGCCATTAAATTGGCGGTCGGCCAGTGTGGAGTCCATTGCCCACACGGCTGGCCACATTCTCGTTTAAATCGCAACCCTGTCCCTTTTAACTGTTATTTATGATCAAACCCTACTTGACCTCCGCTGTTTCGTCTTCAGTGAATGGGGCTAGTCATTTTATTACCCTCTGGTAAGAAACATTTGCTTCTATTGTGTTTACACTGCCGTCGTAAACGAATGTCTCTAAATACAAATTGCAGAGCTCTATTGTATTAAATTAACCTTTTAACAGTCAAAGTCGGATTTAACCCACAAATATTTTCGGATCCATTTCGCCAGCGTCGGATATATCCGACAAAAAAAACGACTCATTTAATGTGCTTTCAGTTGTAGGAGTTTGTCTTTCTTTTTTTTTACAATGCCTGGCGCTGGGGGCACGACAATTGATATGGTTAAAAGGTTAATTATCATCTGTTCTCGTACTCGTATTGTCAACATAATCTCCGTAGCCCTTACCTTAACCTACTAAATACCCGAATTTTACACCGAGCGGTTGCCTGCCCTTTTTCAACTTCATAAACCCATAAAGAAAAACTCATTAAAGTAATTTTGAGATAAAAATTTCTAGTTTCTGTAATCATGGATCATGATAACAGATTACATTATAATCTTTTAACAGAATTACAAATAGAGAAGTATAGCGACAGAAACAATTAATAAAATCTTGACGATGACACGAGTACTAGAAAAAGAATGTTCACAGACGATTTACATGCGCAAAATTATTAATGTTAGTTCTTTGCAATCAGGGTTGATGGATGACCCAGTAGTAAAAGTTGCGCATTTTGAGCCACGGGTACAATGACCCCTTAAAAGGCTTCTGGTACAGTCGGTGGCTAGTATTACTTGACCCACTTATGAATCTGTCAAAAAATTCAGAAGCTCTGAAAGATAAACGGTTCAAATATATTGTATTAAATTTAATAACGGAAACTGTATTAAAATCCTGACGGATCTTTTGATTCTGATGCTCTGGAAAGCATTCGGTGCATAGTACATTTTGTATTGTAAAAGTTGCCGTATCTAAATTTCTGATCGTTTGTGGGGTGCACCTGGCAACTATCACAATTGATCTGGCAGGAATTCCTCATTGTATCGGTCGCGGACTCGCGGTATTATGGGTCCTAATAACAATGGTCGGAATACCGAATCCACAACCTACCTCAAGAAAAAGTAAGGTAGCATTAAAAAATGGGTAACCTACTGGCTTTCAATCTTATATAAACAACAATAACTTAATCTTGATAGCATCGGTGCTATGGAGGTTTTGGGACTTAAAAAATACCAATATCTTTATCATGAATATTATTGCATCATACAACGTAAAAGCCAATTGTGATAAAAGCGAATACTAATGGACCTATAACCTACTCCTCGTTGAAGAGTTCGTTAGCAGCAGGGGAGTTGGTGACACGCACCTTCAGAACTTTTGTTTACATGACCTATCCTAAAGGTTCAAGGTCATGACCCCAATTGTTTAATTATAATTTAATTTGACGGTTTCCGCGTTATCTAGATGAATGCCGTAATGAATGAAAATTGATATATCAGAATTATCAATGAGTAGGTACCTACCATGTGACATTTAAATATTTATTTCTCATAATTGAACAAACCTGATTTCACGCCGGCGTTGTCAAAATGCCACTATTCCGTAAACCCAAGATCACATCACCATATCACTTCACGTTCGGTCCAAGTGCATTTAGTTGTGACGGAAGAGGATCGCGATGAATCGGATGAAAGCGAAAGTGGATCGGTTTATTATTGTTACCCGGTGTTTACATGTGTGTGTGGCGGCGCGGCGTGAGCCGTCGACTGGCGGTAAGAAGGACGCGGGAAGGTCGCCCGCCATTGCCGCGCATGCGCTGTGGTGTCCACAAAGCCGCCAAACTCCGTCAATTTCCTGACGTCTGGCAAACTTTCGGCCACAACAATGCCGTTTTAGTGCATTCAGTTATCAGTAACTACAAGCAGTAGACATACTTAGGTGGTTATACAAATTAACGCCGCAAGCCGTTGGTAGATCTGCAGTGCTATTCTCTATAAACACAGCCTTGTCACAGCGCGGCCGCAGCCCTCATACCACGCTGGGAAAAACTTTGCTATTCACTAAACTGGCAGCACACACTCCTGACCTGCACAGCTGCACTATCGGTCGATCTGAAAGCCGCCTTGTAGAAGAGCACATCGTAGAGTCCGCAGATAGCAGGACTCAATCACAAAATCACAATAGTTAGATTTAAAAACACCGGCCATGGCCGGTGAGCCGCTAGCCTTGCAAGCCAGAGACGTGCAAGAAAATAACATTATTTATTAAAAACTTTGAAAACATAGACCTATTCAAACATAAGCAGTAGGTATTTGCCGCTGTGAGTAGAGATACAGTCAGCAAAAAATTTTTGCACGCACCAATTTTCAAGCGGTTTTCCAATGTTGTGCTATAAGTTTTAGTGTGTTTAAAAGACTCTTTGGCCGCATGTAGCATTTAGTATACCTATACAGGAATACCGTTTGAAAATTACTGCTTTCATACCAAACTGGTTAACTGACTGTATATAAAGCGCGGTATAATTACCCTTTGGTCTCCTGGTCGCAAGCCCAACTGCTTGTGCATGATCTCATACCGGTCGTTTGAAAAAAAAAACGCATCTTGTCCAAAAACGTAACTTAATGTAGGTAAGTAGGTACTGCCTTCTGAAATAAGCGCTTGATCCAGCTGCCAAGCAAGAGCCTCCCCACAGTCACAGATGTTTTTCGAGGCTCTTGGCAATTAAACCAAAGCCGACACGACTATCGGCACAGTACCTGCTGTATTCACATCCCACACGTCATGCAGGACTGTCATATCAACAATCATCACGCGACGCTCCGATCGATATTTTGCCAATAACCCTAACATTTGTGATGACAGATCACAAATATCATGATATATATGAAGATAAGGTTATTGGCAAAAAATATCCTGTCAGTGATGATAAGTCGATCCCAAGATCAGGCGCATTCCTATAGTACGGTACTTTCGATTCTACAAGGTATATTATTTATCATTATTATGATGTAACATTTGAAACAAGTTCATTTATATTATCCTAGTTTCCTTCAATTGATATAAGTATCGAGTTTGCTTATGATAATTATTATGTTTGGAAGAAGCATAAACACTGTTATTAAGTAATTTACTAGATTTTAGAGAGCGCGCCACGGAAGAAAGCCTGCGGAAAATTCGTCGTAGTAAAATCCTAACTAAAATGCAGTCTGATTTAATGACAAAGACACTAGCGCCACATTATGACTGCCGCCGTGGAGCGGATTCTATTTACAATTCTGTAATTTAGCGCCATCTAGTTTCGTTTATGAAGTGTTACCAACATAGAGTTAAAGTATGGACTCGGCCTTCATTAATCAATCATTGTAACAAACAGTAAATAATAAAACAATTCGAAACACCGCTTTGGACATTGCCATAGATTGACCATGTCTTAGAGGAAAAAGATAGATGGTAACCCGATCATCGATTCCTACCTTTCAAGTTGAGTAGGGTTTTTTATGCAGCTTTTGCACAGTCCATATTTTAAGTCTATGCACTCTTTGTTGTAAACGTAGAGGTCTGTACTGATGTAAAATAAAGAAATAAATGGTCTTATTGTTTACAGTTTATTGTTTTTTACAAGTTTTTGTTTGACATTGACGTCTATTTGAGTCCATGCTTTATGTCTATGTAGACGAGCTTGAATCTAGCAATCATTATTGATTTACTATAGGGCTGCAACACGTAAAATCGGATAACTAATCCTTAGAATAATAACTAAATATTATTCTAAGAACTAATCCGCCTGATCATATTCCAAATAAACCACAGTTCCAAAAACCTGTTTTATAAATATTTGTATCTATTAGTAGTAAGTTTATATGATTGTAAACACACGCACGACAACCAACGTCTTAAAAAAAATAGTTAGATATACATTCATTATTCAAAGTTCTTCCGTATACCATCTCCTTACTTTGTAACAGTTTATTTTTAGTTTTTAAAATCGTCGTATAAGGCCTCTCTCTCTGTGCGGAGTGGAAGTGAATTTCGGACTCGTATTGACTAAAATCTATCGTGTTCTTTCAATTGCCTTTTTCATTCCAGGGTCACGGTTAACTGTATAGATAGTCCCGCGACAACGGCATAGTAAACGAGAAAGGAGTACCTACCACGGGTAAATTAAAATTTCCCGTGGTACTACCGGTAGTACATACACACGGCTTCACACCAAGGTACACAAAACCAGTAATAGCTGACCGTATAGTGTGTGTTAAAATCGTACAAAGCTAGACCAAGACAAAATGGTTTTGTATAGCTTGATGTGTAGCCGTGTGCAGTACCACAGATAATAAAACGCAAAAAACGCCACTTTAGCCATAAAATTAAATTACACACTACAAACTAAATTGACAACCCCTATTAAAATTCCTAACAATTCATCTGTTTGACAACTTTAGGAGTTTGTAAAATGGTCCACAAAATACATAGACATATAGCGTGGACTGTACCTGCCTCAGCCAAACAAATATTGATTACCGAAGACAAAAAGGAGCCAATTAGAAGTGCTAGTATTCTCCAAGAAATTCACAAAGTCAATTTGTATAAGAATTGCTTCAAGTGGACTTTTTAGATCCGACCCGTCAGCTGTTCAGATATTTGACACAAAATTAATTACTTACTCTGCTATTCTATGCCTTATCTTCTCTTTAGCTTTTACTTTTACTAAAGAATATAGTATAGGTAGGTAGGTACATTACGATAAATACTCTTCACTACTACTGAACACTCATCTTCCGTGTTCACACCTAGCTGTGTGTGTGTACCTACAATGTACAGACGCCAGCACTTCAACCATAGATAAATTAGCCTACTTCAACCTACCCGAATCTGTCAAATTTTGCCAATCGAACGATATTCTCTTATAGGAAAGTCGGACCATGCCCGGGTCGACGGCGCGTTGTTTCACGCGCGCCTCAAAGAGCGTCAGCACGCTGACGCACCCCCCCTATAACCTTGCCGGGGTTGCTGGACATACATACGTATACCGCGACTTAGGTACAAAAAAGGGTACCGAAGGAAACCATTGCATGGATTTTACGGGGCGGGTGGACTCATTTGATGATTTTACCACGTAAAAAAAAAGGGTGTACGTTGCAATTATTCACCCCCACTGCTCCGCTCCTGTTGGTCGTGGTGTGATGTTATAGAGCTTATAGCCCTCCTCAGTAAATGCACTATCCAACACTTACTACACTACACTTACATTATACAACGTAATTTTTCAATTCGAACCAATAGTTCCCTGTTCCTGAGATTAGCGCGTTTATCCAAACAGCTTTAAAATACTAACTAGCTTCTGCCCGCGTTATGTTAGAAGTCTGGGGCAATGGAAGCCCTCTCAGTTTCCTTAGGGAACGCCTGGAAGATGTGGTGGAAGACATCGCGGCGTCTACTCTGGTCTTGTCTTTGATCGGACGGCGAGCTACATATATTACTCACCATTCGCATGCTAATGTCTACGGTAGCCGGAATTTGCCCCCCGATATTTCTAATGCTCTGGACGTCTTCAAACTTTAGTGAATCGAAAGGCAATTAATTTATATATTAAACGTAAATGTGCAATGGCCATGTTGTACCCACCCCATTACTAACTGAGAACACGGTTCTAGAAGCTGTTAACTCGTATAACTACCTAGGACAAACCGTCGCACTAGGCAGGTCCAACTTCGGGAAAGAGTTCAATCACCGAATTCAACTCGGATCCTCTCATTCAGTATATATCAGTCCTTCGAGTCGAATGTTTTCGAAATGTGTGTTACCAGTGATGACGTACAGCATTGAAACGTGAACTCTTACAATAGGCTTCATTATAGTAGGTAAGCTAAAGAAAACCCAACGAGCTATGCTCGGAATCGCTACGTGGTTGAGTTAGAAATGAGGAGATTCATAGACGAACCAAGGTTGTAGAGCTAGACCAGCGGAAAAGTGGCAGTGGGCAGGCCAAGTACAGAGTACAGAACTGACGGCCGATG
Organism: Agrotis ipsilon; assembly: GCA_028554685.1. Taxonomy (NCBI): domain Eukaryota; kingdom Metazoa; phylum Arthropoda; class Insecta; order Lepidoptera; family Noctuidae; genus Agrotis; species Agrotis ipsilon. The sequence continues at coordinate 10,860,974 of CM052957.1, forward strand.
GGGCCGTAAAGTATGTCGAATGGAGACCACGCACCGACAAGCACAGCTTAGGACATCCACCTTACTAATACTTACTTGCTACATGACTACTGCCGGACTACCTTTTAAGTCGATTTTCTCGTAAAGATTCAAAGGTTTCAATTTTGTTGTTCGGGTAATAAATAGTAGAGACCAATTGAGTAGTAATTATTTACCAAATTTAAAGCGGTTGCTTGTCCTGAGGCAGTGACGGAGGTCTTGAGGACCATGAGTAAATAGGTTACTCGCCGTCTGGGTTGTAAAGACCAAGCCCAAGTAGACGGCGTGTCGTATTCCACGAGCGCCTCATGGAGCTATCAGCAAGACGGGGGCCCGCTAGGGCCAAACGCACGCAGAGGTTTACTGCATTTTTCAAGCAGGTTACCACGGCCCTGGAACGTAAAGAAAATTTGAAGGAAGAAGGCGGAATTTTTGTAGTCAGTAAGTACCAGAATCCTTTCCACTGCACTGTATTTTTATTGAATACCTTATCATTTTTTAAGACAATTATCGTCGCGTCGGCGTCGTAGCGTTACATTAAAAAAGTAATAATAATAGGCTATTTTATTCAAAAAAACTTGAATGAGTCTGCAAGAAAGGAAAAATTATTTTCAAAAAAAATTTGACCGGGTTTTTTTCTTTTGTTACATACTTAGACCAAACTGGATGGAGATACATTATGTACCTACTTCTAAAAATCACAAAACGTCACTCGGTCAGTATAATTTTACAGGTAGGTATTATGACGTCACAAGCACTCATTTCCGAATTTTGAAGCGATTTATCTGTGTCAATTTTCATTATTTTTCAATACTGTATCTGTACCTAACTGAAGAACTAAACGAATTTTGAATTTATTTATGCAGTAAGCTACACTGGGTTGGTTAGGTTATCGTAAGCAGGTACCCACTATATTATTATTATTAGCTGAAGCACCTCAACAAAGGTAATCAGTATTACAAAAACAGAAAAAAACAGGATCTCACTAGATAACCTAGTCTAGTCAACAATGTATATAGGTACCTACCTATCTGTTGTTATACTATACAGTGGCAATGCGTGCGCACAGCGCGTTACCGTAACGGGTGTCTCACTCTCGCGTCACAATACTGCGCCTTTTAACACAATGAGTTTTGCGGGAGCAGCCAGCAATCCTTACAATAATATTTCCGGCCCCTCCTTTACTAGAGCGCAGTTTCTACATACATATTTACGTTATCATGTGAAATATTCCACAGAGAGAAGTTACACAATTAAAGATGCGAAAAATTATCGTATGCAATACTGCCACTGCTAGGCAAAGGCTATAAGCAAGTTTCCCATAAATAAGAACCTTTAGATTAACAGGGGAAGAAGTAATATAACATATAAAAATAAAAACAAAAAATAAACATAGTAACAAGCTCGTTTGGACATTTTATTCATGTAAATTTTTGCAGATATAATTAATACAAATGATGGTCATGTAAATTGGGATCTATGATAAATAATATTATTACTATCAGCTGGTTTAAAGGACACTGTCTTATACCGTCTCCGAATAGCTTCATTCCAGCCATTGTTAGATTTTGATGACTCATCGAAATATAAAAAGGCAGTCTCGGAGGTGTGGCATTACAAATACTGTCTTACTCCTAAGTTTACATAATGAGATTTTTATTGTGATAGTGATAAAACACAAACTTAAACTATGTGAACATTCTACTTCCTGAATGGCTACTATATGCATGCATGACTCCTTTACAATAGGTTCCTCACCTTCTAGGATGTTGAATTAAGTGCAGAGCTATGTCATTATGTCAACTAAATTTCTAAAAGATTAATGTGACAAAACCTATATTGTCTACATGTCATACATCACAATTTTTCCTAAAGTTATCGTTTTGTACAGTTTGGGTAATTTAAGATGTTTAATATAATGCCAATTACTATACATTACGTCCAAATAATAACTTTATGCTGAGCAGCTGATGTATTATATACTTTGCTGCTGTTCCTTTGCAAGTTGTGTTTAGGAAGTTCAGCAACATGTCTCCAATTAAGTAGTCATACACAATTTCTAATTCAAACAATTCAGGATTGCTAACAAAACAATCTAGATACAAAGTAAATTATTCACAAAGAAATCCATAAATAAACTTTATTAAAATTGTATAAGACTGAAATACTTTGTTTGTTGACACTACTGATTTCATGAATGTATGATCATTCATTTCAGAGAGCAATATAATATTATTTGTCAGACTCGTTTTGTTCAGGTTCCAGCAGTTTCAACCATGGGTGCTGAAGGCACTCATAAGCAGTGGCACGCCGATTTGGATCAAAGTCAAGCATGGGCTTTAAAAAATCAGCAAAATCTTCTGCATCCTTCTGACTCCACTCATATTTCTCAGTTAGTACAGATACTAAGCCCCATGGTTTCAAGCCAGTTATGTTCCTCAGCTCACCCTTCTTATTGAAGAACACTTTTGAATATTTACCTGAGGCTGCAATTCGTTTTGGAATATCACCTAGAAGTTCTATGATGTGAGCAAGGTGATCTTCATCACGGCTGTAGCCATCGCCAGAATGAGGCTCAAATAAATAGTCTCCAGTGGCCAACTCAAAGGCCATGCAAGCAGTGCTCCATATATCAGCTGAGGTACCATAACCAGCACTCAGCAACACTTCCAGAGATCTGTACTGCCTAGTTTGTATATCTTCAGTAAAATGCCGGTGCACCCAACATGCATTACCTAGATCTGCAATCTTTACTTCTAGGTCACAAATATCAAAAGCTGGATCAAATTTCTTATCAAGAGATTTACCTTTAGTTGACTGAGAATTAAAAGAAGGTGGAGTATCTGTCATTTCCCCTTCAGACATAGGAGTTCCTGCATCATCTCCACAGCTATATTGCTTAGATCTTACCTGCACTGCATCAGCATCCGTATCAAAAGCTTCCTCATCAGCTCTATCATCTCGCTCATCATTGCAGCCATTCACATTAGTTTCAGTGTCAGAGCGTGTAGTCTCAATCACACTTGCCTCCTCAGGTGTTCGAGGTGAGTCATCATTATCTTGCGACATGGGAGCTGACTCACTATTGTTGACCACTTTTTTCTGTTCTTCTATTTCTTCGATTTGCTCCATTTGCTTTTTAAGTAACATAGACTGACGCTTTGCTTTCTTCTTTAATTTTTTCTTTTTATTTCTACTCATTTTAGCAGTGACTACTTGTTCTTGAAATTCCTTTGGAGCAGTACTAATCAATGAATGAGGCAGTCGCAGGCCTAAGGAATGTAACTCAGTAGCCTCAGCAGCTAGCTTGCGGATGTAAGATTCATCAACACAAACCAATACATTCTCAGGCTTAATATCTGTATGAATAATCTTACATTTAGTGTGGAGGTAATCCAAGCCTTCAAGTACTTGACGTATGATTGTCTTCACGTTTTCCCGTGGTATACCTCTATAATTCGACTTGAGTATCAACTTCAGAAGGTGGTGACCCAGAACTTCAAACACCATGCATACATGGGTTCCATTCACACCAGTTATTTTAAAGTCATTAAGCAACTGAACGGTCTTATTCCTTTTAGGATCCGCGGGATCACTGTCACGAACTGCTTTCAGTATTTTAATTTCATCTAAAGCTGTCTCCGTGAAATGAGGCGCCGATTTAACGACTTTTAGTGCAACGAAACGCTTGTCAACAAGATCCCAACACAACCACACGGTGGAAAAATGACCCCATCCCAGTTTTCTAGTGACGTGGTACCGATTCAGGAATAAGTCTCCAATTTTGACAGGATGGTAACCACCCTTACAGTAGTCGGCGCTGTCCTCCTGTTCCTCATCGTCGCTCGCATATTGTTCGTCTTCATCCTCCTCAATCGTTTCATTGGAAGAGCTGTGTGTAGGTTCTAAACGATTCTGATTCTGGTTGCGCAGACCGTTTCCTTGTACACCAGCCCCGTGGTCCTCCTCGCGATTTTTCTTTTTACCAAGTTTATGCCGCTTCTTTTTCGCCTGAATGGCGAGCACTCTTCTATTTACATCAGATTTAGAACTCATTTAGTAAATTAAACACTTTCAACAACGCCAATATATATATAAATTTATCTTTTCATCTCAAATCTTTTTGTTTGAGTATGGCGGCCGGTCGCAGAACAAAATGCGCTCGAACATGAACTCAAAATGTTGCTAGTAAAAATATTCTGAATCCAAAGACAACAAATCCTTGGATCCAGAGAATTTTGCTACTTTATAATCTTTTTCCAGACATTGGTGTATGGGGTTTATGTATAATTTCCAAGTGCATGTTTTATTTTAGCTATACAAAGAGAGGTAAAAAGTCTTTAACTCCTTGGGTACATGATGCATTGCAGCGGCGGACGGAGCAAGTGCTGCGCCGCGCCAGATCAGCGCCCCGCTTCGGCGTTTTATGCCGCGTACATACCGGCTCAATGAACGCCAACGAATGAGTCTTGGTGGCCTTTTTTTTTTTGCCTGGTCATATCATCAAATGAGTCCTCCCACCCTGGGCAGGGCGGAAGGGATTGTCAGACTTGTACTGACTAAAATCCACGGTGTCCTTAAATAGCCCTTTATGTTCAGGGGTCACGGTGCTGGAAATAAGTCCCGCGACCCCGGCAGGCTTTGGCCTTTAACTGACTGTCCGCATGCCCGAGCCTACGGTGGCAGGCGGAGATCATCTGCCGACGTCGACGTCGTGGGCGTGTACCACTGCGGTTGGGGCGGAGGGAGGACGCTGTCCTCTATCCCTCGCGGCCCGCCACCTCCTTCAAGAGTATTACTGCTTCGCAGAAGGAGGCGACCGCTTCCCACTCCGTCTCGCCCCGCAGCATGGCCGCAACCAATGCCGGGCGCGAGGACACATCGGTGCTCTGCCCAAGCAATCTGCTTGAAAATTGCTAAATGACGTTGCTGGAAATTCCCGAAATGAAAAAAAAAAAATTCTCACTCTTTTTAAACAAAAAGGTAGTTTTAACCAGAAAGGGCACAGTCCATGCTTTATGTCTATGGCAAGCAATCTGCTTGAGAATTGCTCAATGAATGAATGAATTTGAATTTGCTGGAAATTCCCGAAGTGAAAGAATGGCAATATTTCTGCCCTTTGTAGCGCGACCGCATTCTGTAAGAAACTTTTATCAGAAAGAAATAGGTATTATACTCACCGGAACGCACTCACTCGCATAATGTATGCCGAGTTTAATTTCTAACGCTTCTGATGCTCGCTTGAAGGCGCGAATGTTGCATACATTTTCAAAATTTCATAAAGGAAGTATGTGGGGTGCATCAGAATTTTTCTTTTAATATGCGGTCGCACTAAGACCGCCCTTTCCGAAGGTTTAAGCGCTCCTGCACACGATGCCGCCACGGCGCACGGTGGGCTGAAAATCGGCTTTCATAGACTTAGGCATTTTATTTTGCAAGTGCCAGTTTTTATGCCGGATATCACTTCTATTAGTTATAACAATATACAAAAATGACACCAGAATTGATTCTGCACAAAAACGAAGGAATTATAATTTTTTTACGAAAATTTTGTATGGAGCTAGTATGAAAAATCGAAATATCTCTAAAACGGCAAGGATAACCGTAATATCCTTATAGGGGGTTATAGTACTAATTATTTGTGATTTTTTGACATAAGTTTCATAATGGTTGTGAATGCCGTTTTTTTTTAAAAAATCGTCAAAATATTTTCATTTATTTTTACATATGAAACGTTCCTTTTAGTGTTAAAGTTGAAGATATCAGAGCTTTAACAACTCTTAACATAAAATAGCATGACCTCTATTGATCTGAAGGACTAGACAGAGGTGAAAGAAAAGTTATTTTGTAGGTTATTGTACTCTTTTTTGTGGTTGTTTTTGAAGGCGGTTATATTTTTTTTGAAAACTCGGTGTAATCGATGTACATACATAAAAAAAATACCGATCGACCGAATGGAGAACCTCCTCTTTTTTTAAAGTCGGTTAATAAAAAAAATGGACTGTATATACATATACTTTTCATTGAAAGCTAATTTAAATAAAACAGAAGTAACAAAAATAATATCAAAGTTCATAATCATTTATGAAAATATTAACTAAACATATGATACAATAAACTAACATGAATAACAAAAGAACATAAAGAAAAATAAATGAATTTTACAAATTTTCTTCACAACTTTCGTTGTCGGACTCCAATTCCGAGTCAGAATCCAGATTGGATACACCTACAAACGCGAACTCAGTTTCCGGAAACTGTATTAGGTCGAGAGTTTCAGTAAAAAAGGTTGTCTTCCTTCCCGGTCTTTGTGCACTTAGGAAGGGATCCGAAGAAACAACAAGCATATTTAGGATATCTTGATTAGAATCTTGCCTGCGTCTTTTCCGCGAATGATGTTCCCGAAACCTCCAAAAATCTTTGTTTCGAGACTCTGAGGCTTCTTCCGAGAGAGTCCCAATCGGGACAATATCATTTTTTTCGATTATGTCAGCACCGTGTATTAATAGTTTATGTACGGTTGATGACATGTAGTACCAGTCGTATAATTCCACGTACTTTTCTGCTGTTTTGCGAGCAAAATCTTTAAATTTGATGACATCTATCTTCTCACCAGATGGTATTGCTTGCAAAATAACAGAAAATCTTTTTATCAGGTCTTGATCCAACCCAGTAATAGCTGCAGTTTTATTGGGAAACTCGAAAAACTTCCTTGCGGTATTCCCGTCATTGGTAGTTCCCGAGCCTTGTTTCACTATATCAATCAACAGATTGAGCTCCTCTTTAAATTTATTTTGAATGTTTTTTTTTTGTTTTGTAACATTTCTTTATGCTCATTACTTCTTGCTGCCCACTGTTTGAAGTCAAGTCTGTACGCAATGTGTAACAGACATTCCATGCAATTTATACGGGCATGTAGGGATGATAGGCCAAATTCGTATATGTCAGAACACACAGTTTTTGATGTTACAGCATCTAAGTGGTTCATTTCTGTTGGTTTTGCTAAGCACAGGTAGCATGATGCATTTGATCTAGCTTCAGAAAGGTACGTGCAGACTTTTGCGTCGATCATTGTCATCATTAGTTTATGAGTCACCCTGTTACTATTAATGCGCTCTGTGGGGTTAAGGGCCTCAAATGCCTCATCCATTTTTCTTTTGTTATCTACTATACTTGTCAGCAGACTCATTAGATGACTACACAAGATGTTATTTTGTATTTTGATCTTCTGCAAGGTCTTAAAATTCCTTTTGTGTCGATATTATTATGTGTCCGGTTATGTTATAATCATACTTTTAGGGTATGATCAATGAACAATTTCATTCCCCTATCTTTCAAAAAGAAGCGACAGCATGGGCACTTTGACACTGATATTCAACTATTTTGGTATTGTTGGAAATCTTACAAGGTACTACACACTTCTGTCTAGTCCTTCAGGTCTATAGAGGTCATGCTATTTTATGTTAAGAGTTGTTAAAGCTCTGAAATCTTCAACTTTAACACTAAAAGGAACGTTTCATATGTAAAAATAAATGAAAATATTTTGACGATTTTTAAAAAAAAAACGGCATTCACAACCATTATGAAACTTATGTCAAAAAATCACAAATAATTAGTACTATAACCCCCTATAAGGATATTACGGTTATCTTTGCCGTTTTAGAGATATTTCGATTTTTCATACTAGCTCCATACAAAATTTTCGTAAAAAAATTATAATTCCTTCGTTTTGGTGCAGAATCAATTCTAGTGTCATTTTTGTATATTGTTATAACTAATAGAAGTGATATCCGGCATAAAAACTGGCACTTGCAAAATAAAATGCCTAAGTCTATGAAAGCCGATTTTCGGCCCACCGTGCGGCGGCGGTCTTCGCGCGACTTGTATGTTAGTGCCGGAGCACACGGCGCGTTGCGGCGCCGCACCGCAAACAAATGACATGTGATTGTCACGTGTGCCTGCCAGTAGGGCGAAATTTTAGCGGTGCGGCGCCGCAACGCGCCGTGTGCTCCGGTACTAAAGTGTAGTTGTGCGGCGTCGGCGCGGCGACGGCGCGGTGGCGGCATCGCATGCAGGAGCGCTCAGCGTGATGGGATTTGATTAAAAACAAAATACAGAAATTATGATCCGGCAACTTTTCAATAAGTACAAAAAGTGCCTTCGGTGAGCATCATTTTTCTGATAGAAAGAAGATCATTTTTTTTGGGCTTTTTCTGAAAGTGCAGGCTAGCGAAAACAATTGGTAACAATGGTTAGTACTAGTCATTTGGAGCAATAGTTAATATGGCACCAAAGTTGTAGGATTGCTCTTGGCCAAGTTATACAAGTTCGAAGATTCGCTATTTTCATACATTTTTTAATTTCTGAAAGTGCCGAGAAACACCTAATAATGATAAATACTGCTAGAACTAGTGACCTCAAGCAATTTAACATAAAATAACATCACGCCTGTTATCCCTGAAGGGTTGGGCAGAGGTGTACCCAATTAAAATGAATAATAATCACTTTATTTTTTGTGAAAAGAAGAAAAAACATGTTAAAATATATAAATCTGCTGGTGAGGCCAGCACCGGGAACAGAATCGAAGTTGCCTGTGGTAGGGGTCTTGGGAGAGAAACCTCCTAACAGTACAAATCGTGACTAAAAGTAGTGCTTTTTGAATCAAAAATGTATGGAGCGTGAATTCCTTTCTTGTATCAAAAATGGAATCACCTCAATCACCTATACGTAATCAAAGTGGGCTACTGCACCACTTTTCTTTACAAATTGGTAACTATTTTCCCGTGTTTATTTTAGTCTACATTGGAGTATTATCATTTTTAAACATGATGCCTTACATCATGTTTAACTAGCACAGGGAAACCTTTATAGATAAGATATCAAGGGTCTTTTCAGTTACCTTCCCAGTTTTAGTGAAACACAAAAATATTTTGGTGGTTCCATTAATAGCACCATGAAAGATAGACCCCAGCAAGAGTTGTATCTGAAAGCTAAGGGACTTAACCCATGGCGCGATTCGATGCAATTCGACCGATTCCGACTAAAAGTGAAAATCAACCTTGCTAATCCGATTTGATGCAATTCTATTGAGAGACGTCAACGCGGCGATCGTGTTTTGTTTTTCATCTACCTGTATACAACCGCGCATTTTATGTCATACGCCGTAGTGGTAAGGTTTATTTTCACTTGTAGTTGGAATCGGTCGAATAGCATCGCATCGCGCCATGGGTAAGCTCCTTAACTCTGCCTGCCTCCACGCATGCTTATTGCTCAAATCAAATTGCAGGCGCTTAAATACTTAAGACTTAGGTTTAAACACATAAAAAAAAGAAAAACAAGTTTTCATTCTTTGTCACTGATTTTTATACTTTTTTTTGGACTTGCAGCCTTATGTTTATTATTTTGTGTATTTTGAATACCTTGTTCCTTTTTATTTAATTTATCAACTGGTATTAAAACAATACCACTAATAAAAACCAATGCCCCAGCCACATAAAAAGACATTGAGTATCCAAACACATTTTTAAGTACTCCGGCTAGGGGCGTACTTATCAGACTGCCCAAACCTTGAAACATTAATATCAAACCAGTGGCGTTGGTTAACATTTCTAATCCATACAAGTGAACTATTGCAACACTCCGCACGCAGCTTAAACTACCAATATGAAATCCAAAAATTAAGCATATTGCATACTGATAATATAAGTTAAATGAAAAATTGAATGCAACTATAGTCGTTCCCGATATTAAACAAACAACTAAATACAAATTTATAGGATTGAATGTCATGGCTAATGTTCCTATAACCAGGCGGCCGATAGCATTTGCGAAACCAATGACACTTACAAATAAACTACAATGTTCAGGAGGAAGGCCTTCGCTCTTATTTCTATCTGGTAAAAAGACATAAGGTACTAAATACCCTAAATAAGTGAAGAAACCACTGGTACAAAATAACAGAAATGATAGTCTTTTTAGTAACTTCGGGTCCAGCATAGTAGCTAGAATCCTTCTGACTGCTGTTGTAAAAATCCCCTTTTTTTCAGTTAACTCCGCTGCTGTTACGGCACGAGAAACAGCCATTTGGTATTCAAGGCCAGTTCTATCTTCCCGTGCTGTGTCCATTTTACTTTTTTGATATGCGGGTAATTTATCTAGGTTACCTTCATAGAAAGCATCATCTCGATACATTGGCCGAGCTTGGGGAACATGTTCTTCCCAACTACATAACTTTTGCCACCATTTTAGCTTCGCAGGTGGTTCATCAGCAATAATATTTATTTCTACGTTTCTCTCAGCATTGGCCACACTTGTTTTCGATTTGGACATTATTCTGGATTGAACATCCTTCAATTGTTTACGGCTAACTCCACCTTTACCTTGTGGTGTTAATGTAATTCTTGACGTTGCTGCTGTGGATGGACCCGCTTTAGTCGATGTCGGTATTGCGTTTTCCGCGAACATTGTGGCTGCAGTTGGAAAGTGTGCATTAGATACTGCACTAAAAAGCCGTTCTGCTGGAGTTGGTATAAGGTGTTCATTTCTCGTTTGGCCACCTTGTTTCGTGCTGGATGGAAGAGCGGCTAAACTTGGTAAATAGGTGACTGTTTTTGTTTCTCCTGCATCTACTGCCCCGGCAACTACTGTTGCCACAGTAAAAGAGAGCAGAGGTCGAAACGTCATTGAAAAAAAATAAATAGAGACTAATAATCCAGAATGCAGCAGCATAACGACACGCCAACCAGCCAATTTCACTATTTTTGTATTTACGCCAAACATAACCATGACACCGACACTAGAACCAACACTTGCTATTGACATTGCCATAGCTCTAAGTTTTTCAAAATAAAAACCCACTACTAATCCAGAAGCCATACTTGAGAGAGCGGCACCAAATCCACCAAATATTCCATATGAAACAATGATTGATGAAAAACTTGTGGCGAAATATGTGCACAAGAGACCCAGAGAACATATCACTGATCCACTCATAGAAATCATTCGAAATCCAAATCGATTAATAAGCGCAGACACTAATGGACCTGTCATAAGGTACACTGCCACTGCTACAGAATTTGCGAGCGCCACTAGAGATGCATCAACTCCGAGATCATCTGCCATCTCGTTGAAAATACTGCCAAAAGTGAAGAAAACACCGTCTAATACGAAAATAACCATAAAACTTGCTGCAACCACTACCCATCCCCATCCTCCTTCTGTTGGTACTGATATCTGAGCAGTAATTTCTGTTTCTTCAGCACCTTCAATGTCTTCAATTGCAGTTCCGCTCGGTAAAATAACACTTTTTTTCCCTTTTCCCTCATATTTAGAAGACATTATTTTTATTCTTCTTTACAATAATGCGATAACATAAGCATATAATTTGTTTTTACATTTTAAATGAAGTCAACATATTTTTTGACTGAAAACGTCAAATGTTTAAAATAGAGTCTACTCAAGACCTGCGGAAACCTAAACGTTTTGGTTTTGTGTAACCTGCTTCTCTATGGAAATCTGAAAATTCCATGCAATATTGACAGATTTTTTGACAGTTTTGCTTTTGACACTTAAAAGACGCGCGCGACTTTGACGATTTGTCAAGTGTAGCCTGCCAAGAGCCAACGCTAACGGTCATTTTGGAGGGAAAAAAATCGGTGTTGGAACTTTATTCAATCTTTCTCTATATTCTCATAGTTTTAATTATATGTTCAAAAAACTATCATGTCGCAAACATCTATCACTTCATTCTTCAATAGTAGAAAAAGACCTGCTTCAGAAGATCTCATTACTTCTAAAAATAAAGTTCCTTACACCGACCGAACCCGAGAGAAGAAGATTTTAAGCGGCGGTACGGCTCCATTGATCAAAGAGTGTGAAATCATTACAAAGGAATTCAACAAACAGCCAGTTAAATCACGGGAAGCTGTTAAGGAAGGATTAAAAAATGTTGATAATCAGCATGTCGTGTCATCTAAAGAGACGAACCAAATCCCGTCCAAAGGAACTGCAGCGTTTGCTAAAAAAGTTAACGCCTCAAACACATCTAAAAGCACAGAAGCCGGCCCGACCTCCAAAGCTGAAGTAATTATAACTTCTCGCAAAGAATTAAGTCTTGGTGACATCAGGAAGAAATTGGCTGGAAGTTCGAGGTTAGCTGAATTAAGGGCAACTGCTGATCGACTCAGCAAAGGCATACAAGAACTCAAACAGACCAGCGAGAAGCGTAATCTCCGAGAATTCAAGTCTATTGATGTGGAAGTACCAGTTAGGTATGTGACGCTTTACTTGAGTAAACAATGCATTGGTAGAAGTTACGTATACAAGTACAATACTTTGTACATATGCAATTATTAAAAACTTGCAAGTTCTATGTTCAACTTCTCCATAAACTGTGGGTCGGGAACTTGAGGGATTAAATGTGTAGGTATATAACATAATTTTACTTATGAGATCCCAATGAGGCTAATGCACTAGTAAGAGAATTCTGATCCTGATCATTGCTAATAGCATCCTCTACAGTAGAAGAATATCACCAACTTAGTATCACAGTAAAAAAAAATACATTTATAGGTTATATACACAGTTTTAGTTATAACAATCAAAATAATTGAACTGGCAATATTACAAGTTTGAAAGCTGTTTTCTGACCAATTTTCCCACTACTTACTTTATTTTCTTTTAGTAAAATGATAACTTTGGATTGTTTTTAATTTTTCTAATGAATTTTACTTGACAGTCCAAGCAAGAAAGCTCTCATACAAAATGAGTTACTATCACCAAAGAAGTGCACGCCGATGCTTCCACCTCAACAGCGGCCTCTTATATCACCTAGGAAAGTGGTTATTAGTCCAATCAAGAGTCCAAGCAAGGTTAGTATTGTAAAGTTGTCAAAATCTTTTAATTTTCAATCTTCATTGTTTATTTATTAAAACTATACACAAATTCATACAAAGGTATACTCATTCTTTTCTTTCTTTTAAGCTTTTATGAGCAGTAGTAAACTTTGATTTATCTTAAAGAATCACGGAATAACAATCCCTTTATTGGTGCATCCAAACTCAACAGTGATAAAGCCAAAAAATTAAAACAATTTAAAAAACTACTCATTGTCTACCTAGGATTTCTGAACTGTTGTTGTTTGCATTACATATAATGTTGGCCAGTTCTTTGAATATCTGACTTCTGTGTTTCAGGTTCCAGCTTACATTCGGCATGCAGCACTCGCCACTTCATCCAGCAGCTTGCCACTGCCTCATCACTATAGATTCCTTGCAGAATTGTTCCGTGGCATGGAGACTGTTGTTGCTCTACTCTATAATAGAAATGAAAAGATAACCTTTGCCAAACTAAAACCCTCTGTCCAAGAGATGCTGAAACGTTCATTCACTCAAAAACATTTGGCTCAAATAAAACATTTGGTGCCAGATTTTTACAATTTTGAAATTCAAAAGATAAAGAATTTCAGTGCCTCATCTCATAAGGAGCAATATGAGCTAATAATCTCCCCAAACTTTCCTAATGATATTAAAGTTATGAACCCAAGTGTACTTCTAGAAAGGCGCAGGTACTTTTATGATATTTTGCTTCAGTTAGTAAAGAAACATCATGCACAGTATTTACAAACACTTGATCCTCCAATGGTGATTCCTGATGATAAATTGACTCGATGGCATCCTGAGTTCGATATAGAAAAGGTTCCAGAAGTGGAGAGTGGCAAACTGCCAGAGATGCCCAATGTTGAGAAATTCTCAAGTGCTCAAGATGTGTTGGCCAAGGCGCGCGAATTATTTAAATGCAATACCAAAATGGAAAGAGCTTTGGAGAAGCTTGCTCAAGCAAAGGCCCGTGGACTCACTGAGCAAGAAAAGGCAGCAACTGGTATTACAGATAAACCTAATAATGTGTTAAATGGAACTAAGAGTACACAAACAAGTGAGCCATCCACTAGTGCAGTTACAATACTGAATCCAGCACTTCGTAACCTGCCTACTGCTCTGCTAGAGAAGGTGAAAGCTAAACAAGCAGCTAAAGCTCTAGAGGCCATGACTAGATCTTCTGAAAATGACCAAAAGTACTTGGTGTATTGTCGTTTACCAGATCTGGCTCGCACTCTTCGAAATATCTTTGTGACAGAGAGGAAAAATGTTCTGGCACTAAACATAATCCTTTCAAAGTTGGATAGTAGCTTCAAAGCAAATGTTTCAGCCAATGATTTACAAAGAGATATTAAAGTTCTCACAGAGGAGCTTCCAGACTGGGTTAAGTTACATGAAATAAGAAATAATACTTATCTCAAACTGGATAAAAATGCTGATCTCCAAAAAAATATGGCTAAGTTAGAAGCACTAGCTAATAAATATAAAACAGAATAACTGTAGCATGAAACATGTTGACAATATGAATTAAGACTGAGTAAGTATAAAACAAAGTTGTTTATAATATCAGAAACATACTCTTAATCAGTTTATTATCAAGTAACTTTTTTTTTTGTTTTATAAGGATAATGTCTTTTAATGTGTGTTCAATAATAAATAGGTAAAAAGTTTGTATATAGTACATACTGTAATGGTCTAATATAGTATTATTTGGGTAATAGTTCAAAAAATAGTAAATTGACTTGATAACAAACCATTATACCAAAAATATATATATTGACATGGTTGAATCTTGTAGATTTAAGCTGACATTTTATATTTATTTTTATTGTAATAATTATTAAAAACCACCATTTCCTAGCATAATTTAATATATTTCTCAAGACATGAACTGGACAACTATGTGAAACCATTGAGTTTGTATTGATTTAGTATTAGTCTTTTACTGTGTGGTATTTTTTCTTTAATTAAATAAATTTTAAAACAGAATATGTTTTTATTTTACCAATTGTACTTGTGTAGTGTTAAAAATCCTCCTAAGTAACTCCAACTTTGTCAAGGTGTCTTAAAGTCGTTTGATTGCGATTGTCTCTTTATAAGCAACGATAAAGTGCTTAGGCGTCAATCAGAACATTGACAATCTACTTAGCAGAGATCGAACTGTATATCCACTAAGTATGCCTTTCCACCAGAGATGTGCTATGCAGCTATCCTACAAAGATTTAAAAGCTGAGCTACGAAACTATGTGACCGTTTCCACTGATGATAAGCTACGTAGCGTTGCGAGTAAGATGTGCTTAAAGATTGCCGCCGCAAAGTAGCTGCGGGAGAAAGATGCGCAGCTTGAGCTATGCGATGTATCGATTGTAGGGAAGACGACCCACAGCAGGCAAATGCAAAACACATCTTAGTTGAGTCCGTTTCCAACTGGCATGCTGCGCACCAATGAATATTATTAGTGGATATCAATTTTATTAGATAATATTTTCTTCTAAAAATGTCCCACACCACACCCACTCTAATTAATCTCTTGTTTCGTAAATGCGTTTTCAAACAATTCTGACATATTTACACACCCAGATCCGGAACAAATACTTATAAGTCATACAAATATTTGTTACGTGCGGGAATCGAACCCGCCACACGCGCAGCAGTCCAATCGCTCAACAACTTTTTTTTTAAGCGTTGCCCCACTCTAAGTCGTAGGTACCTTTACAAACATGTAAAGTCGCAGCTCAGCCACTGCGCTAGTCGTGCTGTCTAATGATAACACTCTACTATTTATGTACAGACGCCAGCACATCAACCTGCCTCAATCTGTCAGATTTCTATAATAGATTTTCAACCTTATCACAATTGTGGAAGGTTAATGTTCGTTTGGTATAAATTGACAGATTGGGGTAGGTTGACCACCTGGCGTCTGTACCTAAACGATTGGTTTTTCAGCTAAGTAATATAGCGTTATTCAAGAACCAATAGATCCATGGAGCATTCTATAACAAGATGTGATAATTCCACTACGTTACTCTTATCACGAACAGCCACACCCTTCAATTGAATTGTTTCGGGCTTATCCATCAACGTGAAATCGTACTAGGTTTAAAATTATATCTCGATAAAATGTTTATCAAGATCGTCTGCGTATTCAAATCTGATTTAAAGCCCATAACTTTATCTTCAGTCCACAAAGACAGTTACAAGAAAAACACCAAATTGCTCGTCATTGAACACAAAGTAAAGATAGAATGTAGAAAAAGTTAAGTAGGTACATACAATAATTTTATCTACATCAAGTAGGACCTATCTGATAAAATTGTCTCTCATAGCTTCCTCAACGTACATTCTAAATATGAAATACGTAAATAAATATCAATTGAGTGAATTAAATGAAATGTCTGCTCGAGCAAAAGTGCGTAACCGTAGTCTACGCACTTTCACGCCCAAACAGTCTACGGCGTAGACTGCTACGCCGTAGCCCATAAGGCTATGCGCAAACGTAGGGACACTTTGTTGCCAAAACCCACGACACCATCGCATCGCAGGGAACTGTTGTTTACGAGTGGACACAAAACATGTTAACGTAGGTATGCGCAGGGAGTGGATGATTTCATACAAGCATGCATGGGGTAAAGTTATGAGTAGTTGAAGAATGTTGGGGTGTAATTTGACAGTCCGTTTCGCTCCACCAAGGTAGGAGAAGTCATTGATGATTTTCCCCTATACATTTTAATTCCTTTGAGATTATCAAAATATCGTTTCTGCGGTATAAACGGCTGTATCTACTCTTACTATATTTGCACAGCTTCAAAAAACCGTAGATGAGGGTGATTATGGTTTTCATTTCAATTCGATAGGTACCAAGATTAGAGCGTAAGGGACGGCC
Source organism: Agrotis ipsilon (assembly GCA_028554685.1). Lineage (NCBI taxonomy): Eukaryota > Metazoa > Arthropoda > Insecta > Lepidoptera > Noctuidae > Agrotis > Agrotis ipsilon. The sequence goes on from CM052957.1 coordinate 10,877,750, forward strand.
TTCACGAGCGTGAATAGGTATAGCCGCGTTATCGACAATGAGTGAACTCGACAAGACAATGTAATTGTATAGGAGTCACAAATATTATCGACGCGATTCTCTTGCTCGTGGAAACGGCCCCTTACGCTTTTAAGGCTGGACTTATCATATCTAAACTCACAAAGATTGTGCCCTGATAAAAATCTAAACTGAATTGGCATCAAGTAATTACTCATTAACGAAGGACAAGATCAGACCTGTCAGCCACAATTATTTTATGCTATTCTCTATAAGAAATCTAAACTCTACGATGTGCTTTTCGACGGTACGGCTTTGAGATCGATGGCGCAGGCGTGCAGCACAGGGGCCTTACCACGAGCTCTTAACGCAATCCAGTTTAGGCTGTGCGAAAGACACAAAGCTATACAAGTCGTCTAGCGCCGTCTTGATTCCTTAGCGTAACTATTCACCCTTTAATACGTCATGGTAGGCACAGACTTAGTAGAGAGTATACAATATGGTAGGTCACCAGGTGGTGAGCGCTAGTGTAGTGACACTGTCAGCAGCTTAGTGAATAGCAAACTTAACTTATATAGTCCCAGCGTCGTGTGAGCGCTTTCAGAAGGCTTTGCTTAAGGAGAATAGCACTGCTAGTTCGACCTGGAACCCTGTAAATAAGGCGTAGTTGCAGCCAAAGACGAAATGGGCAGAGGGGTCACACATTGCCTTAGCCATATTAATTTGGTGAAAAGGTATCGAATTGTTTATTGGTGTTTACCGTTACCTACAGAAATTGACATACCTATGTTTGGTTCTTTTTCCCATGAGGCAAGTCTTGCATGCAAGTATGACGTTAATTTGCATACAAGTTGCATGAATTGAAAATGTTTAAGTTCAAAGTTTGAACAAGTTACTTGTATGCACGTCAAGGGTCAAGTTGCATATAATTTGCAACTTTTATACAAGTAAGGTCATGGAAACGTGGCCTTTTTATGCTTATTTGATGTCGTACAAATTGAAATATTGAGACAGCTTTACGTAGATCAATCTCACAAAAAATATCATAATATAAAATCAAGGTCATTCATTGATAACACAATTTTAGAATTCCGTAAGTCAGAATGTGGAAATTAATAGAACAATAAAGTTTTCCGTCCATCTAGCAGTTTTAATGATAAATACTGTTTTACCGGAAATAATTTTATTCATTTTAATCGAAACAATTTTATTGTAATCTTACTTAGATTCAGGCTTCAGCTGTAAGAAGTAAAAGGCATAGATGAAGTAGATGAAAAATTGCTGTAGGTAGTAGATTTATCCACTTTGCTAGATACGCAAACAAAATAGAAAATGATTCTTTCAATCGAGTGACGTGAGGGAGGCACCTCTATTAGGTGGAACCCAAGGGATTATATTATATTCTATTATATATTCTATCGTAACTGACCTCATTATTATTATTAAACTGAGTGCATAACGTTGCGCAATAGTTATTTTACTGATTTAAAGTATTTCATTATGATATGTCCGAAAGAAAGATTGCGATCGCTTGATTAACATAGTTTTAATAAAGTAGGTACATAAAAACACATAGTAGCACAGTGCACATAGTAGCATAAGACAGCACATTGCAATGTGCCCAAGAAAAAGTCGGTCAGATCGACGAGAACTGCATATTTTTGTTGTAAAAACGACATGAGGCACTCCTACTAGGACGAGGACGTTAGGACTAGGAGGTTAGAAGGTGATGGCTGGCTCGCCTAAGCTCTTCCTCGATCTCCATCCCATACATGTTTTTTTTAAACCACCCAAAATGTCCGCGAGGTCTTTCGATAGTGCCGCATTTTGTACCCACTGACGAGATTACAGCTGAGACACATTTGGGAGGCTGTATTGTTGCAGCGAGTGTTGTTTCTTGTTGCACCACTTATACGTGCATTGTATATACAGAATCTACAGAATGTTTGTCAAAAAAACACCTTTTGTTTTAGGTAGTAAAAGCACTGCACGTCACTGCACACTTACCTTTAGATCTACACCTAGCACGAGTTTTCACTATTTTACTTTCCAGTATTTACAGCTTTTCTTGTATGGAAAAATGGAACATCGCCTCTGGTATGCGAAGAAAGAACTAAGTTTTTCCTTGAAAATTGTCAATTTGAAATTATCAAAGTTCCAGTTTTCTTTACGTCTCAAATACTGAAAACTCGTGCTAAGGGTACAGGTATCGCCTCCTTCTGCGAAGCAGTCATGCTCGCGAAGGAGGAGGCGGGCCGCGTGAGAGAGAGGACAAGGTCCTCCCTCCGCCCCACCCGCGGTGGTGGACGCCCACGGCGTCGGACGTCGCAAGACGATCTCCGGCCACCGTAGGCGCGGGCATGCGGGCGGCGAGTAAAGGGCAACTCGCCGCCCGACCATGGGCCATGCCCGGGTCGACGGCGCGTTGTGTTCCACGCGCGCCTCAAAGAGCGTCAGCATAATGACGAGGCCCCCTCTCAGAGGGCTAAAGCCTGCCGGGGTCGCGGGTCTTATACCATCACCGTGACCCCGGAACATAAAGGGCTATTGAAGGACACCGTGGATTTTAGTCAGTACAAGTCTGACAGTACCTCTCGCCCTGCCCGGGGTGGGAGGTCTCATTTGATGATTTTACCACGTAAAAAAAAAAAAAAAAAAAAAAAAAAGGGTACAGGTAAAAAAACCGTAAATATTTTACTCGTACTTCTGTTTTGCATCCTCATTAATTTATTGTACGGCAGCAACAAAGACAATTACAAAGATTACACCCATGTACTTTTATAGTTATTATCGTGTATCGTAATAACGTACATAGTTCCGGTTATTATAAATAACCGTTTTTGCACGTCATTCACATATTTAAACATAAATAATCTGCTCATCTGTCACTACTACGCGAATTATCTTTTTTACTTGCAAGTAATTTACGAGGCCACGATGATGACTAGCGAATTCGGTACGGTACGTACAGAATCGAGCTTGATTTTAGTAACTTGTACCTTAAACAAAGTAGCGGTCTTTGCAGTGGTACAATTAATGAAGATAATAAGAATATTTATAAAAAGAATAATATATAGAATACTTATAAAAAACTTAAAATATAAAACAAAACAAACTTTAAAAAATAAAACGTCACGAAAAGTGACCAAAATAACTTTTGGAAACTTTCACGCATTTTCGCAACCGGCTTCAAAAAAAAAAGTACATAATCAGGTAGATATTGATAGGTACTTTTTGTGTTTGAGAAAACAGTTTTTTTAAGTATTTTATTTTACCCATTTTAGCGGATAGGTACAGGCGTGATACATTATCTTGAATGATTGCGTAAATAATACAACATCAACATGACAAAGAGAATAATAATAATTTTGTGATAGGCTCGCATTTGACTATCTTGTCTGACGGTTAGCGACGATGTGGTCGACCGTGAAGCACGCTTGCCTTGAAGTAACATAATCACTCTTGACTTCACTACAGACTCGGGCAGTTCAACTCCTTAGCTATGCGTATACCTTTTTTTATCTTGGTAAAATCATCGAATGAGTCTTCCCAAGCAAGACAGGTCGGGAGGGTCTGTCAGACTTGTACTGACTATAATCCACGGTGTCCTTCCATAGCCCTTTATGTTCTGGGGTCACGGTAATGAGATAAGTCTGGCGACCCCGGCAGGCTTTGGCCTTCTATATGGTGGGGAGGGGGGCTCATCATGCTGAGATTCTTTGAGGCGCGCGTGGAATTTAACGCGCCGTCGACTCAATGCCCGCGCCTACGGTGACCGGAGATCGTCTGCTGACGTCCAACGCCAGCCGAGGGCATCTACCACTGCGGCTGGGGTGGAGGGACGATGCTGTCCTCTCCCTCACGCGACCCGCCTCCTCCTTCGAGAGCATGACTGCTTCTCAGAAGGAAGCTATAACCACTAAGTAAGTATTGCCAAAACGCTTTGTACGTAAGGCTAGGATGTCCACTATGTATCGATGGCTCATTGCCGTACGTGTTATAGTCTTGAGTCCACTTGCCCCTTTCTATCATCGGAAAGGGCCAGGAGGAATGAAATTGCGTAGTTCCATTGCACATTCTCTGAAGTGAAACCGATAAAAAACCGACAGACCAGCACTGAGCATCGATGATCAAGGCTCTGGAGCTTTGAGTCAATCATAGCAACTTCGCCGATACGCCTTTTGGCCCGTTTGTCAATCGCCTGGAGTGCATATAACCGAACTTGCAGTTCATACCTACATGTTAAGCGGTTCTTGTTCGGTAACCGTGGCCCCGAAACGTAAAGGGCTATTGGAGAACACCGTCGAGTCAGTCGGTACAAGTATGTCAGTCCCTCCCGCCCTGTTTGGGTGAGAAGACTGATTTGACGATTTTACAAAAAAAAATCTTTTAGGTACCTAATTTTTGCAACACTTTTGAGTTAAAAATCTTTTTTATCTATTGCGTTTCATTGTGTAACATCTTTATCATAAATAGGTATTTACTTATCAGCTGCTAGCTAACTGAAATAATACATACTTTATTTAGACAACGATTACAGAACAATCTAAGAAATGTAAATACCATAGATATAATAAAGAAGGAGATATGGCGTGAAGTTCAAAATGTATAGAAAACCGGTGAAGCCGCGATTGCCCCTCCATAACGCTAATATTGCACACACAGTTCGGTCAAAACAATACTACGAACAAGTGCACACACGCGCCGACGATAACTCAGTCATTTAAATATAAACCTTATTCTTTAAACTGCAGCGTGCTTTTTCCGTATCATTTGCTTACACTCAAAAAAATATCATTGTGTGTTGTAGGGACACGGGGCGGAACGGCATAGTGCTTGACTAAATCGAACAATTTTGATAAATATATCGATGAAATTGTACAGGTTTGGAATTAAAGTAAATAAAAACGATATGAAACCAACAAAACATTATTTAATTAATGTATAAAATGTTCCAAATTAGATCTTTTAATTTAGTGCACATAGGTTACTAAACTAAACATTAATGAACTTACCTACTTCACGATCTTGGTTACGCATTTATCTACTACGCTTTAAAACAATAAAAATCGACCTTTCAAACTTATTACAAGTTAACAAATTGAAGAAAAATCTAAAATGGTAATAAAACAATATTAGAAGTCGACTTTTTGTCGATAGACTTTGTCAGACCTCCACGAGCACAACACTAACTCGTGCTCAAATACGGCGGACCGGAGCAGCGGACGCACCATGCGACATTACGGCTCGATGAGGTATCGTTATGTCAGTTTTACATTGCTTGTTCAGTTCACTCCGTGATAGACTGAGGTGGTTGTAAAAGAGCAATGTATTTAATACAAAAATAATGCAGTCGAAGAGATATCGGAAAACAAAAGTATAGTAGTACAAGTCAGGTATATTTTACGGCTTGCAGTTTTTCGTGATTTTTAAGACAAATATTGTAAAATACTTTTACTTACCTGTGGTAACTGATGCCTTGGGTTCTAAAGTTTTTGTTTTGACTACTATTTCTGCACAAAACCTCTGAACAAGACGGCATAATCGTTTTTTTTCACGATCGCGGTTGACAACAGACTAACTCGCGGTGACGGCCATTTTTTCAATATCTGAGCGTAACGCTCAGCACCGCTCGGTTGCCGCCACGCCCCCTTGCCACTTCTCCTGTTTTTAATATTTCTGTGGTAAATACCTATTATATGGTTTATGGTTTCAGATGCTTCTTCTGAGAAGGTTCCGTAAGTGTTTCTTGTACAAACTGCTACTGATATACCGTTCCAGTACTAAGATTTTCGCTTTATCGGCCTATATTTCTTTTTCGATTTTTCACGTGCCTAACTTTAGTAATTATCTTTCTCTATGTTGTAGGTGCGTGTACAAAAGTTTAAACTTGCATATATATAGACGAACAGCCAGACTCGAAACAGCTTCTTGTAGCTCATTCAAATTTTGATTCTGTGGGGAATAGAACTCGTGAAACACAGCGTAGCAGTTGATCGATATTTTCGATAAAGCGAAGCTGTACGTGTATATTGAGCTGCGATGTGGCCTGTAATTGAATAACAGTGGCAAGCTGTATTAATAAGTAGGGACTTTTGCCAAGTCATCAAGCATTGACAGCTGCTTATCGATTGATAGATTTCGGCAACGCGTAGACGGTATCTTTGCTGTTGTATGCTTATATAGGCTATATTGACTGCACTTTACTTCAGGCTCGACCTATCCAGAGTTGCGAAACTGTCTACATAAGATCAAGTACACGCCGAGAGTTCAGCTGGTGGAATCGTGCCGCAACGTCAATTTCAAGGCGTTTGTGGTGCATGTACCAACATGTTTGCTGCACCTCGTCATGGAGGAGAACTTTTGGCCGCAGGACGTGGTGTTCCGTCGCTTCCGCGGACAAGTGTCACTGGAGTGCAATATAAAATAGTGCTCAGTGAAGTGTTTACTAACATAGGTTTAAGTTTCTGTATACTAACACAAACTTTACTATAATAATATAAATGTTAGTCTCTAAGGTATATGTATATCTATGGGCCCAAGTAGCTTGAAATAAATTGGATATTATTATTATAATACATACATATGTAGGTGCCGAGGCTCTGAAACGCAAAGTGCAACCAAAGCAACAGGGTGTTTTCAGTCAGTAAGCATCTGACAGTCGCTTCCAGTCCACCGAAGGCCCATAGTGCGCGATGTAGTTAAACGTGCATGGAAGTTCCTGCATGTCTTAATGGGGCTTTAGAAACAATAAGCTTAGAAGACGTAACCATAAAAATCTAGCATGCCGGATTCGACTGAAACTGTGCTGAAACCGTGACGCAATTTTAAAGCCACGTCATTGTAATGATGACAGGAGAAAATCACACTGAGACTCGACTGTACTATTTTATATAGTAATCTACAAGCGTGATAAGATAGTGCATACGACTATATATTATGTTCTTTGTAGCCTTATGTTATAGCGTAGTGTTGGACTTGCTAACTTAGACACGTGCCAGTGCGTTATCGTCGCTCCGCCGCGTTGAACGTGGTTGCGATTTTTTATTTTTATTTATTCTTATTTACATTATAATTGTAACACAATTTAAAAGAAAAATCCAGCAGTATACACTTTAAAATTTAGTGTATAGTAATATTTTAAATAACTTTTTTGTCGGGTAAATAAGTTACTAAGTGCGAGTGTGTAGGCATTGTTAAGTAAATTCTTGTGATAATTATTCGATATCCTTACTGTGATAGTGAAATTAATAGTGCAACCATAGATGTGCGGCTAGCATTTAATTCGCATGTAAGTTCTTGTTACTTGTGCTAAATTGTTTTATATATTAAGAAATTTATTCATTAAATAATCAATGCAATATGTAAAATAATAATTATCAAAAGGTATTCATGAATTAAACAAACCTTTATTCCTTCAGTTGTTTGTTTTATGTTATTAATAACTCCATTCAATAGGTACATGTTTGTAAATATTTCAATGAAGTGGGTATGGTTCACATACCTACTAATTGATTGATTGACGCTGCTTCGTAATTTTCCTTAGATTTATTTCCTCATCGAGCAAAAAGTCTTAGATAAGTAACTAATATGTTGCTACGGAGGTGATTAAGCATAAAATATATTCGAGGGATTTATAATTAAGTACACACAATCTTAAAAAACTTAATAGGTACAACAAAACAAAAAACTAAATACTTATCATATGCATTTAATACAAATAAGAACCACATTATCTACTATATTTATAATTTATCATCAGACATCAAAGTATATAAAATAAATAATGCTGGTCAGCTGATGACTCGGACCGGTCCCACTTAGGGTCAATTCACACCAAGACGCGACGCTGTGCGCACATATCAATAGAGCGAATCAAAATCTAACTTTATTTACTACACGATAAGATGCACATATCCAGTTTCGTCGCGTCACGTTGCGTCTCGGTGTGTACTGACCCTTACGGCTCGTTCACGGCTTTGGGCGAAGCAGTAAAGCCTCATTTAGAAGATGCAAGATGCGTTACGTTGCAGACTTTATAGGTACAATGAATTCGGTCGATCAAACAAATACCGCAATGTAGTGAAACTTGCATGCGATCTTGCTCCGTCTACATGAGGCTTAAACGATGCGACAGGTGGTGCGTAAGTTCGCAATTGGCAGCACACAAACATTTATACATTTCATCTTACCGCTCGCCGCCCCGCGCTAAGACATCGCTCATAACGGCAGGGTCGTGAATGGGCCGTTATGCTATTTGAGATTAGGCGCGTCCACACAGAGCGAGCAGCCTCGCGAGGCATTTGCCGCGCGAGGACACTGCCGCTCTACGCCTATTGTCGTAGCCAGGGAGCGTAGGCGGCAACCGTAGCCGAGCTACGCCGTAGCAATGCATTATTTAGAGGGTGTTTTTTGTATTATTTTATGATAGGTATGCAGTTCATTATATAAAGTATCTATGATTAAAACATGTATTATTTTTATATCATATCGTAGATTTTTTAAATTTCTGTCGGTTCATTTACGTTATCAGTTGATAGTCGACAGCTAGCCATATGTTTCGATAATATTTTGTTATTGGTGCATTACGAGTAAGAAAAAGTTTTTCCCCCAGTACATTGAATATTTTTCTATTTATTACATACTTAAGACCCGCCCTGGCTTTCCACGGGTGCAGTTTTTAAATAAAATATAGCCGTAACTCAAGAATAATGTAGCTTTCTACTGCTGAAGGTCGTTTCAAAATCAGTTCAGTAGTTCCAGAGATATACTTCCTACAAACAAACTCACAAACTGGACCTCCTCATAATATTATGTAGACTAACACACTGTTTTAATAATTATTACAAATATTTATTTACAGATTAATCAGCAGTAGCTGATCTGGACGTTCGATGAATGTGTGAAAAATAACTGTGGCAGCAGTTACTTACAAAAATAAGAAAAATCCTTCGCCATGGAGTCCAAAGTTATACTAACGGAGAAGAATCCTCATGAAAAATCCAACGTGATTTCCAATATTTTCTTAACGTAAGTACCTACAGCCTAGTGGCCTGACATCTTCATCTTCTGAGTAGGTACTTCAAAATAAAAGCTATACCGTGTTAGCTGCGTCTCCGACCTACACCCCTCCAGAGAGCCCGGAGCACCTGATTTGGCCTATCTTGTATAGGCCAAATTATATAGGCGACACGTTGGGTTGCCAAGGGCCCATTCCATGTCTACTCACCCACTTCCATCACCCGATTCCTATCGTCCATTCATAGCGCTCAACCCAAAACCCGTGCTCGCACTCAATTATTTATCCCCTTTGTATAAACCTTTAGTTTCAAGCAGGCATTTAAAAACACACCAAGTGGACATTACTATAATTCTTCTGGAATAATAAACAGGTCAATTACCGCACTTTTATGAGTTTACTGTCACTTGAACTCCACCGATGTAATACCAGGGGAGGGCACCAGCGGCGTAGCTACCGTCGCCGTATTTGCCGTAACAATTAAGTATACGTATAATCAAGGGCCCCGAAGATTGGAATAAAAATAAAAACTTAAATCTCTAATTATTGAAATCCTAACATAGGTAATTTTTCAAAAAGGCTATATTAGTAGTTGACGTAAACGAGCTACGATCACTGATCAGTCCATCAGCATTCTCAATTATCTAGTTCCCTTCATAATTCTCTTAATGACATCAGTAATAACATTAGTTAGACGAGTCAGGATGCTATTGTCTTTATTCTGCAAAGCTGTGCACTTAGATTAGAAGCCCCCCAAACAAGTTTTGCTACGGGGACCTCTTCCGGCCAAGCTACGCCACTGCAGGGCACTCATAGTATTGTTTATCATTTATCAGTTATAAAACAATAACGTTAGTCCGTGGATACGGAAACGGGGAACAGGGTTATTTGTAAAACATGAACAATCTTTCGGGATGAAAGTACTTATGGTTATAAATAATCTTAACTATGATACCAAACACTAAAATATCAACAAAAAAAACTGGTGTTTCATACAAAGTGGTTTATAAATTAACCGTTGACAAGGTATTAATACTATGAAAAACCTGACTTTTGTTAAACTTTGCATCTGTCGCTGAGATGAATTCTTAGTTTGAAATCTCTATTTAAAAAAAAGTTCTGAATTCTGAATTTAGTAGGTATATAAAATAAAGTAGTATTTAGATAACAGTTTGCACACTTATCGTAGTTAGGGACTATTGTTGGCAGTCAATCAAACCTATCTCGGAATACGAAGATATTTCCTGAACGAATTTATCGTTTGATAAAGACATGTCTACGCAATCTTCAATAGGTGATGATAAACACGCGCTCAAATAGATATCTAATATCTAGTGCAAACTTCATGTCATCATTATTTTAATAGTAATCACAGCTAGACTTCCTACAACTCTCCTTATCTTTAATTATATTTATTATATTAATAATGATAATGAAGCGAAATGCCTTTTAACGAACACTGAGCGAACGGAGGAGTATGAAAAAGCACCGTCAAACTTCAAAAGCGGAGAAAGCTAATATTAATTTAAGGCATAAAAAAAAAACATAAAATTAACAAAAAACAGCGTTACAGACACGCGTTCGATCGTTTCAATAGACACTGACTAATTGGCAAATGTCATAAAAGACATTTCGGTAAAAAAGGTTCTTTAGCGGCTGGCCGTCATGCATGGACTGCCGTCGCAAAGGACTGAAAAGCTGAACATAATAAAAGTTGGAGGAATAGCTGATAAACTACAGAAAAAAACGTGATTGACGGGATAGCGATAATTCGTTTTTCATTAACATTTTCTCTAAATAAATGTTTTTTGTATTCATAATAAAAAGCACAGTCAATTTTTACCTCGGGCTAAATACTTATATATTTAGTCCCTCGTTCTATTAGCGCCTTCACGACGAAGAAAGTCCTGAATAGTAGTAGTAGTGTCCGGTAGTATGAATCCACGATATAAGTTCATTCCAAGTGTGAGGCATTTTTTTTATTGTTCTAAAAACATCAAATGAGTCCTTCCACACAGGGCAGAGTGGGAGGGACATTCAGACTCGTACTAACTAAAATCCACGTTGTCCTTCAATAGCCCTTTCCGTTGCGTTCGTTATTCTCGCAACCACCAAGCAATATTAATTGTATAGGCACTGCTTACTTGTAATGAACCGTATCTCTATGAAACATTTTATCATTTCAATAATTCATAATTGCTTAGAAGTGACACAGCAAAAATTTGGCAGATTCATTACAGTCTCAGTTATTATTACAAAAATAAGATAACGAATGAATTATTCAACAGTGATTTAAAAACCTGGTATATCTGATAAATGGTTTGCTGATATTAGGTACTGATAGTATAATAACACCACATGTTGATAAAGTGGTTATTTGTTTAAATAAACATGGATGGAGCTAGTAAAGTAATTCCTACATGCTTTCAAATATTTCTGATCCATTTTTAGCAAGCCGTTTTGGTTTTTTTATTGTAATCTTTACCTTCACGCTACAAAAACTTTGTACCAAGTTGCAAGTTTCGGTTCGCATAATTTTCGCGCCCTTTTTGGGTGTACAGTCACGAGCAATAGTATGTATATGTTACGGTAAATGTGATTAATTGAAAATTATTAATAATTATCTATTATTATTAATAATTACCGAAAGTCGAGTTTAAAGTGATTAATTAATCACATTTGTCGGTTATTATTAATAATTTGACCCTAGTAGTGATAAATGTAATAAGTAAACTTCCTTCACAGGAGCAAGTCGACGGAGCCCCGCTCCGCGGGGCTCCTACTTCTGCGTGGTTAAAAAAAAAATAACCACGAAGAGGATGGCGGGGTCTTTCAGACCCCGCCATCCTCTTCTAACCTAAATTGTCCGAGTCGGGGTGCCAGCAAGTCCCGAGGTTAGGCCTAGTTCTAACCGGCTAAACCTAGGTGTAACCGACCACAATCGGTTAAACCTACGTGTATCATACTTATCTTCAGTTAGCACTAGGTTTCGCCGTTTAGTTTATTAATTTTATCACTTTTACCAATATGTGTCGTGAATTATTAATAATTACTACTAAAAGTAATAAATTTCGATCGTTTATTCACATTTACCAAAACATGTGATTATTATTAATAATTTTGTAAAATTATTAATAATTTTCAATTAATCACATTTACCGTAACATATACACTAAACAGTATTCAAAAGCGAAGTTCTGCTACCATATTGATTAAAACTTTTGCCTTTTCATTAGAATTATATTTTGGAAGCCATACTATTACGAAATAGGTCATATTTCAGAGTGGAAACCAGTATTTCACGAGTAAATTGCGTTTGAATTTAGTTACGTATTATTGCTCGTCACTGTACAGTGTGTACATATTTCAATTCTGTAACAATTCCATGTTTTCAATACGTTTTTTAATTTATTCCCAGATGGAGTTTCAGCCTATTTCGGAAAGGGTACAAGCAGGGCCTAACGCTCACGGATTTATGGCAAGGCCGCAGCGAGGACGCGTCCGGACGCCTCGGCGATCGCTTGGAACAGAACTGGCAGACAGAGCTGGATAATGCCAAGAAGGATGGCACCAAACCTTCATTTACCAGGGCGATAGTAAGAACGTTCTGGCTTGAGTACATGCTGTGCGGACTTGCGGTAGCCATCATGTTGATTGTTGTTTGGTAAGCACGCTTTTGAATAAGCATGTTGAAAAGTGCAAATTAATCTAATAAATTCGTCAGTTTTAAAAATAATGGACACGTATTTTTTATTTTGTAAAATCAATGCATTTATACTAAGACATACCGCTCCAAAATTCAAGGCCCGTGACGTCAGAAGCAAGTAAAAACTGTACTAGCTTGTTACGTCTTGGCAATTTTAAGTATCGCTTCTTTGCCAATTATTTTCTTTCAAAGCAGTGTTGTATGTTTAACCCATTCATTTCTTTTTTCAGGCCCCTTATCCCTTTTACCTTAGCCTTATTTATAGAATATTTTTCGACAGAGAAGACTCCAGAAAGTTACCGTTATGCACACATATTCAATTTCCTGATGAACCTGTGCAGTACATTATCAGCTCTGATGCTGAACCATACGAACCTGGCGCAGGGCCGAGTTGGGATGAGAATCAGGGTCGCTTGCTGTTCCTTAATGTACAGAAAGGTGAGGATTATTATGTACACATTGTGAGTTTTGAGCATTTGGAGGAGCTTGAAATTATTATAGCCTCACAGGCCGATCTTCTGGGTTAAGCTGCGCTTGCCGAAGTTAGTCTGTGGATGATTGACCATCTGTCAAAGCAAGTTTCCTCCGTGCTTCGGAAAGCACGTAAAGCCGTTAGTCCCGGCTCATTTACAGTAGTTACTATTAGTCAGAAGCTCTAAAAGTCTGACAACCAGTCTTACCATGGGGTATCGTATTAACCAGTTACTGGGTTGTGGAGGTGCGATAGGTAGTTGCTCCATGTAAAATACATCTGGTTCGACTGGAAGCTGACCCCAATATAGGGAAAGGCTAGGCAGATGATGACACATTTTGAATTTTGTATATTATTTATCTCCACACTACGAGGGACCGAAAAATAGGATTATTGGGGAATGCAAAATAACACGATTCTTCAATTCCAGATCCTGAAACTCAATCGTGCAGGATTGGGCAAGACAGAACCCGGACAAGTGATCAACTTGATGTCTAATGACGTGAATAGGTTTGATATGGTGACCATGTTCCTGCATTATTTGTGGATATCGCCTATTGTGGTGCCTGTAGTCTGTTACCTGGTATGGCAGCATGTTGGGATCGCCACTCTCGCAGCCCTGGCCGTTGTTGGCGTACAAACCGTAATTGTTCAGGGTAAATAACTTAATTATTAATTACTTAATGTTTTTAAAGTAGTTTGCTCATGATCAAGTGTCTTATAACATCTTTTTTTTTTGTTTCTAGTATACTTGAGCAATCTTCAAGGGAAACTTCGCGGTAAAATTGCAAAGCGTACAGATCAGAGAGTAAAGGTGATGAGTGAACTGGTCGAAGGAGTGCAGGTGATCAAAATGTACGCTTGGGAAAAGCCTTTCGAGAAACTAGTCGACCACTTGAGAAAGTAAGTACATTTATCTATTTATATTTACGAAAAGAGGCAACACTGCGTCACCCACAACTAAAAGCACGGATTTTCTGGCCTTCCTAGCTTCCGACATTTGATTATTTTCAACTGTCACGTATATGACCTATATTAATCGAAAGTTGATAGCAATATCAATACTTAAGTATTTCATCAAACGAAACGTTACCTTTTCCGTGATATGAGTTATCAAAGTGAAAATCCATTTACAAATTCAACAAGTCATGTACTTTTCAGTTGCACTGATGGATATAAGCTATCAAGGCCACTATGGCCTTGATAGCTTATATCTCAGAAACGTCATTCTTAGGAAGATTATGTCCATATAATGCCGGTAATGATTTCAATTGTTGATAATACTGGTATTTTATTATTTGTTTTAAATTGAGTATTTTCTAAGCTTCATTTTAGCCCAGAGGCAAAAATGTCCAGTGAGCTCACACAGAAGGAATTAGAACTTAGTTCTGGGCTCCGCTAGGTTGGTCGCGAGCCCTACCTAGGCTACGCCATTAGGATTGCTCAGCCGTTAACGCAGGTTATAGGGAGCCTGGACTACCGGGTATGGCATTCCAATTGGAGGACACAGCGCTGACAATAAAATTATAGACAGGCCAAATAATGCAAACCCTTTTTCTCATGTCTCAATACGCATGTCATGTCTGCTACGCATTCATAACTCATCTAGTAACTTCATTAAAGGTTCTAAAGGTTAAATCTTTTATAATTATTTTCAGACTGGAAGTCGGCTACATTCTGAGGACATCTTTCGTCAAAGGGTTCTCAACCGCCCTGAGCGTGTTCACCGAGCGATTCATCCTGTTTGCTGCCATCGCGACATTCGTCCTGCTCGGCGGTGACATCCGAGCTCAGACCACCTTCTCATTGGTCCAGTACTTCAACTTGATGCAGCTGGCGTGCAATATCTTTTTACCTATGGGACTTGCGTACTTGGCTGAAACAAAAGTGACTATTAGGCGACTTGAGGTAAGATGTGGTATTTATTATCTGGTGTTATAAGAAATGATAACAATTCTTCAAAAAGTATATGCCTACCTTGTTGGACTAGACACTAGCGCAAGTGCTAAGCATGAGCCTCCGGTTACCATTCTAAGATACACACACACACAAAGACATTTCATGGGGATTTTCCATTGGGCTTCATGTCTGCTACAGAGACATTGCAGCAGCCATGAAGGCTGGATTTGTACCCGGCTACAGGGAATAGGCTCGCTCACATTACAGTGGGACATAAACAACTGGCGAAATGTGGATCTTCAGCATAAGCCTTCGTAGATTACAGGCGTGATGTTATGTTTTGGAATTAATTATTAAAAAGGTGGATATCCGTTCAGCCCAAGTGTAAAGCTTAGCTAGAAAAATTAAGTAGGCCTACAGTCTAATGATAATTTTTCTCTTCAAACAGGAATTCTTGATGTTGGATGAAAATGAGCCAGAGAAATTGACTGCGAATGTCCTACTCGACTCCAATGCCCTGTTAGCCAATGGGGCAGAGAAAGAGAAGAAAGTTCAGGAAAAACCGAGAGTAACAGGGTTAACTATTACCAACGTGACGGCGAGCTGGCAACCCGACGCCGTTGTTGACACCCTGAGGAACATTACCCTGAAGGCTGCTCCTGGAGAGTTCATTGGTGTTGCGGGACCGGTCGGCTCTGGCAAGGTTAGGCTTGAAGGTTTTCAATATTTTACCAACAACCATTTCATTTTAATAGATGTCGTCTATTCCAATTTGTAACAGGAAGAAAATCCCAAGCTATTTACTGTAGTATCAGAGCCACGACAAAAATTCGTCAGTGATTTCCTCTCAAGCTATAATTAGTAGACTACTTGAGGGTCTTACGTGTTATTGATACAACTCACTCATGCATTCTACTTATAAATAGCTTGGGCGGAAATTGGTCAATTGGCCGAGGGTATTAATGGCGAATTTGATGAATATAATCGTTTGTTGCCAGTGAGGCAGCTAACCAAAAGTACTCGGCTGCCATGAGGTACCGTATGATCTTAATTAAAACTGTTCTTCCACAGTCGTCTCTCCTGCAACTGATCCTGGGTGAGCTGGTTCCTAAAGATGGAACGTTCTCTCTGGGCGGAGCGCGAGTTTCATACGCCAGCCAGGAGCCCTGGTTGTTCGTCGCCACTGTTCGAGATAATATCCTGTTTGGCCTGCCATATGATCGTATTCGGTACAAAAAGGTTTGTATTTTGATAACAAGAGCTTCAATTGGCCATTCGTTCATGTTTTCTAATAAAGCTTATGTTGCCTCAGTATTAAAACAATTATTGAAAGATTCTTCTATTTTCCTTGCATTGGGTTTAATTTGGTCATCTACTGTGAGTCATGAGAATATATTCAACATATCCAACTGTTTCCTGCGGTTTCGCCTGTAACTCGGTTCCTATGGTCGTATCCTAATGTTAAATAGCGTTATAGCCTTTCTCGATAAATGCGCTACCTAATACAAAAAGTTGTAATTAAAAAATACAGCTTGCGCAATAAACTCGTATTCAGTCTTTAATCTTTAACAACAGGTTATCAGAGCATGTGCCCTGGCCAGAGACTTCGAACTGCTACCTCATGGAGACTCTACCCTGGTGGGAGAGAGGGGTATCAGTCTCAGCGGTGGACAACGAGCTAGGATTGGACTCGCCCGTGCCTGCTACAGACAGGTAAGGCAACATGGTCGACTTTAACTGTTCTGTTATTTATACCCTTACCTTAAAAAAAATCGAATATTCGACAGAACCTTTTCAGGATATTGAATACATTAATTACATAGGATATAAAACAGTTCTACAACTAGTTAGTGCCTTAGAATATAAAGAGGTTTACTAGATTCAAGTAGATTTGAAAGGCAAAACCTTAATGTCGCAACCAGAACGGACTTGTAGGGATTTTACAACAATATCTTCAATTAACATTTTATTTCAGGCGGATATCTATCTCCTGGATGATCCACTGTCAGCTGTAGACACACACGTGGGCAAGCACATGGTCTCCGAGTGCATAATGGGTCTTCTGGACAAAGCTACTCGGATTGTGGTGACGCACCAGCTTCACCACCTTAAGAACGCTGATAAAGTCGTCATACTGCGTCATGTAAGTAATTGTGATCTAATTTCTCAAAGCACGAAGGTTAATGATAAAAGGAAATTCCCTGATTCTACACTTAAGCTTAATGTTTTGGTGGTGTCTAAAACTATGGTTATCGCCTACCATGTAATCTAGAACGATGCGTTACTATCGAAGATTTTATTGCCGGCTTGCATTTTTTTTAATCTAACCACATTTTTTTTGATAGGGTGCAATAGAAATTCAAGGTTCGTTTGATGAAGTATCTCGAACGCCACTATTCTCTGAACTCTTACAAGACGAAGATGAAGAAACAGCGCCAGCGGGCGAACACATAAAGTTGCAACGTAGCCTCTCTGTTATGGTGAGTTTCAAAAAACCATATACTCTTAACTGTAAAAAAGGATATTCCGAAAGCCGGTAGAATAAAATACATCATGCACACGAGGAGCCACGATTACTTTTCTAGACAATTCAAAAAGCACCGAACAATAAGATCTAATAACACAATTTCATTTTCAGTCACGTGCAAGCAGCGTAGGAAAAGGGGAAGGTATTGAAGACTTGATAGAGGCACAAGTGGAAATTGAAGAAATTACAGGCACAGGTACAACATCTAAGAATACTAACAACTTATTTTTTTGAAAACTTTCTCCGCTTTAACGATACCTAGTCTTACACAAATATTGTTGGTACAGTCAGCTTTAGAGAAAACCGTACCGAGAAGCTTTTTTTTTTTTTTTTTTTACGTCGTAAAATCATCAAATGAGACCTCCCGCCCCAGGGCGAGAGGTACTGTCAGACTTGTACTGACTAAAATCCACGGTGTCCTTCAATAGCCCTTTATGTTCCGGGGTCACGGTGATGGTATAAGACCCGCGACCCCGGCAGGCTTTAGCCCTCTGAGAGGGGGCCTCGTCATTATGCTGACGCTCTTTGAGGCGCGCGTGGAACACGACGCGCCGTCGACCCGGGCATGGTCCATGGTCGGGCGGTGAGTTGCCCTTTACTCGCCGCCCGCATGCCCAAGCTTACCGTACCTTATGTTTAGTTTAATTTATTTCAGGTCGCGTCTCAGGTGCAGTCTACAAAAAATACTTTACCACAGGAGGCGGCTGGTTCTTGCTCAGCTCGACCGTGTTTGCTATCCTACTGGCTCAAGTAATCACTTCCATCAGTGACTTGTGGCTTACACACTGGTAATTTACCTTTCAAACTTTTTAAATCTATCTATATATATAAAAATGAAACCCGTTTTCCGTTGTCACGACATAACATGAAAACGGCTTGACCGATTCGGATAATTATTTTTTTGTTGTGTTTGTAACCATCGGGACCGGGTTTTAGACCGGGTCCTCCACCCGTGCGAAGCCGGGACGGGCCGCTAGTAGCTTAATAGATTGTATATTCTTCTTCCATAACATAACAAATTTCTTTCCCTTCTCAGGATGAATAACGTAGAATCGCAGTACGTAGGAAATCAAGCACTTTTCCGCCAAGCAAACGTTACTGCAGATAACTTGACTGATATACCGTTGAATATCACAGAGTATACTGTGACCGAAGACCCTCTGACTACAACTATAGCTGCCATCACCTCAGCGGTTATGTTTAATGACACTACTGATAACATCTTGAACAACGCTACAGTGCCTGACGTTGTAACTGTTGCACCGGCTAAACTGGATGATCATTTTTACATTTATGTTTGGGCAGCAGCCATTTTGGGATGTATAATTGTTACTTCTGGAAGGTATGTATATTCAATAATTTAGCTGGCTGATGTCGGTACTCGTAATTGTATTGCAGCATATTCAACTAAGATAATTTTTTGACAATTATTGTGGTCTATTTCAGAGCAATGATGTTCCTGTGGGTGTGCATGCGCAGTTCGATCAAACTTCACAACCAGATGTTCAGCAACATTCTGAGCGCCACAATGCGGTTCTTCGACACCAACCCCTCTGGTCGTATTCTCAATAGATTCTCTAAAGACATGGGCGTTGTTGACGAAATACTGCCGAGAATGTACTTGGACACTATTCAGGTATATCTCCAAAAGCCGTTATAAGTTTACAATTTTTCAATAGATTTTTAATGGATGATTCCATCTTGATTGTCATTTCGGAATTACAGTGTTAACTTTCGTTGAACAGATTTTCATGGTGATGATGGGAATTCTGGTGATGGTTGCCATCGTGAACCCCTACATGTTAGTCACGACAGGCGTCTGCGCCATTTTCATGTACGGGATAACAGTGGTCTACCTCAGCACAGCGCAGGCTATCAAGAGACTGGAGGGCGTCTCCCGCAGTCCAGTGTTCTCGCACGTGACGGCGACCATGTCAGGTCTGGGCACTGTGCGCGCGTGTGAGGCGGAGGAGCTGCTGAAGATACAGTTCGATGACAAGCAAGACGTGCACACGGCTGCATGGTGAGTGGTGGAGTTATTCTTTATTATTTTATGAAGTAAAATATATTATGTTAATTTTGTGAATCGGGAGGCTGTCATAAAAAGTTCGATTGTTCATGAAAACATATTTCTTCTCCAGGTATTTAACTCTGGTCACCAACACAGCTTTTGCCATCTGGTTAAGTCTTGCCTGCAGTATGTATGTCATCGTGGTGGCTTACACATTCCTAATCATGGATGATGGTAAGTTGAACAATGTTTCGAGTGCAATATAAAAAGGGATACATGTTTTAAAATTGTAGGATGCCTCTAGATGAACGATAGTGAGACCGTAAAATATTATTCAACTAATCCAACATTATTTCAATACAGGAACCACCCAATCTGGCAACGTCGGGCTGGCTATTAGTCAGGGTCTAATTCTAGTTAACATGGTCCAATATGGAGTGAAGCAGGCGACAGAAGTGATCTCACAGATGACATGTGTGGAGAGAGTGATCCAGTTCACGTCTCTGCCACAGGAGGTGACTGACGGACCCAGCCCGCCCGCGGACTGGCCGCAGAAAGCTCGAGTTGTATTCAAAGACCTCAGTCTTAGATATGACAAGGATGCTGACCCTGTTCTTAAGAAACTGAACATTGAAATCGAAAGTGGCTGGAAAGTGAGTATATAATTAATTGACTAGGCATAGGCAACACAAATAGTTTGCGCAATATCAGGCGTATATTATAAGCATTTCATTTTCAAATTAGTACATTTTCTCATCCATTCATAAATCCATCCAATGCCATCTTAAAAACAAAAACCAAAAACAACACTTTTTATAATTCAGGTTGGTGTAGTTGGACGTACTGGAGCTGGTAAATCTTCTCTGATCTCTGCTCTGTTCCGCCTGGCGCCGATCGAAGGCAATGTCTACATCGATAACATTGACACTGGAAAAATCGCTCTTAAGGTATTATGTCCGAAAATTAAAAAATATTTATAAATAGTAATACTTTTTTTCCACATACCTATCTACAACTTATTTCTCCTAATTTATTTTCCAGGAATTACGTTCGAAGATAGCCATCATTCCTCAAGAACCAGTGCTGTTCTCTGCCAGTTTGCGCTACAATTTGGATCCCTTCGACAAATATTCTGACATTCAGATTTGGGAAGCTCTGGAACAGGTAATTTAATAAGTTCAAAGCATGACGAAGCTGCATTATCTAGTGCATATCTTTATCTTACTGATATTATAAATCCGAAGGTTTAGCTGTATCCTTGTTTTGGTTCGCAGATATTTTATGACCTGAATTATCATACAGGATAGTTTTATCCTGATAGTACAATCACCGAATTCACGCCGTTGAAGCCGCTGCCATAATCTAGTTTTCTATATTTTCATATTTTTTATTGCTTCAGGTTGAATTGAAGGGCAGTATAACGGCGCTGTCGTCGGAGGTGGCGTCAGGCGGCTCCAACTTCAGCGCGGGACAGCGCCAGCTGTTGTGTCTGGCGCGGGCCGCCCTGGCGAGGAACAAGCTGCTTGTGCTCGATGAAGCTACTGCCAACGTTGACCCGACGTAAGTTGCCATACTGTACTTGTATAGCTTATAATGTTCTACCTATTGCTGAGTTTAGTTCCGTCTTTTTTTGCCTTGCTTCCTTGATCTGGAGGTTACTGCCAAAATCTCTTCTTTCATCTGTTGGCAGTTTTCATTCAGTGAGGGCACTACTATGCCATTTCTCTATCGCAATACTTTTCGATATGAAGTCTTACAGCTTCGTTTATAGAAATGATGATACTTTTACTGATAAACATTATAATTATAATACATTTTCTCTTCTCAGCACGGACGCTTTGATCCAGAAGTCTATTCGCCACCACTTCGCGGACTGCACCGTGATCACAGTCGCACACAGACTGCACACCGTCGCAGACTCTGACAGAGTAGTTGTAAGTAAACCAAGAACTTGCTTTGCCCGGGTCTTTTACCAATTTTTTTGTGCGATTAAAGTCACTAAGTCTAGTTTTTTTTTCGAACTACAGTTCTAGGCTGCCAGGTATACTACCTTATTTTTATATAAACCAACAATTTTTATATGCTTCCGTAGCCACTACAAGCAGGGCATTGCAAGCTGTCCGCTCGGTTATAGCTTCTGATTTTATGAGTACATCTACATGCGTTATGACTTACGACGACTTAGCAGTTTCCGAACATGTACCTGGCCTACAAGAAGTTTTATATTATCCTTTCCATGTTCCAGGTAATGGAAGCAGGTCAGATCATAGAGTGCGGTCACCCCCACGAGCTTCTTCAAGACCCTGAAGGTCCCTTCAGTAAGATGGTGAAACAACTGGGACCTGCATCCGAACAGAGTCTTCGAGATCTCGCGAGCAAAGCTTACTCTGAACATAACATTAAGAACGCGATGAGATCTTAAACTGACCGACCGTCATCGTCAAAGAGCGTTGTCTTGAAGAGAGTCCTTTCCTTTCGACTTTCAAAACGTATGCGAACTTGTTTTGCTTACTTCCTTGCCGGAAACTTACTATACCACCGGGTTTAGGCACAAAATTAAATAACTTTAATTTCTGTGCACGAAATATGGCGCATTAGTTTAGGTATATTTTTTAAGTGTTTGTAAATAGTTGCTGTAAATACGCTTAGAATTTTAATGGATAGGTTAAAACAGCCACAGATTAGATGTCTAACGTCCGTGCAGTTATGCTTTTCAGTTGAAATCAGAATTTAATGTTATTGCAGAGTAATTTGATATTGCCTACTATTTTTATCGCGTAGGGATAGTAGAGATATGACCTCCATTAGAAATTAACTGGGCTGCCTGGAATCCTCAGGGCTTTACCATAAATTGATCATAAGTATGGTTTCCTCATGATGTTACGCCATTACTAAGAAGTATTATTAGTATTGTACAGTATTTAAAGTACTTTTATGGTTTTAAACCTATCTTATAAATAAGAAAAACTTAATTTAAGTCGGCTGTGAGAATGTGTTGATGATATGTGAAAAAGAAATATGTAGATGGATGTTAAAGTTACATTAAGTATTTAAGATTAACATTTAGTAATAGACTGTAAATATTATACTGAGAAAAGTTCTGTGATTCCATTGTCATATCATGGGCTGATGCAGAAAAATGACGAGTGGAAGATTTTAAGTATGTATGTGGATGGAAAAAAAAAACCAAAGAAACTATGAATGGAAGAAACGATGGTTAGTTCTAGGCAAGCGTGCTTCACCATCGACTAAATCTTCGCTTACCAATAGGAGAGATAGTGGTCACACGCGAACCTAACGACAAAAAAAAAAAATAACCATAGATGATAATAATGGCTCGAAAAGAGGTTCGGAGTTATAAAAGGCGCTCAGGATCAAAATGTCCCACTTTCATTGTTATTAAAACTTGTTTTAGTTAAAACTTTTTAAATATACCTACTAAACATTTTTTTTAAATTTAAAATGCAAAAAAAGACAATTAAAAAATGTTTAGAATCGTTAAAAAAAAAGTTAATATTTAGTACTCATATTCCCAGTTTTAAGTAGTATCAGTTAGAAGGCGCTGTCGTAGGAAAGTGGACATTTTGCAACCGGTGGACATTTTGGGAAATGGACGTTTTGAGCCTGAGCGATAAAAGGTTTTGAAAGAATACTGACTGCGCCGACCCAAAAAATTAAGAAGAATATGAAAAGAAAATTGTGTGTTTATTATTATCATAGCAACATTGATTTTAAACGATCCTAGTGAATTGTTGACCTATTATAAGCTCAAACGTTATGTATTTTTTCCAAGTTACGATTAGTATAATAATATAAATGTAATTGTAAATAAAGAAATTAGTTACGATTTAATTTATATTTATTTTTTCAGATTTAAATGTGTTGAAAGGTTTTTATTTGATTGTAGATATTTATTTACCAATTATGTTATTAATGCCATAGCTACCTGGCTTTAAATAAAAATTTTGTTTTGTTGCATAAATTGTGTTTCTTTGTCTTATTAACTAATTACTATTAAAGTACCTACAAATGTTAACTTTTAACTAAAAAGATTCAGGTTTCTGATCTGATGATTTCGACTTTGAAAAAAAATGTTATTCCTTATTTCGCTCCCATAAGGTAAATAGGGGGCAATTTAACACACACAATTTGACACTTTTATTTTTTCTTTAAAAAAACGTTGCCTCGCTCTAGGATTTTTGTGGGAGGTCCATTTACAAACATATAAACTCACTTACACAAACGCCCAGAACAAAAGGCCCGGAACAACTACTTGTAGATCATACAAACATTTGCTTCGTGCGGGAATCGAATCTTTCACACGCAGCGCTGCAGTCCAATCGCTCAGCCACTACGCTTTGCACCGTGCCGTCAAATTATGGTAACACATCCAACGCCAACTTGTTCATCAAATCGTGGTAGTCCTCCCACCCATACTGCCAGACTTGTACTGACTATAAAATCCACGGTGTCCTTCAATAGCCCTTTACGTTCCGGGGTCACGGTATTCGTTAATCAAGGCTCTGGCTCTCTAGTAGAAATCAAGATGTAACTTTCGAAGATAGTTCTCTCTCTGTTAGGTGCAAATAAGAATGACAGCAGTCCATAATAAAATACTACTATACCTCGACTGGTTTTTAAAGATAAAAAAGGGAGAGTGGGATTTTACCTGAAAAATTACAACTTTAGTCGCGTGACGCTGCCCGCGCATTTCAATAGAGCGACTCAGAATCTAACTTTATTTACTGCAAGTAAGGTTACACTTCTCCAGTATCGTCGCTTCATGTCGCGTCGCGTCTCTGTGTCAACTGCAACCCTTACCCTTAAATACCAGGCCGGAGACATCTCTGTCCAACTCTTCTTAAAGAAGGAAGACAGTATACAGGTTTCACTGGTAGAATTACCGCCTTGTCACAGCTTTTTGAGGATTTCGCGCGACGACACGCCGTAAACCCGGGTAGAGTCCGCGATGGGACGGCGAGTTACCTATAGGTCACCGTTCGCAGTAGCCCAAAATCGTCTCGCGACATCCGCGACACCCCAGCCATCTCTCACGATATCGCCTTATCAACTAATGCAATAATGTTAAGCGACTGCCTCCCTGATACTTCCTTCTTCTTCTAAGACCCCTATCATCCCCTCTTCTGAGCAACCTTCTAGACCATAACAGTCTCACAGAACGAGATCACCTTCCGCCAGTTGTTAGCCTCCACCAGCACAGCATGTATATTATAGAGAATCTTGTACTCTGGCCATCAATCTGATCGATCAACCTTGATCTACCTAGCTTATGTAAACATAATTTTTTATTTTGCTTAAGCTACATAGCATTAATTATTGTTAAGGAAACAAAGCACGGTTTACAAGAGGCAGGTACCTGCTTAATTGCAATATTAAAATCCAATCTATAATATCTAAACAAAAATCTAATCTAAATAACCGCATAAACCGTCTCGTACCTAGAGACGTTATATAGGTTTATCAATGATTGTGGGTGTGACAGGGATGTATGTATGACCAGAATGATTTTACGTAAGATAACACCGCTGTGTATAGTGATATAAGTATTTATTTGAAGATTTCTTTCAAGCAGTGACTGGACGGATCTACTATCTATCAGAATAAAAATTTACGATAAACACCACGAAGTATGACATCCGCTCTCCTCCTTCAATAACATGTACAATAATCATGAATCTTATAACCTACAAACTTGGTAATAAAATAATGAATTATTATATCAAATAATAATATGAAGTTCTGTATTTATTTTTAGATTAATCATCTAAAAATGCAAATATGCGGTCTCTACGTTGGTTGGTTTAGTTATGTGACAAAAAATCCGCAGTCTAACATAGTTCCGTACAAATAATAACTTTGCAACATTTCGTTAGGTCGGTAATTAAAAAGATCAAATTTCCCTATACTTAGAGCAGGTTTGACTGAAAGTGAGAAATGTGAACCCAGGGAGGGTTAACCATGAACTCAAGGTGGAGTGGAAGAGACAGTTAGACTTTTGCCGGCTAAAACCTATCAGTACATCTACCATGAGTTTGCACAGCCAAAACTCGCTAGCGTCTCCGTAAATTATTGTATGAAATATTGTACAGCGCCCCTAGCGGTCACAGTGAGAATTAAAATTCATACCATGAGCACTGTAGATTACGATTGGTTAAAAACCTAACGTAATCTATACGATGGTCACTAACGTTTTTCAGCTGTCACCATACAAAACGGTACCATGAGTTTCTAATACTACAGGCGCTAGCGAACAATACGCTTGCTATAGTAGTTACGTAGCTCACTAGCTTTGTGGCGTGTGAAACATGTATTTACATTAACGTTATAAACTTTTTTGAGTATAAAAAGTCAAAATAATGCTTGCAAGAGCTTTTTAGCATGAAATCTGTTAGTGGCCGCTTAATTTGGGAACTACAGCATGAATTTCAAGTTACAATATAAGTGAAAAAAAAATCTTAAAATTTACAGACCCATAAAAGCAGCGTTTGACGATTTGGACACATTATGGTTTATTTCTTGCGATTCTCACGTCTTTAAACACTTGAACTTACACACTTACACTACCACATTTTCACATTTTTTATGTTACACATTAAATTTCGTTTAGGTGGAACTATTTTATAACTTTATCTACTTTTTAAATAAATGAATACCAAGTAGAAACATTTCTTTTCATGAAAACCACCAATAATTATAACAGTGAGGCACTTTGTAGTAAATAATCCAAATAATCTATTGTTATAAACTTTCAAACCACAAACGCAGTGTCAGTGATACTGTGATACAAGGGCAAGGTCAACGAACAATGGGTGACAGTGATGTATTAGAAGTCGTTCTCTCTTCTTATTTGTGGGAAAGAAAGAAACAAAACATAAGGAGTGAAGTTAGCAACACGACACCACCTATCGAGCTTACATTATCGCCTGCGTAAGATTCAAATAAACTCATGGTACCAGCAATATCGAAATCTATTTGATCAGAGTTAGCACGCTAGCGATTTCGACGCTAGCGAGTAAGTTTTCGATGACAACTCATGGTAGACGTACAGGCCTCCGGCCTTTTTCATTCAAAACCTAATTAGAGAGACATATTAGCCATAACAAAATGCTCCGCGTGCTTAAAGGTGTTTCACCCTAGTCTAGTTTAGTTTAAAACCTGGCTGTTTCCTAAAGGGAAAATAAACCCTAAACCATTATTTAGTGGTGCAGAAGTAAGTATAAATGTCGCATGATTACGGTGACCACGGGAAAGGACATGGATAACCCATGGCCCAGGCGGCCACGGGCCTGATAACGTCTAAAAAAGAGCTAATAATATTTGAAATCTCATAATGAAATTCATTTTTCCGCAACAGTATGTGGAAATAAATCAATTATTAAGAGTATTGTTATGATTATTTTATTTTGGCTAGAATCCATAAGCTGTCAGGAAATAACTAGTGTTGCAATTGTTGGAAATAAAATGGTAATAAATAATCTTTAATCTCCATTGCATAATAATTTGTTTTCCCATATTTAAGAGGGTAGATCAATTAAAAAAAAAATGATATTGTAGTTTTCACGAAAACTGAAGCATGAGGAAACTATACGTAATGTATGCATGCCTTTCATTAAATAAGGAATAGATTAAATGGTTTGTCTATGTAATGGAAACATTGTCTTCTTTTTAAAGTCAAGTACACATGAAGCAGTAAAATATACAGGGTGAATTTTTCAACTGGGCGTGGATGGCTACTTTCGAAACTATGAGGAATATCGAAAAACGTTGAAAGGAGTCTCGAGGCCGATTTTGACGAAAACTAAAACTGCATCATTGGATTTTAGAAAAATCAATAATCCTGGCCAGGAATCGAACCCGCTGAATTTGGAAAAAAAAATCACACCCTGTATTATTACATCGTTCGATATTGTTGCTAATAAGGATCAAATTCTGGGAAATAATCACATACGGCAAACTTACGGAAATGGCAGATTTTTATGAAATTGCTATTTTTCCATGTTATTTTACATCTGAACTGAACCATAATTTATTAGAAACTAGCTGTGCCCGCGACTTCGTTCGCGTGGATGTCGGAAATTACCAATGTATTTTTTTGTGCGAAGCGTCGGGTAAAAAGGTCTCCCTCCAAAATCCCACCGTATCCCATCGTATCCCATCTTATCCCATCTTATCCCATCTTATCCCATCTTATCCCATCTTATCCCATCTTATCCCATCTTATCCCATCTTATCCCATCTTATCCCATCTTATCCCATCTTATCCCATCTTATCCCATCTTATCCCATCTTATCCCATCTTATCCCATCTTATCCCATCTTATCCCATCTTATCCCATCTTATCCCGTCCTGTTCCGTCCTGTCTCGTCCTGTCCCGTACTGTCCCGTCCTGTCCCGTCCAGTCCCGTCCTGTCCCGAGCTGTCCCGTCCTGTCCGTCCTGTCCCGTCCTGTCCCGCCCTGTCCCGTCCTCTCCCATTCTGTCCCGTCCTGTCCCGTCCTATCCTGTCCTGTCCCGTTCTGTCCCGTCCTGTCCCGTCCTGTCCCATCCTATCCCGTCCTATCCCGTCCTGTCCGTCCTGTCCCGTCCTGTCGCGTCCTATCCCATCCTATCCCATTCTATCCCATCCTATCCCATCCTATCCCATCCTATCCTATTCTATCCCATCCTATCCTATCCTATCCCATCCTATCATAATCATTAGATGAATTTTTATTTGAATATGTAGCAGAATCGAAGCTAGATCGCGCTATGAACTACGCGTCTTGGTGTGAACTGACCGTAATTTTACTTCTGAAACACTTTATATTCGAATAACTTTTGATAGACTGAACCGATTCCAATGAAACAAAAACTAAATTCCTCTCCAAGTTACGCTTAATCGTTGTGTATAAAAGTTATCTACATAAATTTCGTACATTTTACGTGATACCTGGACAAATAAACATACAAACAGACAAACAGACAAACAGACAAACAGACAAACAGACAAAAATTCTAAAAATGCTAGAAATGGGTTCTATTGGTTGTCCTTTAATACCCTGGCTAAATTTTTTGAGTTTTTTTTTAATGTACAAAAATAACTTTTCTACAGTTTTATTATATGTATAGATTATAAAATTTCATTGTTTTCAATGTCTCACTGGATTTGACGTTTCACAATCCCACTGTACTAAGCAATACGACATTATTGAGTTGAACTAAAAATAGCATAATTTTAAAGAAGGAACGGTAACCTAAGTTTCGAATACAGTCTTTGCCTTGAAGATTAATCAGTTTTTTTGTAATTATACCTTTTCCTTAAGTTTGTCGTGTATGATTACTTCCCAGAATTTGATCCTTATTAGCAACACTATCGAACGGTGTAATAATACAGGGTGTGATTTTTTTTCCAAAATCAGCGGGTTCGATTCCTGACCAGGATTTTTGATTTTTCTAAAATCCAATGATGCAGTTTTAGTTTTCGTCAAAATCGGCCTCGAGACTCCTTTCAACGTTTTTCGATATTCCTCATAGTTTCGAAAGTAGCCATCCACGCCCAGTTGAAAAATTCACCCTGTATAGAGATATTTTGGTAGGTGTATTTAGGTAGCATTATTATTATTCTTTAAAATACGTCAGCCAAACGAGTTTGTTCGGTTTAACGTGCTGTTCCAGGTACCCTTTTTTTGTTGTGGTAAAATTATCAATTGAGTCCTCCCACCCATTGCAAAACAGGAGGGACTGTCAGACTCGTACGGACTGATCCACGGTGTCCTTCAATAGTCCTTTACGTTCCGGGATTAAGGTAATTCCTTAGTCCCGAGTCCCCTGACACCGAGTCGCTCATTACTCGTTGCCCGCATGCCCATTTTATTGCATGCTGTTCCAGGTACTAGAGGAACTTTTTAATGAAAACAGCAATGGTCTTAGCAGTCACTGCTTATCCTCAAAGGTCGGTAATATACTAATAAGCACCGCATGTTTCTATACTTATCTGTGTTATTAAAAGGACGCGCGATGGGAATGTATAATATGAAGTTGGATATAAAAGAAAACGAGAACACAACTATTCTGTATCTTCTGCTTAACACCATGGGAAAAGTGGTGTGTATAAGTAAGTTTATACATACTTAAAAGAATATGAATCACAATCCGTTGTTCCTCGCTTGCCTCTCCCACCCATATAGCTTATAAGCGTCAATAAGATATCATCTATCTTTGTACCAAAAGTCACCAAAATCTTTTTAGTCATTTTGTCGTGAAAACAAAATAATATATAGAAATATACACACTTTCGCATAAATAAGTTTAAATATTATATTAGTACATGTGCTACGGGTTTTATTTCCAGTTAAGACATTTCTGTCACAACTGACATGACATTTAAAGTCATTCATGATAAAATTACTTTCTGCATTTTCCTGCATTTTCTATTGTGTCTCTACTGACTCTCTATCTGCTATAAGTTGATCTACCAAAAGCCCTCTGCTTACTCGTACTCTGAACTGCTCTCCCGACCCCTGCTTGCACGGGCTCGAATCTCCTAATACTCGGACTTTGGACAACTTATTTTGAATATCAATAATGGAAAACCAGCGCTGCATTAATTGTGGAATAAGGACGTTTCGCATAAGAAGCCATCTAGCAGATTCGAATGAAATTCGATCTCTTCTAAGACGTTAGATTTCTCCGAGATTGGTTAGTCTTAGTATTTTTAGAACGTTTTCTGAGGACTGCTTACCAAAATATTTATTCATCCTTATTAAAAATGTTAATCTTATTATATTAGGTCACTTCATCTGATCATTTACTTTAACTTTCGGTACTCGGGGGGCTTGTCCAAGGAGATGGCGATGTAGACCGGGACGTATCACACCGGATCAACTAGGGATGGATGAAATGGGGACAGGTCACCGGAACAACTTATGACCCACTGTTGCCACTTAAGTTTAAGGGGAAAATATTGAAATCCATGATGAGACCTGTCGTATTGTGGATCGGAATGCTGGGCTGTGAAAAAGATGGATGAGAAACGATTGTATGTAGCGGAGATGAGGATGTTAAGATGGATGTGTGGCGTGGAAAGACTGGATAAAACAAAAACTCGAAGAATTTTTCAATTCGAACCACTAGTTCCTGACATTTGTTTGTTTGCAAACGAAAAAACTCTTCAGCTTTACGCTTTCCTTCACCATTATATTGATCCTACTTCCGTATGTAACTACGAGTACTTATCTTGTGTTTAAATGTCAAAATGACATACCCACCAACAATTTTTCGCTTAGCATGTCTTATGTTAATTATCTCGTCCCCAACAAGTTTTAGAGTAATAAAACATATATTAGGCTATTAAATAAACTTAATCCTTTACGGTATACGTTGTTTTATTCTTGGCCTTGCCTAAGCCAAACTTGTATGGGAACGATATCCATCTCCTTTGGAGATTTTTTTTAAGGAAGTTTCATATTTTCAAGGCGACGTTGGAGGGAACAAATACCTAAATAACGACCATAGCCAAAAGATAGCACAAGTGCTTTTAAAACAGTAAATGATATAAAAGGATTGTAAAAATATGTATCCGCTTATAATCTATCAATTTTGTTTGCATCAGCTCAAGTTCAGTTTTCCATTACGCACCTAACCCTAAAAATGTCTCGGTAACGATGACGAGACGAAATCACAGCGAGGTGAATCCACAAGTATGATAAGAGGAGCCGCTCGTCACATTAGTATATAGGTATATAATTATATACCTAGTAACGTAAGAGACGAGTACTCGAGTGTTGAACCAAGTAAATGTCAGTGCGATACTAGCGCTCCGTTGATTAGTACGTGGATGCGAATATACATAGATACGGAAGATTCGGTGTGCGAATTACCCTTGATAAAGAACCACGGTTAAAATTAAACAACCAGCCACGTTTGACTGGTATAAAACATTATTTTAGAATAAGGATAACCTAGCAACAATATAAATTGCTTTGTATACTATTTTTCGAAGTGTGTTTTAAAAAGATTTTGAACAAAGTTTTTCAAAGATACTTAAATAAAAGTAACTAGATCGACAGTCAGTGAAAACGCCGACGATCCAGTAAGTATTGGTTGCTAATATAATTACCTATAACTCTTACCCACTGACCCACATCTGGGCTACTGATGAACATAAATCATACAAGATGAACCAATCGTGCCTTTACCAGGATCTTGATGTAAATTTGTACAGGATACACCAGAATAATCGCGACCCTTTTACATTTACAAACTAGCAAAATTAGAAATATTCGTAAAGAAATAAATAAGTCGAAAAAAATAATAAGTCTGGGTTATGCTTGTTTTGCTACACCCTGTGTTTCATTTTTTGATCAGCTCAATTTGATAATATCAAACTTTAAATCATTGTTTATCACTCAAGTGCCAATTTATTAAGTACTAAAAGTAAAGTTAGTATACATAGATATAATACCTACATAATATATTGGTTACTTACAATGCGTTTTGTTTCCTTCATTGATAAGAGCTGTTTACATTACCTATACATTAATATAGTACATATAATGTTTATTTAGTACGCAATTTCTGTGTTCGTTTTGATTTTTGCAGATGTTTTGATTGTTTATGTACCACAATTGTATCTACGAGTACGTGAAAGTTTAAATAAATAAAAAAAACCGTTTGATAATATTGCAAAACTAGGACAAAATCAAATAAAACGGGTCTGAGAACATAAACATATGTAAACTACACAAAAAATACCAAAGATAATGAAGTAACAATATAAGGGATATAGGTTTCAAAGCTTTAAATTGTACGTCTATATGGAGTTTTATTTAAACCTATGCAAATTTTGCATTTACTGCTATGCGCTCATTCACGTACAAGATCCAGATAAAATAATCGAACGGTTCGGTTATTAGATTATTTGTGTCTTCCTTATTAAAAAGAATTGAATTAAAATTCCTAATGTTAACCTGTTATTTGTGTACGATTTACGTATATTTTCCCTAGTTTTAATTTAGCTTACTTAGCAATACCGGACCACAATGTTGGTACTGAATATTTTATAATCGGTGTGCATTTAGGCGACCACACCAACTAACATGTGAGAATTGCCAACAAGACCTAACGGTGACTGAAATATTTTCTGTGAGTCTTTATCTTTACCACACTCAATACACTACAACTGCAACTTCATTGTCAATTTAAAATCCCACTAAGACTGTACATTTAATGGTCCTTCGAGCCGGATTCTTGTTTAAAAAAAAACATCGCATAATCAATCCTAATCCAAATCCCGTGTACTGCAAGAACTACGGGAAAACAGTTCTTATAGACGGAATTCGTTGAGGCCTTTGTCCAGCAACGGCACAGAATAGGCTAAGAAGAGTAAGAAGAAGAACAACCCCAAATTGCGACGGTCAGTAGTATTTGTACTTTCGTAGCACTTTCGTAGCATTCACAACGGCTACGCCGTAGGTCATTGTTGTAGCAATAGAGAGAGTACACTTTTTTAATGTCAACCATTAAAAAAGTCTACTTTTTTTAGCGTGGTAAAATCATCAAATGAGTCCTCCCACCTAGGGCAGAGCAGGAGGGACTGACAGATTTGTACTGACTAAAATCCACGGTGTCCTTCAATAATAGCCCTTACGTTCCAGGGTCACGGTAATTTGATAAGCCCCGCGAACATTAGATAAGTCCCATTTTCACGACCATGGTTGACCCTTTTAGTAAAATTGATAATGCTTTTAGTGGAATTAGTTTAATTTTTTTATGTAATTATAAGCAATTAATGTCGCTAAAATATCACAAAAGCGTTTTGAAATTAAATAAAGCTGCAATAAAGTTGTTTTTGAGTTGTACAGTATCAGCTTTTCCTCATGAATATTATGTCAGACTTGACATGCTCAAGAACGATAGATATCAATATTATCATCTCACCGCTCTCATTTGTTTTTATTTAATTTTAAGCATTCACAAATGAAAAAGAATTGAAAAAGACACATTAGTACTTACCTGGGTTTGTCATCATGACTGTTACTGTACAAAAGTAAACACATCAATTAATAATGACTTTCTCTTTCCGTAGTTCCGTATGTAGCCTGCCTATTTTTATACCTATTCACTAATCATTGAATTAATCTATATTTAAATTAGTTTTTGTCTGTCTATCGGTTTTCATCTGAGATTTGCGAACGGCTATCATGTTTTCGATGGAGGTCATCCTTATCAGATAGTATGTATTTGATTGTTGAAAGTAAATAAGTACTTGAGAGTGAAAAGTTAGTCCCTTATACCTACTTTTCATATTGTGTTGCAAATATAGTTATTTGGTTTTGCTACAATAGTACCTACAGATTTTAATCGTCCGAATTCTGCAGAAACACCTCTTTTGTTACAAAGAAGGCACGACTATTGCGCTCACCACTTTTGCTCAAGACAATATGTTTAAAACTAGCGGTTGCCTGCGGCTTCGCTCGCCTTCGCATATCCTATAATTAACGTCGGCAGGATCCATACTCCCATATTTGTGGCAAAATTCATCGTTCTGCCGTTTTGACATAAAAACAGAACATCGCCACTGTGCTCTCGCTACCAGCACTTTTTTTTTCACTTATTGCTTTAGTTTTAAGGCACAATATTAAAAACTACTAACTTACCTCAAATATCAAAGATTTTAAAACGTTTTCAGCAAACAAAAAGATTAGTTCCGTTTCAATACATTCTGGCCAAGCTGTACAATAAGAATTTGTAATTCTTAGAAGGATTATTCAAGAAAAACGTTCAACAAAATTACGTTCATTTTCTTGTTTACAGGTAAGCCGATACCCTGTCTTAAAGGTATCATCATCAATGCATACTCGCAGTGAATAAAACAAGAATTGAGAAAGGAGTAACAAAATCTTCATTTCACCATGGAGTCTAGAGTGGTACTGACAGAGAAGAATCCTCACGAAAAAGCCAATCCACTTTCAAAACTATTTTTAACGTAAGTACTTTTTTTTTAGAGCGGTTGTGGTCCAGTGTTATCGACCCTGACTGCCCGTATAAATACGCAGAGTGAGTTTCGTTACTTTACAGTATTTTCAGAGGTGTACAGTCACGAGTAATAACATGTATACACTCAGCAGAATTCAAAAACGATTTACTCCTAACATTAACGATTTCCTTTTGCGTATTAATGAACCTTCTATTTTGGAAGCTATGCTACTATAAAACAGGTCTTATATCAAATTAGAAACCAGTATTTCATGAGAAAATCGCGTTTGAATTTTGTTATGTGTATACATGTTATTGCTCGTGACTTTACTCTCTTAGTCACTCAACTAAAATACAGGCCTGTACGAAACGAAGCCGAAACTTTAGACTGAACCCTACTTGTTCTGAATTCAATAGTTTTGAAAACACGTCGGGATTCAGGACAACTGTTCAATTCAATCATGTTGTCACTTACTTAGAAAGTAAGTTCATATCACTAACTTACGTTATTTATGTCCGTAAGTCATAAAGAACAAGAAACGCTCGAAATGTAGGCCGAAGCTACGGGTTTCCTGTTTAGATAGTAGTACTAGTAGGTACTCCTGAAACGAGCAAAACGTCTAATTGACAATATTCGACTCGTACATTACTGTAAACAATTACAAATTGAGTCATGGACACACCGCACACTTCCAAAGTAATGGATGAGTAAAGTTATAACATTTGAATGGTCTATATTGTCAGAATTTTATTCATAGCTATAGAACTCATAGCATCATGACTTGCATAAAATACTATTAAACATCCATCTTCTTTGCGTAGTTCACATCGTCTGGATAATAAAATATGATTCAGCAGTTATTTATGTAAACTACTTTTTCCTGGTTGTAACGTGGAATGTCGATAGTGTGACAAAACTACAAGATCTATCAGGAAATCACCTAAATAGTCTGGTAAATGAGTGCTCAAAACGGGTGTGTGGTTGGAAAAGTTGAAAGCAGAAAATCTGACTTATGAACTTTGTTTGGACTAGTTAGAAGATAAACATATTAAAAGTCCTGACCCCTCCGAGGTGAGCCCGAGGGAGGGGGGGGCAAAGAAGGTCCCGTTTTTTGGTTTTTTGCTTATATCTCGAAAACAATGCGTCGTATCAAATTTTGTTGTACTACATAATAAATCCTCATAAATTTTCTACAACTTTGTTGTTCACACTTTTTATCTATCTCCAATATTTGCATAGCTGTGAGCTCCGAAAAATGACCAATCTTCAAAAATGTGTTAATTTATCTGTCTCGTACTTTGTTTTCTTGTTTATATCTTGAAAACGGTGCGTCGCATGAAATTTATTTGTACTAGAGAATAAAACTTGATAAAATTCTCTACAATATGTCTTTTATATTTTTTATCTATCTTCAATTGCCTAGCTATGAGACTCGAAAAAAGCGTTAATCGATTTTTTAAAAACTTCGGAAAAAAATGTCAAGGTTCAATATTTTCAAAAAAAGTGGTCGCAATTAAAACAATGACGACAATTAAAAATGGGTATTGATACCTCAGGCTTTAATCACTTTAATTCTTGGAGCTGGTTTGGCAATCCATCCGTGATGTCTTGGATATCTGACTGAGGGATATTGTACCACTCCTCCACCGCAGCCGTCTTGTGCTCTTCCAGGGTCGTAGGGGCTGCTACTCTTGGTCAGAGACGTCTTTTTAGGTTGTCCCTAATGTGCTCAATCGGTTTATGATCGGAACTGCGTGCTAGCAATGGTAAAACTTGAATCCCGACTTCATTAAGGTACTGAGAGACTGATCTAGCGCTATGACAACGTGCATTGTCATGCATTAATCTGAAGGTGAAACCAACGAATGGTGCAAAAGGCATGGCATGGTCTTGAAGAACTTCCTACACGTATCTTTAGGCATTCACATTGCCTCTATCGAACACAACAAGATCGGTACGAGCCTCGTAAGAGATGCCTCCTCAAACCATTATGGACCCTTCCTGTTAACCCACTGTTTCGGTTATAACGCCTGGAGCAAACCTTTCGTTTAGGCATCTGTAGACATACTGTTGTCCACCTGGACCTCTTGAGGCTATTCTGCTCTCATCTGAGACCATTATGTCCTTCCATTCATCCATTGTCCAGTCAGCATATTCTCGCGCAAAAGTAAGTCTAGCTCTACCGTGTTGTGGGAGCAGTTGTGGAACATGAGCTGGACGAAAAGCCTTCATACTCTTTTCTTACAGTCTTCTTCTAACCGTACTTTTACTCACACTGACATTTCTCACCTTAAAAAGACGGGTACGAACTTCGATAGCAACCTAAATGCGATTTTTCAACACGTTGCTGACAACGAAACGGTCATCTCGAATCGATCATCTCGGGTTGAATTGCATCGATGTTGGCCTTAACCAGGCTTCCGGGTGTAGGAGCCAGTCTCCCGAAATCGTCTGAAGGCATCCCGTACCGTGGTTCGAGGTACACCGAGCGTACGGGCGATGCGACGTTGGCTGTACCCGGAATCAGCTAAAACCACTGCCCTAGCTGCACCAGTTGCATCGAATGGCATTTTTTTAAGTCAAAAACAGGAAATGAACTCTACAAACTGAATTAAACAATAACACAATATGGCAGAAAAAAACAGCAAATGTTAACACGTTAACGCAACGGCAACAATATCAAAAAACTACTAAATTCCAAAAACCCTTCGGTGACACACATTAAGCTAACGAATAATGGGTATTAGTGTTTAATTTATTGCCAAAGTATCCAATTGACATAAAATAAAACAGTAATTAAACAATAGTTAACAAAAACAAACAGGGTGATGAAAGACACAGATGGCGGTTAAATATGTCTGTGAGTGTATTTTCAAAAATCCATCTTTTTTTCGAGTCTCATAGCTAAGCGATTGAAGATAGATAAAAAATGTGAAAAACATATTGTAGAGAATTTTATCAGGTTTCATTCTCTAGTATAACTAAATTTCATGCGACGCACCGTTTTCAAGATATAAATAAGAAAACAAAGTACGAGACAGATAAATTAACACATTTTTGAAGATTGGTCATTTTTCGGAGCTCACAGCTATGCAAATATTGGAGATAGATAAAAAGTGTGAACAACAAAGTTGTAGAAAATTTTATGAGGTTTTATTATGTAGTACCACAAAATTTGATCCGATGCATCGTTTTTGAGATATAAGCAAAAAACCAAAAAACGGGACCTTCTTTGCCCCCCCCTCCCTCGGGCTCACCTCGGAGGGGTCAGGACTTTTAACATGTTTATCTTCTAACTAGTCCAAACAAAGTTCATAAGTCAGATTTTCTGCTTTCAACTTTTCCAACCATAATCATTCATTGCCCAGGCTAAAAAGAGACATAGTCTTACACATCAATAAGGAAAAAAAAACATGTTACTTTATCTAGGCCGGGTTAATTTAAATACTGTTGTGACAGATGAAGAAATAAATTAAAATATTTTGATTTTTCTAGATGGAGTTTCAGTCTATTTCGCAAGGGGTACAAGCAAGGATTGACGGTAAACGACTTATGGCAAGCCCGCAGTGGCGACGCGTCCGGCCGCCTCGGTGACCGCCTGGGGCAGGCGTGGCAGACAGAACAGGAGAATGCTAAGAAACACGGCGGCAAGCCTTCATTCACGAAGGCTATAGTCAGAACCTTCTGGTTAGAGTACCTCTTGTGTGGTCTTGTGGTGGGCCTGCTTATGATTTTTATTTGGTAAGCATAGATTTCAGTAAACCAATAATTACATACCTTAGAACTAACTGACTTTTGCATGCGGACGGCCAATAATGGGTGGTAACTCACCGTCCGATCATGGACCATGCCACACGCGCCTTAAAGACCTATCAGCAATCTGACGGGGCCCCCAAAGCCTGCCGAAGTCGTGGAGCTGTCTCATCAGGTAACCGCGACCTTGGAACGTAAAAGGCTGTAGGAAAGACATCACGGATTTTAGTCAGTACAAGTCTGACAGAGCCTCCCGCCCTGGGTGGGAGAACAATTGACCAAACTGACTAAACTTCTTATTCACATTAATTTGACTAAATAATTTTATTTCTGTTTCAGGCCCCTTATCCCTTTCACCTTAGCCATATTCATAGAATACTTTTCAAAAGAGAAGACTCCAGAAAGCTACCGTGATGCACATATTTACAACGTGTTGATGAACTTGCTCAGTGCCCTCTCGGCTCTCATGCTGAACCATTCGAACTTGGCGCAGGGTCGAGTCGGCATGAGAATCAGGATAGCTTGCTGTTCTTTATTGTACAGAAAGGTGAGGGTAACCCGATAAATCAAGCAAGATCTAATCGATAATTTCTGAATAATCGATTTTATGTTTTCTATAGTAGATGTCTTTTTGCTAAATTATAATGATGATCAAAACTCGTCTTTTTAACCAATGTGTCCTGCCAACGATGACTTACGGTGCCGAGACATGGACGCGTAAAAAGGAGACTGTGCACCGAATACGAGTTGCACAAAGGGCCATGGAGCTAGCCATGCTCGGCATTACTATTCTAGACCGAGTACGTAACACCGAAATCCGTCGTCGGACGAAAGTCGAATCTATGACGTTGGGGATAGGGCGATACGCCTCAAGTGGAGTTGGGCAGAGCATCTGGCTAGACGCAGAGATGGCAGATGGAGTAAGGTTTTGACCGAATGGTGGCCAAGGTTCGGCCAAAGAAACCAGGGCCGCCCAAAAGCTCGTTGGGTTGACAATATCGTTAAGATCGCGGGGAATGGATGGATAAGAGACACACAGAACAGAGAGATATGGCATAAGAAGGGGGAGGCTATACCCAGCAGTGGGCGATCCCGGGCTGATATGATGATGATGATGATGATAATGATGATACTAGATAGGGACTCAAAATTGAATAAAAGGCTTAAGGCCTATAAGCACACCGGAAAATTTTATTTATATCTAATATCGTAATGTTATGAAGGATAGTACAAACATGTTTTTTTTAATTTCTAGATCCTGAAACTAAACCGTGTAGGTTTGGGCAAGACAGAACCCGGACAAGTGATCAACTTGATGTCAAACGACGTGAATCGGTTCGATTTGGTGACCTTATTTTTAAATTATTTGTGGATAACCCCTATTGTCGTACCTGTGGTGTGCTACCTGGTGTGGCAGCATGTTGGGATCGCCACACTGGCGTCTCTACTCGTCGTAGCTGTACAAACAATTATTGTACAAGGTATTTTGATGTCTTTGTACTCAATTACAGCATCTAAATTTCACTAAGTCTGATTTTGCCCTCATCTAACCATAAACGTTCATTTACTTCCAGTATACTTAAGCAATCTTCAAGGGAAACTGCGCGGCAAAATAGCAAATCGTACAGATCAGAGAGTGAAGGTGATGAGTGAACTGGTCGAAGGAGTGCAGGTGATCAAAATGTACGCTTGGGAAAAGCCTTTCGAGAAACTCGTCGCCCGTTTAAGAAAGTAAGTACCTACCTAAAGAAAATCTATTCAGTTCGGATAGCAAGCCTTGTGTTTATATTTTGTGAAGGAAACTAATCAGTGTGTATTTCTAGACTGGAAGTCGGCTACATATTGAGGACATCTTTCGTCAAAGGATTCTCAACTGCTTTGGGTGT
Organism: Agrotis ipsilon; assembly: GCA_028554685.1. Classification (NCBI taxonomy): domain Eukaryota; kingdom Metazoa; phylum Arthropoda; class Insecta; order Lepidoptera; family Noctuidae; genus Agrotis; species Agrotis ipsilon. Next base: position 10,917,997 of record CM052957.1, read on the forward strand.
TTTCACCGAACGATTCATTCTATTCTCTGCCATCGCGACATTCGTCCTCATTGGGGGTGACATCCGAGCTCAGATCACCTTCTCATTGGTCCAGTACTTCAACCTGATGCAAATGGTTTGCAATATCATGATGCCTATGGGACTTGCGTATTTGGCTGAAACAAAAGTGACCATCAGACGTCTAGAAGTAAGTCTTTTAAATATTCTCATCAAGATGAGTTATTAGATGCCAAAGAAGGAAATGTAACAATTGGTAATGTTTGTTTTTCTTTCCTATCAGGAATTCTTAATGTTAGACGAAAATGAACCAGAAAAGGTGACATCTAATATAGTACTCGATCCCAAAACCCTGATGAGTAATGGAGATGGTAAGGAGAAGAAAGTTCAGGAGAAGACGAGACTGACGGGCCTGAATATTTCCAACGTGACAGCTAGCTGGGAGCCCGACTCTGCAATCGAAACCCTGAAGAACATCACTTTGAAGGCTGCACCTGGAGAGTTCATTGGTATTGCGGGACCTGTTGGCTCTGGCAAGGTTAGATTTTGTACAGAAATACTACTCAATAAACCAGGTAGCCTAGCATGACGTCTTAAAGCGTGGGTAGTTTCGGTGTGAGAAAGCGACAGATATACAGGATGAATTTTCCAACTGGGCGTGGATGGCTATTTTCGAACCTATGAGGAATATCGAAAAACGTTGAAAGGAGTCTCGAGGCCGATTTTGATGAAAACGAAAACTGTATCATTGGATTTTAGAAAAGTAACTTTGCCGTATTTGTTCCCTATTAGCAACACTATCGATTAGAGTAATGATATAGGGTGTGATTTTTAAAATTCATCCTGTATACAAGTCGTATAACGCCACCTCGTTCCCACAGCTGAACTACTCAGTACTGGTTTTCTATGGACCAAGTAAACCACGATTCTAGTATTTAAAGTACCTATCTATTCAAAATTCACAATAAGCCAGCAAATATTGTTCTTACATTCGGCCTTCAAAATGAATGTTTTCCTTAGATTTCAACGGTCTTAAAGATAAAAGTCTAAATCGTCATCAAATAAGTAGTTTCGTTTATGACTGGCTTAGATCTGAATTCCTCTTTATGCACACCTATTATACAAGTATGTTGTAAAGATTAGTTTTTGTTATACTCCGCTCATCAGCAAAATACAGCATAAAAATATCATGATGATTCATTAGGAAACATTCTTAAGTTTCGTAAATAGCGTAGTAATTCTTTTAGAGGCAATTCAGGCTCTTATCTATGAAAACAACTTTCTGGCGTCTTGGTATTATTTTAACTGATTAACTCTTTTTTGTTGTTTCATTTCATTCAGTCATCTCTTCTGCAACTCATCTTGGGTGAACTGACTCCTAAGAATGGAACCTTGTCTCTGGGAGGAGCACGTGTATCGTACGCTAGTCAGGAGCCCTGGCTTTTCGTCGCTACTATTCGGGAGAATATATTGTTTGGTCTACCTTACGATCGCATCAGATATAAGAAGGTGCGTATTGCTTCCACCAAATAGTTATCTCCAAAAGTCCGGCTAACATAATATGTCCCGTAATACCCGAGAAACTAACTTCAGGACACCCCACATTCCGCTAGATACCTTTAGGGTTCATATCTGACGGAACATCCGTCGCTTATGTCGCGGAACGCCAGAACTGACAAATGTATAGAAAAACAATTGACCGTTCACACTCAACGGATGATCCGTTAGTGCGTCGAAGAACATTCGATGATCCGCTCGACGGATGTTCCGTCAGGTATAAACGTACCCTAAGTGTACATCAGTTGTGTATGGCACATTAGTTCTAGCCTTCGGGCATCAGCCTTTCTAACGAAGTTCATTATTTGTACAATAATATTGATAAATAATTTATTTTTTTATGTCGAGTTAGACGGAGAACTCGCACAGCCAACAAATCTATTGACTTATTGTGCACAAACGATTCCCCAGGTGGTCAGGGCATGTGCCTTGGTAAGGGACTTTGAACTGCTGCCTCATGGAGACTCCACCCTGGTGGGAGAGAGGGGTATCAGTCTCAGCGGTGGACAACGAGCTAGGATTGGACTCGCCCGCGCCTGTTACAGACAGGTAAGACATGGTTTGATCATCTTCAAGTGAATTAACTGAAATCATCTAAAATTGATAACGGGCAGGTCGAAACACGTTAGCTTTAATGGCTCTAAAAAGTTACTTGTCTGAATATTTGATATTGAATTAGGTATCTAGGTACACTTCAAACCTGTTACTTGGTGACAATCGTGATTGTGATTTAAAAAATGATAACAAATTATTTGTATATAAACATTTGTATTTGAATGTATTACCTACCTGATAGCAACAGTTATATTGAAATTGAGCATTTTAGACAGCCTTTTAAAATAAATACCTACTTATTTATTTTCTTCAGGCGGATATCTATCTCCTGGACGATCCCCTGTCAGCTGTGGACACACACGTGGGCAAGCACATGGTCTCCGAGTGTGTGATGGGACTCCTGGAGAAGGCCACGAGGATCCTGGTCACGCACCAGCTGCATCATCTCAAGAGCGCAGACAAAGTCATCATATTACGACACGTAAGAACATCGGTCTAAATAATATAATCATCTATAAAAATATAATAATCTCAGAAATATGCAGGTACGAGTATTGCGATATCGACTGGACATATTAGTTATTTGAAGAAGATAACACTCCTAGATTTTTTAGCAAACATTCAATATACGTGACAGATTTAGTGATTCATTTTCGAGCTGAATTGATTACGAATGTTCCCAAATATTGTCTCAATGTAAACGCACGGGTGGATTGTATCAAAGATGAAGTTTTATGGTAAGAATGGTGCTGACTACTGAAAACTGTAAACTGAATTTTAGCAAGATTTATTCGAAAAATAGGTTCTATATCTGGCTCAAGAGCATTCAATATCATATAATAATTCATATTCCACAAACAATGACAATAGATACATTTTTCTTACAGGGTGAGATGGAAATTCAAGGCTCATTTGATGAAGTATCCCGAACGCCGCTGTTTGCGGAACTCTTACAAGATGAAGATGAAGATTTAGCTGCAGCCAAACAAATTAAGATGCAGCGAAGTATCTCTGTCAGGGTAAGCCATATTTGATATTTACAGAAACTGGTAGGAAGCGATTCAAGAGGAGCTCGTGGCTAAATAATTACAGCCGCACAGGCCGATCTTCTGGGTTAAGCCCCGCTTACCTAGGTTGGTCTATGGATGGGTGACCATCACCGTTAAAGCGAGTTTCCTCCGTGCCTCGGCCCAGCTGTCATTTGTAAATCTTCTACAGTCGTTAATCACAGTCAGAAGCTCTAAAGTCTGACAACCATACTTACCATGGGGTATCGTATTACCCAGTTACTGGGTTGTGGAGGTCCGATAGGCAGTCGCTCAATGTAAAATACTGATATTCAGCTGCATCTGGTTCGACTGGAAGTCGACCCCAATATACTCGTAGTTGGGAAAAGGCTAGACAGATGATGTATGAGACAAATCGTGAAGATAACTAAATAGGTATATTAAATGCTAATGTATGATAATTGATAAACATAATTATGCACAGACATGTAAGATTTCACGGCTGACCAAAATTACAAATACGAATTTAAAATTATGTTATTTACTTTTCCAGTCACACTCAAGCAGTGTGTCATACGGAATGGCGGAAGGTATCGAAGACTTGATAGATGAACAAGTTGAAGTGGAAGAGATCACAGGAACAGGTAAGACGGCATTACGGCGTTTGTATGATATTGATTTCTTTAACATTAAGGCTTCAGTCGAAGTCCGCGGGCTAAGCCGCCTACCCGGTAGAGAGCAGCCATAACCAGTTAGTAACTGGCCCAAGTTGATAAACTACGCTTTGACTGGGGTGGAAAGAGGGCGCTGTCCTCTCCCTCACGCGGCCCGCCTCCTCCTTCGCGAAGAAATGGGAAGCGGTCGCCTCCTTCTGCGAAGCAATGACTGCTTCGCAGAAGGAGGCGACCTCTTCCCACTCCGTCTCGCCCCAAAGCATGGCCTCGAAGAATGCCGGGCGCGAGAGGTCTCCGCCTATCGCCGTCGTAAGGACATGGTGGTGCTCTGTCCAAGCGCCAGTCCTGCACCGTATGTTCCACAGTGTCCTCCGGGTGATCCTCGCAGTGGTGACACCCAGGCGTTTCTTCCCTCCTTATAAGACACAGGTACCTCCAGAAGCTTCCATGTCCGGTGAAGACCAGCGTCATGCGGTAGGACGCCTATCCAGCCACTCTTCAGAGAAGGATCTTACCGCCGCGATTGCAGCGTGCCCGATACTGTAGAATACTTATGCCCTCGGAGTAGTACTACTTAGTTGAATGTATTTATGGTCCGGGCTCCGAGGGCAGGTGCTCACACCCACAATTTTGCGCTGTCCTTGGATACATCTATCGCTCACTTGCTCGTTCGAAAACTTTGCATTAAACTAACGCTTAGCGTACCTGAACTAAAAATTACGAGTAAGTGCAATAAATCCCGTTTATTTTTTTCAGGTCGCGTCCCAGGCAAAATGTACAGCAAATACTTTAGCGTCGGAGGTGGCTGGTTCCTGCTCAGCTGTACAGTCATTGCCATATTGACTGCTCAGATTATCACTTCTATCAGTGATCTGTGGCTCACAAACTGGTAATTTTACTTTGAAACAATAACAACAATGCTTGGAAACAAAAACAAAGATAATTTGAAAAAAAAAAAAAAAAAAACAAAAGAATTTTTATGATACGTGGCCTGTTTGGGCTTATTTTTCGCCTATTAATAATGTACATTCTTACTTCCAGGATGAACAACGTCGAAGCTCAGTACAAGGGAAATGTTCCTTTATTCCTTCAACCGAATGGTACAATAACTAAATCAACTGAAGCTCCACTTAATCTATCAGAGTACTCTACGACCGAAGGCACTATGACCTCAACCATAGCTGCGGCTATGTTTAATGGTTCCACTGACAGCATGTTAAATGATACCGTGGCCGATGTTGTGACCGTGGCACCAGCTAAAATTGATGATGTTTTCTACATCTATGTTTGGGCAGCTACAATACTTGGATGTATTATCATCACTTCCGGAAGGTTTGTATCATCAGTTAGTCTTTACCTCTCTAAAGTCCGACACTCAAATCTAAGCAAATTGAACTCTTTATCAATATACTCGTCTATTTCAGAGCAATGTTGTTCCTGTGGGTGTGCATGCGCAGTTCGATCAAACTTCACAACCAGATGTTCAGCAACATCCTTAGCGCCACGATGCGGTTCTTCGACACCAACCCCTCTGGTCGTATTCTTAATAGATTCTCTAAGGACATGGGTGTTGTTGACGAAATACTGCCGAGAATGTACTTGGACACTATTCAGGTATATCTTTAAGAGTCTGCAATTTCAATATTTTTTGGAGAAGATTTTGTTAAATATGAACTTATAGACCACACTACAATAATAAACCCTTGTCGTACAGATTTTCATGGTGATGCTAGGTATTCTGGTGATGGTTGCTATCGTGAGCCCCTTCATGCTTGTAACGACTTGCGTCTGCGGTATATTCATGTATGGCTTGACGATCGTATATCTTAGTACGGCACAAGCTATCAAAAGAGTGGAGGGCGTCTCCCGCAGTCCAGTGTTCTCGCACGTGACGGCGACCATGTCAGGTCTGGGTACTGTGCGCGCGTGTCAGGCGGAGGAGCTGCTGAAGATACAATTCGATGACAAGCAAGATGTGCACACGGCTGCATGGTGAGTGGCGGAGTTATTCTTTATTATTTTATGTAGTAAAATAAATGATCGTCCGGCAGGCGACGTTGACAAACGCTTGTCTTATTTACATTATAAAACATTTCATTTACAGGTATTTAACTCTGGTCACGAACACAGCATTTGCCATCTGGTTGAGTCTTATCTGCAGTTTGTATGTCGTCGTGGTCGCTTACACTTTCCTGTTCTTAGATGATGGTGAGTTGAAAATTGGAAATATCGCGAGCAACTCAGCTTTATAATTTAAATGCTACTGACATACAGCCCAATGCAAGAACTTGACCGACAACAATTATTTTGATTGACAAGGCCTTTTTGCAGTCAAATAGCCAGCTAATGGCACAATCGGTGACAAGAAACGGCCCGGAAAGAAAAAAAAGAAGAGTGACCCTAATTGCTAGGTTAATATATAATTATCCCAGAGATTTTTTTACATAACCAATTCAACATTGAATACAGGTACCACACAATCTGGCAACGTCGGGCTGGCTATTAGCCAGGGACTAATTCTTGTTAACATGGTCCAATATGGAGTGAAGCAGGCGACAGAAGTGATCTCACAGATGACATGTGTGGAGAGAGTGATCCAGTTCACATCCCTGCCACAGGAAGTGACTGATGGACCCAGCCCGCCCGCGGACTGGCCTCAGAAAGCTCGAGTTGTATTCAAAGACCTCAGTCTTAGATATGACAAGGATGCTGACCCTGTTCTTAAGAAACTGAACATTGAAATCGAAAGCGGATGGAAAGTGAGTGTTTACGTGATTAGTAATATCAGACATATTATACATAATATAGATTTCATTTTCACTTTTAGTTTTATTTCCATGGATCATTCAATGCAATCATCCATTGCTTCATTAAAAAACAAAACCTTTATATAATTCAGGTTGGTGTAGTTGGACGTACTGGAGCTGGTAAATCTTCTCTGATCTCTGCTCTGTTCCGCCTGGCGCCGATCGAAGGCAATGTCTACATCGATGACATTGACACTGGAAACATTGCTCTTAAAGTACGTACCGAGACCATTTGATTTGAGTATAGTTTATTGCGAATGAGCAAAACTGTTTTTTAAACCTATATTTATTTTCTAGGAATTACGATCGAAGATAGCCATCATTCCTCAAGAACCAGTACTGTTCTCTGCCAGTTTGCGCTACAATATGGATCCTTTCGACAAATACTCCGACATTCAGATTTGGGAAGCTCTTGAACAGGTAATTTACAAATGCAAAGCGACTGAACTCAATTATAACTTCTAATATTGTCTAAAGTTTCTTGCTTCAATTATTCTATCGCCAAAATCTTATAATATACGAACAACAACGATGCCGGTATAATTTTATTAAGGCATATATTTACTAAAACCAAGACGCCATACAAATATTTTGTGATCTATCCAGAGCATTCGATTGCGTAAATTACAAATTACCATCGAGACTTCATCACAGATAAAAAACTTGTGCATAGTTAGGTAACATCATAAGTTTATCTATCTATGGGAACAGCAAATTCAAATTAATGGTGTTCATTCTTAGGATTAACAGAGATAAAAAATTGGAATTCTTCAAGGCTCAATCCAAGGTCCTTTCCTCTTTCTGGTATAATGTACAATTGTTCAAGAATTTTCTGATTTAAAGAAGTATCCAAAAAGTTTCTTGCCCGCAGTGGTCCATAAAGGTCTGCTACAATTTGGAATGAGGACTTACAGTACTTTCACAATTCTGTGATACGACTTGGAGTGTAGCTTAATTTTTCTTTGTTTAGGTGGATCTGAAAGACAGTATAACGGCGCTGTCATCAGCTGTGGCGTCAGGTGGCTCCAACTTCAGCGCGGGGCAACGTCAGCTGCTGTGTCTGGCGCGCGCCGCCCTCGCACGTAACAAGCTGCTCGTGCTCGACGAGGCTACTGCCAACGTTGACCCTACGTAAGTCTATCATACTTAGATTTCCATAGTTGCAGCGTAATTAAAGAGAAGTGACCAACTACTATCGCATATCCTTTATTGGTCAATGTCAGATCTATACAATAATCAGGAAGGCTTGCTCGAATTTCTTTTTCTTTTTCCTAGCAAATCGCAACACTACATTGTTACGGTGAATAAATGTTCTTTTTTTATTTTTCAGCACGGATGCTTTGATCCAGAAGTCCATTCGACGCCACTTCGCGGACTGCACCGTGATCACGGTCGCACACAGATTGCACACCGTCGCAGATTCCGATAGAGTAGTTGTAAGTAAACCAACGATTTAAGATTTGTTTTATCTTTGGGGTCTCACCAACTACACTGATCTTATCTACGCACTTATGCGTATCTTGAGCTAGGCTCCCCGTCTGCTAACACATTGGGTTTTTTTCTTCTTCCAAAGTACAGGACACTCATTTAGAGCATATTTTTTATGACCTTCGAGTGTTCCTTACCTTCTGCAGCTTCACGTGTACGTCATATATTGGTCATCTTAATTCCTCTTTTATTCCAGGTAATGGAAGCAGGGCAGATCATAGAGTGCGGTCACCCCCACGAGCTTCTTCAAGATGAAGACGGTCCCTTCACGAAGATGGTCAAACAATTGGGACCTGCCTCCGAACAGAGTCTACGAGATCTTGCGAGCAATGCTTACACTGAACATATAAAGAAGAATGCGATTAAAGCGTAGACCAAGAAACAACCATCTGGGGTCGCGGGACTAACGGGCTGCCTTGACCCCGGAACATAAAGGGTTATTGAATAACCCCGTGAATTTTAGTCTGTAGAAGTCTGGCAATCCCTCTCCCGCCCTGCTCTGGGTAGGAGGACTCATTTCATAAGTTTACCACACTAAAAAAAAGACTAAGATTCAAATTAATTAATTCTAACAGCGGCATTCCATAAAGTGATGATTTGAAACATAAAATGGCAGTGAGGGACCTTTTTGGATTGCGAAAATTTATTTAAACTTGTACATGTACATATTTTAAAGGAGAAAATGATATGAAAGACTACGAATTAGTAGCTTATGTTAGGATTTAGGAATAATTTAAATGTCTGTATATTTATAAAGCTTTATAAAGTCAAAGTCAAAGAGCTTTATTTTAAGACAGAGCGGTGTAAATGTTTTGATGTTTGTGTATTTAATGATATTCAGTTACTATCAAATAGTGTTTATTTAAGTAAGTTAGTAAGTAGGTATTATAAGCTTGCCAAAATACTATCTAATTTTGCTATGTTACTTGCCCAGTGGAAAATGCCAATAGGCTCAAGTTTTATGAATTGGATTCATATTTTCGTATCCTAGTTTTTATTCATTTCATTTTTACAAATTCTATAGAATTTTACAGATTTACAGCTACTTTTTGAAACATCGAGTATTATTAATAAGACAAGTATATTTATTTATGTAATTTTGTTGCATTTTTGGAAATATATTTATTGTAGGTACACATAATACTTACCTATCTGGTAAAATTTTTAAATACGTAAATCGAAAAAAAAAAACCAAGTTATCTTATTGTGCCTCCCGATGTAATATTTGTTTGGGATGTCCAACATTTTTTTTACGATTTTCGTTTGTAAACTTTTTGATGCCATCAGAATCATCGCCTTAGAGACATTGTATTCTGATTACAGCCTGTATTTCATTAAGGAATGTTATATTTTTAACTACACTAAAATATATTTATATTGAACATCCTCTAATTGTTTTATTAAGCCTTTTTTCTTTTATTGTCTGTGAAAGTCCTCATGGATGTCTTACTCCCTGAGGTACTTAAGCCTGGGGTTGGGGGTGCTAGAGTATCTACTTGCACAAATTCTTCAAGCAATGATCATATAATGGTCCACCATGCTACAGGGTAATAGGCACGTAATAGGTAAAGGTGTGGCAAAAACGCTTTGAACGCACGGAAATTGTTCTAGTTTCCACAAGGTCCGCATAGTAAATGACTCCGTATGTAGTCTGTACAATATCCAACATAATTTCGTTTTTTCAGCCGAAGAATACACTCTCATAATATAATATGATGTGCAGATTGTTCATATTCAAAGTCAGATGTGGAACATTGACAAAAAGACAAGCTTGAATGATTTAATTAAGTTTTAACGTTTACTTCTCTAGCTAGTATAATACATAACGTTTGCGTCAACGTTTAACGTCATCGGACAAAGCAGGATCGATACAGCAACAATCTAAAAATAGCCTAGTTTGGTCACCTTGTGTCGTGTTGCTACATCTGTTTACTTAAGGCCCTACCCTGCGTTTATAAAGTACCTCACTTAGGTAATTGATAAAGTAAGCTTACAATGTTTCGATTTACGAAGTGTTAGAAGCTACATTTTTCACTTTTTATGGACTAACTAATGTTCTTAATGGAAGAAACATTAGCTAATCAAAAGCTTCACCTTTCATTAAAAACTAGCGACCAGTCCGGTACGCACGGTTGCAATCTACAAGTACTACATTATGCACATTATGTTTTATACTAGATATTTACTTAGTGATTCCATGCAGTGATATAGGTATTTTCCATCATCAGTTTTACAGAAGCCTGGAAAATGATTTCTAATAACTTTTAGACCAGTGTATCCTACATTTCACATGTGTGATACTTCATTAACATTGGTTCAGTCTTTTCAGAAAATAAAATAAATATTTGTATGAAATGCCGTTCGATGGTTAATTACAACACAACAATTATAGTAAAAACAAAAACTTAACAAACAAACAGTTTATTCATTTCATGAACATTGATATCATTATAAACAAAGCTTTACATAAAAGTGAAGCGATATTTAAAATAAATTGGTGCTTAAACATAAACTTACAAAATATAACAAACAATCATTGTATAGAATGAATAAAGAATAAAAATTGTACTTTTAACATGTAGACAATACTTGTACAAGACTTACGATTACTGGTCGAGTAGCAAGTCGTAATTAGGCTTCTTACCAACTTTGTAAGCATTCATGAAGGTCTCCTGAGCTTCTGCTGGTAGCCTATATTCGGCAATGACGGGGTCCTTGGCCAAATTGTCGATGTACGTCAACTGTAATAGAAAAAAATAATATTTTAAACTATAAATAGGCTGAGGTTGTCACTCATTGAAATTGAATGTGAGATTAATCGACACGACAACGAAAATTTATCTTACATAGATATACATTTTTTGATTATTTGTTAATAATTTAATTAACGAACACCCTTAAAAAACAATCATCAGTTTGTAAGTGTAGTTAGGTGCTATATCTAGATCAAAAATCAACCTAATATCTTGATGAATGAAGCAAATATTATATGATAACACAGATAACGATGTTTATTAACATTATTTAGCCGAGGTTTTACCGTTTTATAAGGATTGCCAGGCGTGCTCTTATTTAAGATTATTGCCCTCTTGTAACTATACGTAAATCTACGACACCAACAGTGTACGCTGGATTAATCTAATTACGTTGTACTACTCATTACTGGTTGTGGGTATTTACTTATGAGACGGTATCCACAACCACATTTTTGTTCTAAAAACGTGAAAAAAATACTTTCTCCGACATAATAAAAAAAGGTGCCAACCCTAAGTTTTGTTCAAGATAATTATAGCATTACAGTACCTAACACGTTTGAAGAATACGTGCCATGAAAATATTGTCCAGTCATCCTAGGTTTACAGTTTTTGTATCATAAACATTGCACAATATGTGGTAACCTATCTTTTTCACTAAAATACGAACTACATGGTTGTGTTGTGTGCTTTAGTGTATGTACGGCGGAGTACTGAGGTCAGTAAATAACTTTTTCAACACATTTGCTCGTAAAATGCATTTACAAAGCCTGTATACAGTGTTCGAAAGTTAAAAATTACGGACCATACAACGCAGCGTGCGGTAAAATAGGTACTCTCACCTAAGTACCTATTTTACCGCACGCCCCCTTGTAGAGCAGCGTGCGTTTTCTTTACGGTTTTTTTTTAATTTCCAAAAAAAAAAAAAAAAGAATTCCACCAAAGAGTTTAACATTATGAAAATAAACAACCTGACTGATCGAACCTCCTTGGAAGAGCTTTTGCTCAATACGTTGTCTCACTTTAATACTAAAGAGTAAATGAGATGAAAGATGTAGTTCTAATTTTCACCACGTGCATGTGGCGCCATTTTCAAAGTCGCGCCATTTTCATATTAGGAACTTCAAAAATTGTTGCGACTAATCTGAGTTCAAGGAAGGAATCTGATATTAATATGGATAAATGTGTTGAAAAACATTGTATGACACACGTGCAGAAATTGGTATTTACAAACTCGTGACTACGGTACGCCCTCGGGCGCCTTCGGCGCCTCGGGCGTACGTTGTCTACTCGTTTGTAAAAACCAACTTTCCGCACTAGTATCATAAATAACTATTCACACTACTTGCTCGTAAATGTCATATTATACATCAGACCAACCTACTGTAAAGCATGACATTATTCCCCCTCGCTCGAGCCGGGAATAATATATGTACTGAATTTCATTATTCCCGTGGGAATAATGTGATTTGAATTTGGAACCTCAAAGAAAACCGTATGAAAACTTTCACCAAGGAGTCGTATCAGTAATGGCGGCCGCTGGCAGCAACAGCTGATCGCTTACAGTGGTGCCAACTTCACGTTCGAAGGTTGTCGTACCACATCAAATTTCAAAAATTGAATTTATTTCCTCGCAGTAGGTGTGAAAAGCAGAGTACGCTCCTCGGGAGTAAAGCTGCCTTGTCTTGGGCTGACTTGAATCCCTCGCTACATTAAGGATTCTTAACTTAATTCCCTCGTTTCACTCGGGAATTAACACTTGAACCTCCTCGCTGCGCTACGGTGGTTCACCCCAGAATCCTTAGTGTCGTTTCGGGATTCAATACGCCCGTGACGTAAGGCAATGCTTTACTCCCTTGGTGCGTAATCTACTATTTTGGGTCAGGCAGGTAGGATTCCCAATTTAAAGGAGAATGAGAATAGGTATATATCTAATTTCGGACAAGTATACCTAAAGATTATTATAAAATAATATGGTTTATATAAGCATGTGTAAAAGACTATTTTAGCGTTATCTCTAATTAGTGTTATATAATATAATATTCCACAACTAACACACAACGCCATCTAGTCCCAAGCTAAGCAGAGCTTATGTTATGGGTACTAGACAGCTGATACATAGCATGAACATACTTATATATATTTTTAAATACATAAATACTGTAGATAAATTACACCCAGACACAGAACAAATGATCGTGCTCATCACACAAACATTTGTCCTGGGTGGGAATCAAACCCACGACCTTCGGCATAGCAGTCAGTGCCACTAACCACTAGACCAACATGCCTGTCAAATTAAATACACTTACATAAAATAGAGTACCATACTCTATTTAATTAAGAGTACGATTGGCAACCCTATAGCTACCGATTTAATCAATAATGTAAGTAAACAAACACGTAACCGATAGAGTCGTGTTAGTTAATCGATGCTATCGTTGATGGTACCAAACCGTGAGTAATGAAACTAATATTATTTTATAACTTTTGTTATTATTTTTAACCGCTAAAGATGTGTTAGGTAATCGATTCTATCGTTGATGGCACCAAAACGTGAGTAATGAAACTAATATTGTTTTGTAACTGGTGTTATTGTTGTTTGAAAACTAAAATTAGTTCGAAATACCCATTTCCGTTGGTATTTAGGTACTGGTGCATTATGAACCTGTCGCGACACCTACCGCGGGTTCGATTCGCACATATTAATATTTCAATGGTAGGTAATAGATTTTTTTAAATGCACTTTTAGAAATTTTCCTCTATCACAGGTGTGTTTTCAAACATAGAAAGTCACAAACACCCAGACTCGAAACAACTACCTACATATGTATATTTTCACACTACTTGCTCGTAAATGTCAAATTATATGTCAGGCAAACCTACTGTAAAGCAAGTCATTATTCCCTCTCGCTCAAGCCGGGCAATAATAAATGTACTGAATTTCATTATTCCCGTGGGAATAATGTGATTTGAATTTGGAACCTCAAATAAAACCGTATGAAAACTTTCACCAAGGAGTCATATCAGTAATGGCGGCCGCTGGCTGCAACAGCTGATCGCTTGCAGTGGTACCAACTTCACGTTCGAAGGTTGTCGTACCACATCAAATTTCAAAAATCGAATATATTTCGTCGCAGTAGGTGTGAAAAGCAGAGTACGCTCCTCGGGAGTAAAGCTGCCTTGTCTTGGGCTAACTTGAATCCCTCGCTTCACTAAGGATTCTTAACTTAATTCCCTCGTTTCACTCGGGAATTAACACTTGAACCTCCTCGCTGCGCTACGGAGGTTCACCACCAGAATCCTTAGTGTCGCTTCGGGATTCAATACGCCCGTGACGTAAGGCAATGCTTTACTCCCTTGTTGCGTAATCTACTATTAAGTGCTTGGATCGACCACACACTCGATCGACCAGCAGTTGATCATTCAGCTACTGCGCCAACTGTGTTGTCCGTATTCGGGGTACGGTTATTCTTTTATGTCCGTAATCGCATCTTTTATACGAAGTTAGCAACATTTTTTAAAGAAAATAAAGGAAGATAATCAGGGTTCTTACCACCAAGCTGTATTTCTTCTCATCCAGCCTGCCAACATCACTGTTGAGGACGGCCAGCCTCTCGAACCAGGGCCAGATCATGTAGTCTCCGAAGCCAGGCTGGTCCCCATCCAGGAACTTGGTGCCTCGCTGCTTGAGCTCCGACTGGAGGAGGTCGATGGCCCTGTAGTGGGCATTGATGTGATCCTCAGTAATGGTTTCTGGTGATCTCACCAGTTTGAAGTATAAGGCGTGGACCTGAAAGAAGAAAATGGTTTCATTAATATATTTATTTCTACTGGTGTCAGCAGTCAGCGTGAATGTTCTAGTACCTATTAAGCGGCGATCAGACGGCACGATTCATCGGGCCTTAGGGACTTAGGGCTGTCGGGCACACCCGATTGCCCGATTTAGGATCACTAACAGCCTAACAGCGATCATATCACCCAATCCATCGGAACTTAGGACACAATGAATCGTGCAGTCTGATCGGGATACCGGCCTTGGAACGTGAAAGGGAAACTGAAGAAACAGGGTGGACTTTTCGTTAGTAATAGTCTGACAATGCTTTCCGCTCCACCCAGGGCAGGAATTATTTTAACACCCAAATAAAAATTATAAGTAGGTACCTATAGGATAATTGAACATAATCTGCCGCCTCTTTCCCTCAGCTTTCATGTGCTTTCAGTTTAATTCGCTACGTGACCTCCATAGCCCAGTTCAGTACTGAGTATCATAAATGATCCTTTTTTCGACTGCAAAAGATCTATAATTGACAATCGGGACTAACCGTATATATAATGTTCTATATGGTCGGGACTCACGACCCGGCTATCAACAAACTGTCTTACGCTTTCTGAGACGCACGGACTGACCTAGACCTAGACAATCGTTGCTTTACCTTGAAGAGCGACTTATGCCGCTGTTTTAATACGCCAGTCATGGTTAAAATATTACCTGTCATTAAGATATCACTGGACATAATATATCCATTAAAAAAATATGTCGATGCTCTTGAAAGCTAATTAAAAAGTAAATATTATCTTTAAAATGCAGTGCATTATATTGTGTAGCATGACAGCTAGTGATATGGCCAATGTTTGCTAAGTTATGATATAGGGTTATCTCAATTGCATTGTTGTCATTATTATCTTCCTGTGTAACATCTAGGTGACTAGGTGTAACAAACAAATCATGCATGCCTGAACGAAAGCGGTGGCTGCCAATGTTGCAAATTCAAGGCCCGCATGGTGGATGACAGGGCCCACTCTCATCCACCAAAGTCAAAGTCAAAGTCAAATCATTTATTCAATTAGGCCATCAAAGAGGCACTTTTAAACGTCGCATAAATTAAAATTAAGGAAATGGGATGGGATGGGAATGATTCTACACCCATTCGCAAAGGTAGGTTGTATGAAGAAGAATGGGCAAGAAACTCCATACTTACTCTTTTTAAAAATGTTTTACAATATTTTTTTACATCCTTTGAAATAATAATGTAAAAGCAATGTACCTTGAAAAACTAGACTAAATATGATTAAAAAATAAAATAATAAGAAATAAAAAAAATGCAAAAAGGTACATGGAGTTCACATTTTAACAAAACATTGCAATTAAAGCTATTTTACAAATACAATAAAGGAGTGTGTGAGCATTAAAATTTCAACCAGCTTGATTCTGTTTAAGCCCTACATTGTACTATGGAGCAGGACCAGCATGTTTCCAAACATTTTTATCTTGGATATAGTCTTCTAATTTATAATATGCTTGTTTACTGAGTGTATTTTTTACATAACTTTTAAATTTCCTTTCATTTAGAGTTAAAATTTCGCTAGGTATTTTATTATAACATTTAACACAGTACCCCATAAAAGATTTTTGGACTTTAGACAATCTAAAATAAGGTTGATCAATTTTGTCTTTATTTCTAGTATTAAAATTATGTCAGTCGCTTATTTTTTTAAAAACATGAAGATTTTTCCTAACATGCATTATATTTTCATAAATAAATTGACAAGGCACTGTCATTATGTTAATCTTTTTAAATAGTTCCCTAAGAGATTCGCGACGACGTTCACCGGAACCTGACTTCCATCAGTGGGAACAGTTATAGGCCGATTATGATGATGGTGATGATACATGACGACCAGGCTTATGCAATATTCGTACATTTTATTATTGTTTTCCTGGGTCGTTTTTGGGTGCAAGACATAATCATCAGGTGAATTTAATTTTAATTTCAGCTCCTAAACAAGGCTTGCAAAGAAAAGAGATTTGAATTTTCGATGAAAACTGTTGATATGATACTTAATTTGGTGGTATTTGCAAAGTAGTCTAGACTAGAATGACTAATCATATTAGTTAAACTTTTCAGGTGCAAAAAATACGCGTGAGATAACCGCAGTTGCCAGTAATTATCTAATAGGTTAGTTATCTCATATTACTCTGCTTTATTTACTTTGATATCGTAGTAGTCACCCAGACACGAAAAACTGCTATATCTTTGTGGAAACAATAATGGTTCGAATACCACAACAAAACAGATGAGAAAGACGACTATTTGATATTTTGACTACGAGACTCACAGTCATCATATCAAATATTTTTTATGCTTTTTAAATAAGAAAAGGATAACTTTAACCATATTATGACCATTT